>JAEOAD010002422.1:4395000-4676746 GCA_036365145.1 Orientallactaga sibirica | reverse complement strand
ATTTGTGAGCAGAGAGAGAGATAGTGAGATAATGAATAGGCACACCAGGGCCTCTTGTTGCTGCAAACAAACTTCAGACACATTCGCCACTTGGTGCATTGACTTTTTACATGGGTACCAGGGAACTGAACTTTGGGCCAGCAGGATTTGAAAATGAGTGAGCCATCTCCCTAGCCCCCTGTCTCTGCATTCTTACTTCTACCTTCCTCTCCGCAGTACAGCCCAAGCTTCAAGGTAGATTCTGTGCTTGAAATGTTTCTGTGTCCCAGCAGTCCCTCACCCTGAGCCCAATAGTAGCACATAGGCTGGTAGCTCCCAGGGATGGAAGAGCCTGAGGCAATCCGGTCAGTCCAAAGCCATCAACAGAAAATTGCGTTCAGAGCCACGAGTATTTATTGATGAAGTGCCCATTGTGTTCAGAGCACCAGGCCTGGCACAGCAGGGGCCCAGGAAGGGTCGGCCAGGAAAGCATCAAAGCCTTCCTCTCCAATTCTGCTATGCTGAGCTGAGCTGACCCTGAGGGCAACACCTCCAGCCTGAGGAGAATGTCCACTGCCCTGATGGTTGAGAGCTCTCTGTGGCTGAGTGAGGAGGCCATAGCTACCAGCGGGGCTGCACATCACCAGGCAGACAGGCTGCAAGAGAAGAGCACAGCTTCTCAACCTGTATTCAGGGATGAGATGTTAGAGCCACAGACATGATCCTCGACCCCCTTCTCTAGTTCTACTTCTCCATGCATTTCGCTCCCCCTCAGTCTAAACTTGGTCCATGACCGTGACCGTGACCGTAGACAGCCCTGGGCTGGTCCGATGACAACAGAGCAGCGGGGGTGTCAAGAATTCCCCCTTCCAAAGTGTGTGTGTGGGGTCTCTCCTCTCCCTTAAGAAGCCCTCTCTCCAATGCCAAATGCACTTTCTAAAACAATGGGAACAGGGAGGAAGGGTAAGTTCCTGCTTGGAGATGAACCCCGCCTTTCTCCTTCTTGCCTCTCTAGACTCCATTAAGCATTCTGGAAGAAATGGGAAGTGATTATGGAGAGAGCTTGAGGGAGGGAGAGAGGGAGAGGGAGAGTTAGGGAAAGATGAGGGAAGGAGAGGAAAGCATTGCAGGCGCGCACGTGCACACGCACACGCGCGCGCGCACACACACACACACACACACAGATCCCCTTATCTGATTAAGGATCCAAGGGGAGTCAAAAGCTGCTGGAAAATTAAAATGACCCACCGGGTTACTCAGCCAAGATGGGCAGGCCGATTATGAAACCCAAGTTGAGTGCGGATTTCCTTTGCTCCGTTGAGTTCCCCAGGCTGGCCTTAGAATAACAGCTAGCCATCCTGGTTGGGGGAATTCAGGGTGGCATTTGCCATCGCTGGGTTTCTGACTTCTGATCCTCATCACAGCAGACCTGTGATGGGTAGCTGATGCCTGTGCCCATTCTCTTAAAGTGATATGCCCAGAGGAGGGTGGAGACAAGGGCAAAGGGCTTTTGTCTGCCCAGGGGCCTGACAGATGGGTGCTTCTCCAACATCCTTCATCTTTGCCCAAAGTGTAGGTATAGCTTCTTTCTTATAATCTGATCTCCCCCATCCCCAGCAGCGTGCCCAGGAATGCTACAGCTAGTTTGAATGGAGCCCTGCTTCTGTCATTGTTACCCAATTTAGCTTAAGAGTCTATGCTGGGCTGGAGAGATGGCTTAGTGGTTAAGGTGCTTGCCTGTGAAGCCTAAGGACTTATGTTTGACTCTCCAGGTCCCACGAAAGCCAGATGCACAATGATGCAAGCATGCAAGGTTGCACATGCGCACAAGAGGGTGCATGTGTCTGGAGTTTGATTTAGTGGCTGGAGGCCCTGGCATGCCAATTCTCTCTCTCTCATAAAAAAGCCTCGTCTATTGGACTTGCCTCAAAAATGAAAAATAAATAAATAAAAGAGTCTATGCCCTGACCACCCAAACATACCAGGCGTGGCTGCTTGTCCTCAACAGACCAGTCAATAGAGCCAAATGAAGAGTGAGAAGCAGAAGGGGGGGGGTTATTCACATTGGGAAGATGGCTAGAGAGCCAGTGACGCCCCAAGGTCATCTTTGGGGTCTTGACCTGAGGTTTGGACTTAAGTAGAGGGCCAGAGGTGGGCACAGCTAAGCAGTCCTGACGAAGGTGTGGTCTTTGCCTCTCCAGCAAGGTGCTTTGACAAGTTGCCAGAACTGTGTGAAATCTCTTTCAGGGAAGACAGATTTCTCTCCTGACTGGCACCACACATTAGTCTTTTCTTTTCTTTTCCTTTTTTTTTTTTTTCTCACAGTGTGAGATTCCTGAGGAAATTCCAATTTGGGGGGTGGTGGGGTGGGAGGATTCATTGTTTCAATACTCTGATAGCTAAAGGGAGGGTCACAGGTGTCTCCTTAGCATGTCTTCCTTCCTGTCAGGTGGGTTACACCATCACTTTCACCAATGTCGTAGACAAGTGCCTTTCCCTCTGGGCCTCCGTGTTGGTATGCCAAGATTTTAAGACAGCCTGGTGACAAGAGTACACAGGAAGCTGGCCAAATAGAGCAGCTGCACAGTTGACTGTGTCCCATGGTGACAGAAAGGATCAGGGTGAAATGAGTGGCTTTAGGAGCCACTATTCCAGGCAGGCCTGGATTGACAGGGCGGAGAAGGTTTATAGGCTAAAGACATCAGCTTAATCCGGGAGCGTTTCTCCAGCATGTGTACAGAGCTGTTTACTGAGTGCGGTAACATATTTGCAAACATCCCAGAACACACATATTAGGAAGCTAACAAGTTGCCTAGCATTGAAAATATATTACACATAGTGCCAGATATGTTTAATATGCACCCGCAATGGCTTTTCTTCCCTTGCAACAGAATATTTTGCTTAAGTTGTCATTTTGTTCTCTGAAGAGTTCATTTCCCATAATGTTACAACCAGTCAGTGTTTTAACTTAGCAACTTGGCCAGGCTTAGAAGTGCAGTGCAGACCATCAGCACTGTATGGACGTTTGTGGGAGCTGCTTGACCCCGGCGGAACCAACTCTGGGCTCCTGGAGCTAATGAGGACTACAGCCACGTACCACGTTCCTCTCTCTTACAAGAGCCACTGGAAAACTTGGGCTTTATCAGAGCTAGGAGCATCACTTCAACCACGGAGGAAATGTTTGGTGTGTAGAATTTGAATTGTCCTCACCCAGCCCTGAAGCCCTAAGTATCAAATTTCTCAATGTGATAAAGAAATAAATCATCAATAATAAATAAATAGTAAAGCTACACTTCTGGCTTTCTCCTTTGTCAAGTGTAAGACATACTTCTACGCTTCCCAGACTCCCATTCCTGGGCTGCAAAACTGCTCGCGCCATGTTCAGGGTTGTGATGGTGGTGGACAGAAAAGGCATGTGTGGTAGTCTGAATGTGAAATGTCACCCATAGCCTCATGTGTCTGTGTTTGAGCCTCATACTCAATCCCCAGCTGGTGGAGGCTTGGGAAGGTAGAGGTTTGCTGGAAAAGCTGTGCTGCTGGAGACAAGCCTTGAGGTTTATTACTCCAGCCTTAGTGGGTGTTCATATCTAGCTCAGTCTTTTGTTTTTGTTGTTCTCTCTCTCTCGTTTTCTTTATTTTTTTTTATTTTGGGAGAGAGACACAGAAGAGAGGGAGACAGAGAATGGGCACACCAGCAGTCTCTCAGCTGCTGCAAACGAAATCCAGATGCATGCGCCCCTTGTGGACAAGTGCGGCATTGCACCCTTGCGTCACTGCATCTGGCTAAACGTGGGATCTGGAGATTGGAACTGGGTTCTTAGGCTTAGCAGGCAGGCACCTTAACCATTAAGAAATCTCTCCAGCCCTCATTTTCTTTATTTTTATTTTTATTTTTTATTTTTAGAGAGAGACACAGAGAGAGAGAGACAGAGAGAGAGAGAGAGGGTAGAGGGAGACAGACAGAGAATGGGCGTGCCAGCAGTCTCTTAGCTGCTGTGAACAAAATCCAGATGCATGCGCCCCCTTGTGGGCAAGTGTGGCATTGCACCCTTGCATCACTTTGCATCTGGATAAACGTGGGACCTGGAGATTGGAACCGCTGGAGATTGGAACCCGCGTTCTTAGGCTTAGGAGGCAGGCGTCTTAACTGCTAAGCCATCTCTCCAGCCCCTCATTTTCTTTTTTTGATGAGAGAAAGAGAGAGTTTGCATGCCAGGGCTTCCAGACACTGCAATCAAACTCCAGATGCGTGTTCCACCTTGTGTTCATGTGCAACCTTGCACATTTGCATCACCTTATGTATCTGGCTTACATGGGATCAGGAGAGTCAAACATGGGTCCTTAGGCTTTGCAGGCAAGTGCCTTAACCACTAAGCCATCTCCCCAGCCCTCATTCTTGCTGCTACCTCTCAACTGATGTGACAAAATGTGATGCCCAGCTTCTGCTCTGACATGCTTTGCCTGCCACAATGAAAGTTCCCCCAGACTGTAAAGTGAAATAAACCCTTTCCTCCCACCAGCTGCTTCTGGTAGGGGTTTTGTCCCAGCAAGGGAAGGGAACTGCTGTAGCATGTCTTGTTCCTTACTCATGCACTGTTCACACATTTCCCCCACCAACACTAGGTAGGTTTCTATGATCCTCCAAGTGCCATGTCAGGCAGTGGAGGTGGAGTTTTCTGTGTGGTCCTGCTCTTGTGCAACACAGTGAAGGAAGAAACATAAGAATAACAGACATGCTGCATCACGGCAGTGGCAGAAAAACCTATCTGGCAAGGAGGTTCCATATGCTGAAGACCTGATCCACTGTTAACTGCACCCGAGGGAGCTCTAAAATCCTAGGCATGACTAGAGAGATGGGCGCTTGCTTGCAAAGCCTAAGGACCCATGGTCAACCTCTCTCCAGATCCCATGTAAGCCAGATGCACAAAGGTGAGGCAAGAGCAAGGTTGCGCGTGCACACTAGGTAGCACAAGAGTCTGGAGTTCTATTACAGTGGCAGTAGGCCCTAGCATGCCAATTCACCCTATTGCTCTCGCTCCAAAAAAAAAAAAAAAAAATCCTAGACAAATCTTATCCCTCTAGCTGAGCCTCGGTTGTCTTGCCTGCAAACTGGGGAGAGAGTTGACTATCCTTGGAGCTGTTTTAAGAACTGGAATTACCAAAACATGTCACATCACAATGCCTGCTACATTTGAGAAATACACATAGATAGAAATGGCCTGTTAAAGACCTGTAGAAAGGGAGTGAAGAATTCTACCTGGAATTCTTTCTGTTGAAATATGTGGTCTTTGAGTGAAAGCGTATGAGCGGAGATAGAGAAGGGGTTCCAGGGCACAGAAGCCATGTAGACAAGGTCCCTGAGACCTGGCAGCACGGAGGAGCTGGGGAGAAGTTAGCAACTGCTGGATCTTGGAGTTCTTGGAACAGAAAAGGAGGCATGAAACTGGAAGTGTGTGTTACTAGGTGGAAAGTAATGGGAGCTATTGGCAAACTTTGACAGAAGTTCTCATAGTAGACACGTTGTGTAGGCCAATCCTTGGGAGGTGAGCAGAAAGCATGAACTAGGAGTGGCTTTGGTGATCCGCATATGTGGTAATGCACTTCATGTGAACTCCTGCTGGTGGTCGGGGAGGGGAATCCACTTAAGGGGAGTCAAGTCTCTGGAGAAGGAGAAGCAGGGAAATAGGGGGCCACATGGAAGCTGAGAACACAGGAAGAAAGTGAACAATATCCAATTATGGAATCAGTGGTCCCCTCTCACCCACAGGGAGTACATCCCAACATCCCCAGTGGATGCCTGAAACCAGGCCATCCTGACCCCTGTGTTCACCATGGCCTTTTCCTTATTAAGTCAGAGCTTTCAGTTCTCGCTTGAAGGACGCTCTTTACAGCTTCCATTGCATATATCCAAATTGTCAGAATCACCACTCTGGTGCTTGGGGGTCGCTGTAAGTAAAGGTTACTTGAACCTAAGTTCTGTGACATCAAGACAGAGAACCTGATAAGTAAGTGACTAGTGTATATCACATGGACACATGGGACATTGTAAGATTTCATCACACTGCTCAGAATGTTGTGCAACTTAAAACTCATCCATCCATTGCTTATTGCTAGAATTTCCCACTGAATCTTATCAGACTCGAGCTGATCGAGGATAATTGAAATGACTGAAGGGGAAACTGTATGCGGCAGTGGTGATGGGTGCTACTGTGTATAATGACCAAGTGGTGCTTGAAGCCAGGCCTGGGGTCGGGGCAGTGATTTCAGAGGCAGACGGGTTCAGGGAGTGCAGGAGAGTGCTTGCTTTCCCTAAAGAGAGAGCTTCTGGGCTGCCGAGGGTCTGCTCAGCACCCACAGGATGGAATAGGATCACAGAAGACCATGGGGCATCTGGGAGAGGCAGGCCACTGGATGAGCAAGTTGGCTTTGCAAGGGAAAGAAGCCATTTGCAGAGGAGGCCTAAGCACCCTTCAGCCTCCCTGCTTCAGTCAAATCTCCTCCGTCAGCAAGGCTTGCAGGAGTGAGGAGGCCTGGGAGAGGAGGAAGTGAAACAAGGCAAGAAGGAGTGTATGTGGGGGCCAGACAGATGGCTTAATGGTTAAGGCAATTGCCTGCAAAGCCTAAGGACCCAGGTTCGATTTACCAGTACCCACATAAGCCAGATGCACAAGTGGCACATGTGAGATTGCACAGCACCTGTTTCAAGGATGTTAAAACCTTCAGGAGGGCGCTGAGGAAGACAGTGAGACTGAAGATGGTGAGAGAGGGAGAGTGTAATTGATGGGCTAGGGTCCCAGAAGGCAGAGGAAGAGCTACAAATTGCTGAGCAAATAAAATAGAGCATTGCTTTCCCCGTTCACCCACATATTGCAATGAGGCCAGCAAAGAGGACCAGATTCCATTGGTCTGTCTCCCCCTCCCCTGTCCCTCCCAGGATTTGCGGTCAGTTATTTAACCTTGCTATGTCTTGGTTTCTCGCCTGAAATCCAGAGTCAAAAGTCCTATTTCCTGAACTGCTGGGAGGGGAATGAAAAAAGACTCATTTGCAAAGTGCCTGGCCCTTGGAGGTCACTCCAAAGGAAAAAAAAAAAATCAGCTTCTCTTCTCTCTACATTAAAATCTGCTCAAGCAAGAAGGAAATTTGAGGGCTGGAGAGAGAGCTTAGCAGTCAAGGCACTTGCATGTGAAGCCCAAGGATCCAGGTTCGATTCCCAGTACTCACATAAGCCAGATGCACATGGTGGCACATGCATCTGGAAATTGTGTGCAGTGGCTGGAGGCCCTGGCATGTCCATTCTCTAGCGCTCTCTCTCTCTCTCTCTCTCCCCTCTCTCTCTCCCTCTCCCCTCTTTCTCTCTCTCACAAATAAATAAATAAAAGAAGAAAATTTCAACACGGCTTCCTTGATGACATTGGCCAACTGCAGGGCATGCATCTCTGGAATGTCTCTACTGAGTGGGATGAAAAACTCAGCTTCCGGTGGGCCGTGTTAACAAAGCACTTTGAGTCTCACCCAAGATAGGAGCATTAGGTTCCCATACTAGCCTGCCTAGAAGGGTTCAGAGAAGCTGGAAAAGGTATGGAGTCCTTTATTATAATCCTCTGCTGACCTCCAAATGCTCTGGCCACCAACATCGGGGCCCCAGATTCTAGCAAATATGAAGAAAGTGGGCTCTGTCCTAGACAATTAAAGTGCCACATCCCAGCTCTGCCCCTTACCCAGCTACACCACGCTTTAATTAATCTCGTCACCTCTCCTCCCCGAGCTTTCAAATGATGTTGTGAAGCAGATCTTATGCTCCTGGCATATCCCCAAGGAGAAACTGAGTGTCAAGGAGGTGAAATAACAGATTGGGGTCATACGGGGTATCAGGCAGGAACCCAGCAGGATGCCAGTGCAGGAAGGAAGTGGAAATCATCCAAGAACATTCACTAGCAGAAGCATGAACAGGGCCCAGGGAAGCCACTGGGATGTAGAATCACCCAATAACAGGTAACTACAGATGCCTTTCTGTCTCCCAGGGATGGAAAAGGCCATGCACAGAGGACCACCAGCTCACGGTTATGACTTTTAGCCAAGGGAGACCCTGGGGAGAGATAGGCAATTAAACACCTGGCCTTGCCCTCCTCTCTTCAGCTCATGTCCTGCTGGTACCTCCAGGGGATCAACTCAGCCAGCAGCCAGCGGCCAGGGGGAGTCTACCAATACAGAAGGATAGTGCCCGGCACAGAGAGAGGGTCATGGGTCACAAGGACAAAGGGAAGATGTCAGTAAAAACAGCTAACTCTGGAATGACAGAATGTGGGTTTCTACACATTGTCATTTCCTATAGCCCTTTAGAAAATGCTTATTGAATGCATGGGTGGGTGGGTGGGTGAGTGCATAGGTGGGAGGAAGGATGGATGAACGGATGGATAGGTGCATGGGTGAATGGGTAGATGGATGGATATTGGCTGGCAGAATGAATGATGGATAGTTGGGTAACCCCTGCAGATTCCATTCATGTGGCTTTGATTAATCTCATCACCCGGATAGAAATAGGAGGCTTGTTAGCAGGTTTATTTCTAAGTCGTAAGTGGGTTCAAGAATAAAAGCCTCCACGCCAGTGTCTAAGTCCCTGTTGGAGTTACCTGTCTCTCTCTGGCTTCTGACCCATTTTTCCTGCTGTTGTGGCTGCTGCTGCTAGAACAGCTTCTCCTTCCAAGAGTCCAGGCCTGAGCAAGGGGAGCTGTGGGCAAACAAAGTAAAAAAAAATGGACCAAGGTAGGGAGGCGGGGGGGGGCATGTGGGGGGGGTAGCCCGGGGCTGGAGTGCAGTGTGAGGCGCAGTCTCTCGGTGAGGCCAGGGAGCTTTGGGGATGGAAAGGGGAGGGAAGTGGGAAGGCAGGATGTTCGCTATAATTATTTTCATTGATTTGTCTACTCGGATCCCAAGTGCTGCGAAGCCGTTGTGACATTTAATAAAAATAATTCAAGGTAAAAATACTTCTTCCTCCCTGCTCCCTCCTCCCCTGTTATCAACACCACCTCAGCTTTCTGCCTCCTAGCTCATGGGTGTCCTGGACCACCTACAGAAAGAAAGAGGCCAGGCTGGATACCCAGAGCTGGGGTTGCACTGCCTCTAGCTGGCTGGTGACTCTGGGCGAGTAGCTGCCCCTCTCTGTGTGTTGGATACCCCCTATAGACTAATCAGGTAACCTGGAGCTGGAATCAGGAATGCCTACCCAAGCAGTCCCCCCACACAACCACAGCAACCTTCTCCTGTTCACTTTGGGTCTCCCACATTGGACCATACAAACCCCTCTCATATACCACTAGGGTATATGGTTTTGAGCCCTCCTCAGTTCTTCGTGCCCCTTCTTCATCCTCTCTTCACTGTGAAACAATGTTCAACCTATTATACAGAAAAGATAGTCTGAGGTATTAAAATGGCACTTTGTCTTAACCACCAGCTACATCCCTCATATTGTTAAATTCATGACCTTGACTCCTCACAGCAGCTATGCCCTGTAGGAATTCTTTTTTTTTTTTTTTTTTTGAGGTAGGGTCTCACTGTAGCCCAGGCTGACCTGGAATTCACTATGTAGTCTCAGGGTGGCCTTGCACTCATGGCGATCCCCCTACCTCTGCCTCCCGAGTGCTGGGATTAAAGGCTTGTGCCACCACGTCCAACTGCCCCATAGGAATTTTTGAAGAAAGTGGGGCACAATTAAAACTACTACCTAGACACACACAGCCAGGAAGGGGCCAAACGGGACTGTCATGGCTGTGACTCGGGAGCCCCATGCTCTCCCCATGGGCTCTCGTTTAACTCCCTGTAATGTGTCCCAAACTAGTCCTAAGCCCAGACCTCCTGCCTTCCACATAGAAAAACTCCAAGATCCAACCTGACTCAGCAGAGTGCAGGGAGCAGGGGCAGGAACAGATCCTGCAACCCTCCTACCTCAGTGAGTCCTATGAGCTTAGAAACTTCCTTCCCAGGCTGCGGGGGAAGATGTAATCAGGATGACCTCACATGTTTCACGGATTCATTAAAGTCTGTGTTCCGGGGTAAACGATTGCTTCCCCCCTCCAGTCCTGCTGAAAAGAAAATCGATCGCCTCCTTGTAGATTTAGAATGGGGCAGTAGGCAACTAGAAAACACTTCCCCAGGCAGGCACTGGGCAAGGGGGGGTCTCATGCCACCTCTTATTTGATATATTGGCGCCATCATTGCTGGACTTCTTAGCTAGCAGTAGGCTGGGAAAGTCCTGGGCTGGACCCAGGGACCTGAATAGGGACTCACATGGGTCCCTAGAGCTCAAAGTCCTATCTCTGCTTGCTGTTAAGATCTCCTTGGGGCTTTTCCACTCTTTTCCCACCCCCCACCCATGCCTGCCCTGATGGCTAATGGATTTCTTTTTCCTCTGTACCGAGAGATTTACTAAACAACTGAAGTAGGACGCATTAAGTCTGTGGGTTTGGAGGTTTGTTTTAGAGCAATTCTCGCCTGCAGAACTGGCCGTGGAAATTAAGATGCATTCTTCTCGGCAAATATTGATTTCAACTAGAAGCAAATCTGAGAAGCTGCTTGCTGGATTTAAGCTCTGGCAGCAACTGCAGTTTGGACTGAAGGAAGGGTCACCAAGGTTTTCCGTATCAGAAAGCCGAGAAAACAAGGCGATGGAGAAAACGCAGGGTTAAGCTAGAATTGGAGAGTAGCACAGAATACACCAAACAAAAACTCACTTTGAACCTCACAGGTGCTTGTTTCATACACTGTGTGCACACCAGATATGTACACTCAAATGAGATGAAATTCACAGCCCAAACACACATTGTGGTCTCCAGGATGCTCTTCCTCCAGAGGGCATGTTTAACTGACCCCATCTTTCCTCTCTGCTTCCTCCAGGGATTTCAGGAAATGGGACAAGAGTGTTCACAGGTATCTCCTCTTCCTCAAATGTTCCTACCTTGCTTCCTTTTCTTCCTCCGAATCTTACCAGGGACCAGGACCATATCTTACACAGCCCCTGGGACTACAATGACAAGAGGGTGGGACCTTTAGAAATGAAGTTAGGTTGGTCAAAATGCTTGATCTAATTCAGCAAACTTCTAGTTGCAGGATCTTGAGCCAAAGTGTCTCCTCTCTGGGCTTCGGTTGTCTGATTTCTAAAAAGCAGAGAATTCTACAAGCAGCGAATTAGATTGGACTAGACAGCCTTGAAGAATCTGCCCAGATACTAAAAATAGAATCCAGCTTCTATGGCTCTTAGTTCTAGATAACACCCGCTCATCCCCAGCCCTCCTACCCTTGAGGAAGGTTCTTGAAGGAGCAATGTGCAAAGAGCGCTTGCAGGCATGGGGAGCTAGTTCAGTGGATAAGAGCAGATGGCCATGCAGGCATGAGGGCCTGACTTCAGTCCATAGCATCCATGTACCAAGCAGGGCCAAGCCATGCACACCCGTCACCCCAGTCCTGGGTGGGGAGGCAGAGACAAGAGAATCACAAGGGCTCACTGGTCAGCTAGTGGGAGCAAAAAGGAAATAAAAACCCATTCACTTCTGGTTCAGTGAGAGACTCCATCTCAAGGAAACAGTGTTGGGAGAGCAACAGCAGAGAACAGCAGACATTCTCCTCTGACTTCTGCATGTGTGTTTGCAGGATGCACACATCCACACATACACGCACACGTACACACCACAAGTACCAATTTTATTTTGAGTGCTTGCATCTGGGCTGACAGGGGCAATCTCTTTGACGAGGAGGCATCTGGATGCCTCGTCAACAAAGATATACGGAAGAGCAATTCGTGTACAAGATGTTCCACATCCTCTACTGGCCGCTGTGAGGCCCCTGGGAAAGGGACTAGAAAGATTTTCTAACAGCACTACAAAGTGCTGGTGAGGGCTGTTGGTAGGAAAACAAAAACAATTTTGGCTGTTACTCATACAGTGAAGCCTCCCCCGATCACGTGACCCAGCAATCCTACACCTATGTATTTACCCAAGAATAATGAGACCTTGTGTTTACCCAAAAGCCCGCATAAGAACATTTGTAGGTCTTTTATTCGTAATTGCCAGAAAACATGGTAACAAGTGTCCTTCCATGGCGACGTGGATAAACTGCAGTACATCCATACACTGGAAACCTTCTCAACCACAGGAAGCAACGCGCTCCTGAGACACGCAGCCAGATCACAGCTGAATCTCAAGTGTGTTTAGATAAGTGGAAGAAGTCTGACCCCAAAGGCTATCTGTGCTTTGCTTTCACTTACCAGGCTTTCTGGACAAAGGAACGCTACAGGGAAGGATAAGCTATGAGAGGTTGCCAGAGAGGCAGGGGAAAAGGTAGACTACAAACGGATGCTCAAATCATGCTCCGGGGAGTGATGGACATTTTCTTTATTGCGATGGTGAAAACAGAGACCTAACACTAAGTATTTGTGGAAGTCCACAGACATGTACACTACAAGTACGTTTCCCTGAGCATAAACTGAGAAGTAAAATTGTTTAAGTGAAAACAAAAGGCAGGGCTCAGCCGGGCATGGTGGCGCACGCCTTTAATCCCAGCACTCGGGAGGCAGAGGTAGGAGGATCGCCGAGAGTTTGAGGCCACCCTGAGACTACATAGTTAATTCCAGGTCAGCCTGGACCAGAGTGAGACCCTACCTCGCAAAAACCAAAAAAAAAAAAAAAAAAAAAAAAAAAAAAAAAAAAAAAAAGGCAGGGCTCAGTAGTTAAAGGCACTTGCTTGCCAGTCTGCCACCCCGAGTTCAGTCCTCCTCAGCACCCATGTACAGCCTGACGGAAAGTGGTCTGTAATCTCAACACCCCTAAGGCAATGGGAGGAGAATCCAGAAGCTCATGACCACTACCTAGACTGGCGTGCACACACAGCAGCAAAACGAGAGACAGACCCTGTCTCGAAAGAAGATGGAAGGGGAGAGAGACATCCTGGGGTTGTCCTGTGACCTCCACAAGTGTGCCATGACACATGCATGCCCAGGCATACACATCATACACATATACATACACACAAATAGATACATTTTTTTTAGAAAACAAAAACAGGGCTGGAGAGATGGTTTGACATTTAAAGCATTCCCTGCAAAGCCTAATGACCTGGGTTTGATTCCCCAGTACCTGTGTAAAGCCAGATGCACAAAGTGGCGTATGTGCCCAGAGTTGGTTTACAGTGGTTAGAGGCTCTTGCATGCCCATTCTCTCTGTCTGTCTGCTTCCAAATAAATAAATAAAATATTTTTTTAAGTAAAAACAAAACGCCAGAGTAGGCGTGGGGGAATGTTACCATGCCATTTTGATTCAGTGTTGTTAAAAAGACAGCCTGTTCAGGAAGTTCCCCTCAGGCCCCCACTTCCCCCCAGCCCTGTGTTTCTCGGGTCTTTGGAATACAGATGGGAAATAAATGTTCCTGGCATTAAGAAATGACTCCGACTGCCTCCTGCAGGCTTGATGTCTTTCATCGTCTACCTGGTGCTGCATGAAGCAGATGGGTCTGCGACAACAGAGGGCCTTTGCTGGGAGCCCTGGAGGAGGCTTGGGCCAGCACACACTTGCACGTATGCAGCAGCCTACTTACTGTGGAGCTTAAGGGGACCTCTGTTGCTTTCTGCCTTGTGCAGCCTGAATTCCAGGGTAGAGAGATCGAGAGCACAGATCCCAGGCAGTGTGGAGGAAGAACTCTTTTTGTAAAATGTCTTGGCGGTGGGGAGTGAAGGAGCCTGGGTACCTGGAAAATGGCTCTCAGCCTTGGTGTCCACTTGGCAGCTTGTTGGGTCCATTAATCTTCCCTCTTTTTTACTGTGTGATCTGGGGAGAAGTGGTGGTTATGGAAGGTGGCAGCTACACACCCTGACTTCTTCATCTGGAGAACTGGGAGAGTCATCAGACCTACCTCGGAGGGACATGGAGTTGGGATGGCGGTTCATATCCATGCCTATGAACGGATCACTGTGTGCCTGTCACTGTCTTATGCATTCAGGATACAGATTCGTATGGCAATTGTCATGGAGTTTATACTGCGGGAGGCAGAGATAGATGGTAATGAAGCAACTGTGCTGTGTGGTGGCTGGAGGACATGCTAAGTAGAGAAGGGGCTAGAAAGTGCCAGGAGCTATTTCGCACCACAGAATGATAAGGGAAAGGCCTCATCAAGGAGCGGAGCCTGGAAGAAAGAGGTGGGCTGCGAGACAGCCATCCAGGCAGTGGGCACAGCACGGGCACACTATGAGGCTGGAGTGTGCCTGGCTGAGATGAGAGGGGCATGTCTATCCTGGAGGGTGTGGGGATGCAAACAAGAGGGGCTTGCGGAGCACTGTCTATTCTTCAAAGTCCCCGCAAGCCTCTGAGGAGTATCATGGTCCCACTCGGGCTTTCAAAGGCTCCATCCAGAGGTCTGTGAGGAAAAGGTAATAGGAAGGCAAGGGCCAAGTCAGGGAGCCCGGTCAGAAAGTCACTGTGAAAGCTAGAGGAGAGGTGACATGCTTGATGAAAAGAAATAAATGTGTTTACTTAGAACAGAGCCTGTCCCTTAGAGTGCACTCACGCTTGCTATCCATCACTGATATCAGCAGCGGCATCAAGTTCATGATGATCCAGGGTCGGAGGTCAGGAAACGCCTGAACCGACCTACGGCTCAATGGAACATAATGCCTGACCCTGCTGATCCCCACCCTGAGCTGCTGAGCCTGGGGACCCACTTCAATAAAACAGAAGTGGACTGAGGAAATAGCTTAGTTGGTAAATTTCTTGCTTCACAAGCATGAGGAACTGAGTTCAATCTTCAGAGTCCATAGTTTAAAAAAGCTCGCCAGGCATGGTGGCGCACGCCTTTAATCCCAGCACTCAGGAGGCAGAGGTAGGAGGATTGCCAAGAGTTCGAGGCCACCCTGAGACTACATAGTTAATTGCAGGTCAGCCTGAGCCAGAGTGAGACCCTACCTCGAAAAAAAAAAAAAAAAAAAAAGCTAAGGGGCTGGAGAGATGGCTTAGTGGTTAAAGGCACTTGCTTGCAAAGCCTGATGGCCTAGATTCAATCTTCCAGTTACCTACATAAAGGCAAATGCACAAAGTGGTGCATGCATTTGCAGTGGCAGGAGGCCTTCGCGCACCCGTGCTCTATTTGTTCTTTCTGTCTCTCTCTTAAATAATTTTTTTTTTCTGGGGCTGGAGAGATGGCTTAGTAGTTAAGGTGTTTGCCTGAAAAGCCAAAGGATCCTGGTTTGACTGTCCAGGACCCACGTAAGCCAGATGCACAAAGGGGCGCATGCATCTGGAGTTCATTTGTAGTGGCTGGAGGCCCTGGCATGCCCATTCTCTCTCTCTTTCTCTCTCTCTCTCTCTCTCCCTCCATCCCTCTTTCTCTCTTTCAAATAAATAAATAAAATATATCAAAAAAATTTTTTTTTCATAAAAAAGCTAGGCATGGTGACCCATGCCAGAGTTGGGGAGGTGAATACAAGCAGATTCTTGGGGCTCGCTGGCCAGCCAGTCTAGCCTGCTTGGCTAGTTTGAGACTAGTAGGAGATCTCATCTCAGATAAAGTGTACAGTGCCTCAGGAATGATACCTGAGGTCTTGTGACCTCTGACACACCCACATGCACACATGGGCACACACATGTGACCTGCAAACGCTTGAACATAAAGAGGGAGAAGAAGAGAGAGAGATTCCCTGAGAGAAGTGACAGGGCTTTTTGACATGTACATTAGTTTGGAGAAAGAACCAAATGGAAAAGCCTGGCCACAGGAGGACTTTCAGCAAGCATGAGGAAAGCCAAAGAAAACAGCCATTACTGAATGGCATGGGTTGTCACTTTTCCATGTGACCATCTCATTTCAACCTTAGAATGTGTCTGAAGCAATTCAGCACACACCCCGGGACTAGTCATAAAAACACAATTCTTTCGTGTGTGTGTGTGTGTGTGTGTGTGTGTGTGTGTGTGTGTCACCCTCCCCCCACCCATATCTCTACTCAGCCTCCCCAAGTGAATAGTGTGGTTGAGTGGCTCAGCTCCACATCCCCACAGCACAAAAACCTCCAGTCCACGTCCAAGTGCCTGCACGTCATTAGATCTTGGGGACACAAACTCAGCCAGCTCTGCTTCTGCCCCTTCGGTAACAAAGGTACGATTTGTCTCCATCACGGAAAATAGTGATTCACAAGAAAGTGTCATCTTTCTTGGCTATTGCTTTTTGCAAATGCAATAATGGTATGTTCTTGTTTGGTCAAATTTTCCAAATTTATCTCAGAAGAAAGAATACATCTGTGCCAAGCAACTTGGCCTTCTGGGAAATTCCTGGCCTTTCTGTCCTAACAAAAATCATTTTTTTCTTTCACAGTTAACCTATGAAACATCTTGTGACAGGGTGAAAGTAAGCCAAGGACCTTTGGAGAGAAGGCTCATTCTTTTTCTTTCTTCCTTCCTCTCTCCCTCCCTCCCTTCCTTTTTAAAAATTTATTTTATTTATTTGAGAGAGAGAGAGAAAGAGGCAGACAGAGAGGGAGGGAATGGGCATGCCAAGGTCTCCAGCCACTGCAAAAGTACCCCAGACACATGCACCACCTTGTGTGTCTGGCTTACATGAGTCCTGGGGAATCAAACCTGGGTCCTTTGGCTTTGCCAGCAAGCACCTTAACAGCTAAGCCATCTCTCTAGCCCACCTTCTTCCTTTAAAAAAAAAATTTTTTTTTTTTGGCTAGGTAAGTATTCTAAAATTGAACTACATCCTACATCCCCAGCCTTCTTTGCACTTTTACTTTGAGACTGGGATGCCAGATTGGCCTTGAACTCATTCTATATGCCAAGCAGAGTTTGAGTTTATGATTCTCCTGTCTCAGCCTCCAGTCTAACTGGGATTACAGGCCTACACTACCAGGACTAGCTAGACAAAAAGCTCATTCTTAAATAGGGAAGTAATAAAGTACAAGATAAACCAGAAAACCTTTAAGCCAGAAACAAGGAAACTATCAAACATGATAAAAGCTTTCTGAATTGATGTCAAAATGACAATAGAGCCAACTTGAATAGGCTCCCACTGGTCGAAGACAGTGTTAGTTAAGCACCAATCAGGATGATAATTATACCATATTAAAGCTCACCAAAAATGTTTAAATCCATGAGTTTATTATGATACTCAAAATTGAAATAAAGCTTGTTTGGTGGTCTCTGGAGGAGCTAGAAAACCAACTCAGTATTTTGAAAATTGGCAGATGAATAGAAAGAGTCAAACATTTTTTTCTACCCCTCCTGGGAATCAAATACTTGAGATATTGTTTTTGTTGATTGTGTGTGTGTGTGTGTGTGTGTGTGTGTGTGTGTGTGTGTGCCTGTGTGCTGGGTATTGAGGCCAGGGTCTCGTGCTTGAAAAAAATTACTCTACCAAGCCAGGCGTGGTGGCATAGACCTTTAATCCCAGCACTTGGGAGGCAGAGGTAGGAGGATCGCCGTGAGTTCGAGGGAACCCTGAGACTACATAGTGAATTCCAGGTCAGCCTGGGCCAGAGTGAGACCCTACCTTGAAAGTCCAAAAAAAAAAAAAAAAAAGAAAGAAAAAAGAAAAAATTACTCTACTGTATGGCACAATGAAGGCCTGGCCCTAGCCAGACCGCATGGCAGAAAAACCAGGAAGTACCTACTGCCACTTCCCAGAAACCATTTTGGACAATTCTTGGGCCATACTTGTTTGATACAATGGACCTGGATTCCCACACTTTTCCTAGGCTTTATTTTAGCCACTCTATTTCGCTGTATTCCCCTTCAAGCAAGTACGTCTCCTTAGGCACACCTTTGCCTTTTTTGCTTATTAATGCCTCTTATGGTAATGCTACCCTCCAACCAGCCATAAATTCCTTTGCAACTCCTTTGATTACATTGATCTGCTACCATTAAGGACGCTCAATGCTATTAACTATGACGCTAGGGTGAGTTCACAACGGTCACCCAGCAACCTGTGCTACCCCAGTCTTTTTCAGGTTTTATTGTTGATTCTAGCTTGCTGGGACCATTCGCATGCCACAGAGCTGCCACCACTTGGCCCTCCCATACTTCCTAGGCGACAGCCACACCCTTTGGGTTTTCTCACCAGATTGGCGGGTTAGTCAGTGACGGGTAAGACCCTAGGAGATGGGGCAATCTAAAACAGGCACCGTCACATGTGATGATCCCTTGGGGCCTGGGGTCAACAATGGCTTGGCAAAGAACCATGCCTCCCAGGGTCGCCAATAGTAAAACACCCCTCGGGTTTTCTCACCAGATCGGCAGGTTAGTCAGTGACGGGTAAGACCCCAGGAGATGGGGCAACCTAAGACAGGCACCGTCGCATGTGATGATCCCTTGGGGCCTGGGTTCAACAATGGCTTGGTAAAGAACCATGCCTCCCAGGGTTGCCAATAATAAAAACAAAAAGGAGGATATGTATGGCACAATGCAGGCCTGGCCCTAGCCAGACCGCATGGCAGAAAAACCAGGAAGTGGCTTCTGTGAACATGGTGTTCTGTGTAGGCCTGGCATGACAACAGCTACAGTCCCATGCTCGCGAGAAACCTGCTACGAGATGATCTGTCTGGAGACAGGCTGTCATTGGTCACAAAAAGGGGACCACCCCATACAATGATTGGCCAGACAAGCCGCTTAAAACTCTGTGTACTTCCTCAATAAACGAGTTTGCGGCAGCTCACCCTCTGCTGCTTCCACCCAACTCCCGGAGTCTGTGTCGTGACTCCGAGCCTCTCACCCCAACTCGGCAGAGACCCTGCCATCCCTCCTTGGCTGGACCTAGGGGGGACCCCAACACTCTACCATTGCCCTACACCTCAGCCTTCTATTTATTTATTTATTTATTTATGAGGCAGGACCAGGTGAAGTTGCCAAGGCTGGCCTTAAACTTATAATCCTCCTGCCTCAGTCTCTTGTACAGCTGGGATTCAGGCCACTGAACCTGAAAGTAACCAAATACTTTAAAAGAAGAAATTTGTTTATAAGCATTACAATAGTAATAAATAACAAATAATAATACCAACTAAAGGATGGGTCATTGCTATATCATTTGTGACAAGTAAAGGATTATTAGACCTAAGCAAAGCAAACACACATTGACACCCCCCAATGGAAGAACACAGCCACCGTGCAGTGGCCTTGCTGACAATAAATCAATCCCTAATCTGCTCTCACCTTCAGGTTGAACTACCTGCCTGTGTACAGGCGCTTCAGGGACAGAAGACCCCAGTACACATAGTATACCTATTATATCCTAGCATTCAAGTAAAGCAGATTGCAGGGGCTGGGAAGATGATTAAGTTCAAGGGCTAAAGGCACTTGCTTGCAAAGCCTATTTGGCCAGGGTTCAATTCCCCAGCACCCAAGTAAAGCCAGATACATCCATGTATTTATCTATACACTTACCATCTGCCTAGCTATCATCTACTTACCATCTCTTTATCATCTATCTACCTATAATCCACTTACCATCTACCTGTCATCTATTTACCTATTTATTATCTCTCTTTCTTTTTCCCTCTCCCCCCACACACAATCTCCTCTCATCCATCCATCCATCCATCCATCCATCCATCCACCTATCTATGAATTCCTGTCTCTGGTCTCTTATTCCCAAGAAGTCTAGTGTGGACTCCTCACATCTTGATGTAGATGTTGACACATTCAAAACAAGCAACCAAAGAGGGAGGTCCCAGTGAGCAGGTGCCTTTTGAGCCTCTGCCCTGTGCTACATTTAAAAAAAAAAAAATTCCACCAATCAAAGGAAGCCACCTGGCCAGTCAAGCCCAGAGTGAGTGTAGGAGGGGACTTCTCAAGGGTGCAAACACTGAGAGTCGTGGCTTCTTGGGGGTCACTGCTGAAACAACCTGTCCTTGAGAGATGGTCGGGGAAGGTTTATATCTTTCAAAGAGTCTTATCATCTAGAAATGCATATGAACACATTTCCATATAAAATGATATGCTTGAAAGTAGCCAGGGGCAGGAAGGAGGGTGCGAGTGGAAATCGAGATGAAATGAGACTGGCCATGAATTTGTCGACGCTGATTGATGAGTGTGCTAGATCATTATATCCTTTTTTTTCTACTCTCACTTGTGCTTGAAATCTTTGATGATGAAAAGTTTTTCTTTGCATGATTGGTCCAGGCCCAAGCGATACTGAGAAACCCCAAGGATGACAAGAGCGCCTGTCCCGTTTTGTTGCTGTTTCCAGAGCATCAAGTCCTGCTTCCCAGAGTCATATGGAGTGAGGCAGTGGCAGGGACACTTTTCTAGATGCTTCCTTGCCTTGCTGGAGCATTAGGCAAAACTGCCCAGTTTGTATCCTAAAGCAGCCAAGTGAGTGAGTGAGTGCGCGTGCACCCCATGCTAAGATTTCGGCTGTGAGCACTCACTCTTCCAGATTCTTCTGAGATTTCAAACATGAACCTGAAGCAGTTAGGGAAGCTCAGGTAAGCCTCCAAGAGGGCCGAGGTCTGGGCTAGAGTCTGAGTCAAGAAGAGCCCAGCTATGACACCAAGTTAAGGGCATTTATTTACAGCTGCAAGAGACCCTCCTTGTGTGCTCATATAATTTACAAAATGAGAAACAGCCAATCATGCTGACTTAAGCAGACTGTGTCACTTCCTAGCTGGTGTAGCTGGAAAGTCCAGTGGCAGCTTCAGGCACAGCTGCATCCAGGGGTTCGGAGGCTGTTGTCAGGAATCTGTCCTCCTCCACCTTTCCATCCGCTTCCCTCAGAGTGGGCATCATTCCCAGGCAGACTTTCCTGCTGGCAAAAACAAGCTTGCATCTTACCATATTGGCAGCAACCATCCCAGGTCTGGGGCTCTCAGGAACAGCTTGGCCCTGGGCCCATTCCCAGAGTGGGGTGGGGGAAGGAATGTTCTGATGGGCCAGGCATGGTTGTGGGTCTGGCTGTGTGCCAGGGAAGAGCTCAGACCCACCCAATCACACAGGGAGGAGAAGGTAACTCCTCCGGGTTGGCAAAGGGAAGCAGGAGGCGTATATAGTAGCTGGCTCCTAGGTTCCTAGTTGTTCATTTAATAAACCTTTGTGCGTAGAGTCTGGCCCAGGCGCTGGGGATGCAGCACTGAGCAAAACTGAATCCCTGGAGCTTATACTGCAGATGCAAACACACATGCCCACAAGTTTGTGTTGGAATTACAGATGGAGAGATTTCCCGTGAAGCAGATCATCAGCGTGCTGTGAGAAAATGCAGGACGAATCATCGTGAGGTGGGAAGGCAGGAATGGCGCACCTAACAGCTGAGCCTTGAGCACCTGTGTGTACTGAGAGCCAAAGGGGCATTGATGAATTGTGTCGACATCTCTCCTGTCTCTGAGGAGATCATGGCCAAGTAAGAGACAAGGAGAACACAGGCAGCCTGCACCAGATAAGACAGAGGCTGTAGTTTCCTCAGCACATCGGGAAGGAAGAACAGAAGGTGGGCGACGGAGCTTGAGGGCGGGGTTCGGGAAGGACGTAGAGCTTCTCCAAAAGCCTCTTAGCCAAGTGTTCTAGGATGAGTAGAGACACAAGTTAGAGAGAGAAATGGAGTAGCGGGTAAGAGGAAGCATCCGGCACACCTGGACAATGTGAAGCTCGGTTATGACACAATAGCTGCAGGTCAATTCTGCTTATCCATCAGAGGTTATGGATTGACGTCCTGAGAAATGTGGCATGAGCGCTGGGGAAAATATGTCCAGCAGACACTTGTGCAGCAAAACAGGACAGAAGGCCCAATTCCTTGGAAACATCCTGGAGGGCTTCAGGGAGGAGAAGACATTCAGCTGCCCTTTGAATAAATGCACCTCCATCTTCTTTTGGCTCATTAACAAGAACACCTTTAGGAAGCAAGACAGGGGACTAGGAGCAGCACAAAACAGAGCAAGGCATGGTTTCTGACTTCAGCATATTCATTGGAAAGGGTCTTTGGTATAACGGTGGGACAAGGAAGTGTTGGGAGGGCAAGTGACTTGCACAAAGTCGCAGCGAAGCACTGGGGCCTGCTTCAATGCAGATGGGGTGCCCTGGCCTTGCTCCTGGTACCGTCTACCCACTGCTTCCATTTCTGTCCCCTGGGGCCTCTGGACCACATCCAGTTTCCTCTGAAGGTATGAAGAGCTTCCAGGCCATTCCTTCTCCAGGTCAAACCCCTTCAACTCTCCTCAGACAGCCCCGGGAGCACCACATAATTCTCCCCCACCACGTAATGTGTCCAAGCCCACCTACCGTATATTCTGAGACTGGACACAGAGTCCCATGGGGTGGATTCTCAGCCCCCTCCCGTGGGCACCGTGTCTGGACTCAGCAGCTAGAGGGAGGGCATCCTGAGCACAGCAGGAGCTGACCAGAGCTGCCTCACAATGTGGGCACGAGCTCCCACCTGTTCTTTCTCAGCTGCAAATTAATTCTGTGGCATCTGGTGGGCTGATTTCTTAAGAGAGAGCTCCTTAGCCAAGGGGCCTGCAGCCGGCCAGGTGGTACAATCAAGAATGGGTGGAGGCGGGGCTGGAGAGATGGCTCATCAGTTGAGGAGTTTGCCTTCAAAGCTTAATAACCCAGGTTCGTTTCCCCAGTTCCCATGTAAAGCCAGGTGCAAGTGGTTCATGCATCTGGAGTTGGTTTGCAGTAGCTTGAGGCCCCGGCAAACCCATTCTCTCTCCTCCCTCTCCTTCTCTCTCTTTCTCTCCCCTCTCTCTCTTCTATCTCTCTCTGCTTGTAAGTACATAAGTAATAATTTTTTGAAAAGAATAGGTGGAGGGAAGAGCTTACTGGGGCAGGAAGTGAACCTAGGTGTATTCCAGGAGAATCTCTCCCCAACCTTGACCACCGCACCTGACCTGCAATCCACCATCCCAAAGGCAGCAGCTAAACTGGTTGCTTGGAGTAGGAGAAATCAACACAAGGGCATGAGAAGGCACTGTGGGACCTTGCTTGGCTCTCTCTATCCCTGAGTGCCACCTCCATCTTCTCTCAATGAGGTGCCGCTATCTTTACCCACATTTCTCTTTCGTAGACACTGATGGCAACAGCTACTACTGATTACTGGTGACCACCTCAAAGCTTTTGAAGGCCATTAGTTATCTTAGCATGTCTACTCGGAGAAGGGGTCATTGTTCTTGGGGAAAGGGGGTGGATATTGCTGTTGTTATTTTGAAACAGAGTCTGTCTTTATAGCTTAGGCTGTCCTTGAACTCACTATGTAGACCAGGCTGGTCTTCAGGATTTTCGTGGCCCAGCACAGAGTACTTGGTGTCAGTGTTAGGATTATAAACATGTGCCACCATACCTGGCTCATTGCTCTGAATCCTCCATGATAAGGGCAAGGATCCGAGATGGTGCCTGTGAGCCAAGAGCCCTTTCCGAGGCAGAAGGAAAGAGCAGTCAAGACTACGGTTGCCAAATAAAACACAGGATATCAGATGGAGAGACTTGACCTCCCTGGAGGTACAGGTGTCCCCGCAGCACTGAGATGTCAGGGTGGGTGGTGGCGCCAGATCCCCAAGTTAAGGCATAGGCACCGGTGTTCCAGCCTTAGACAGCAGTGTGGGAGCCATAAAGCCTCTTAGAGGTAAATTATCTCCCTTCCAGGCAGCCAGGACCCCGGCAGAGAGCGAGCCGGCAGGAGCCGATTATGCTGACACGCTGGGTCTGTTTTTAAGCCTCTCTCTTGCTCACTCACTTAAAGATCCATCCCCAGCCCCAGAGTGGCCTCCAAGCAGCTGCTCACGACTCCCAAAGGCCTTTACTAATCTCCTGATTTTTTATGCCATCTGGGCATCTCAGAGCACTGGCCCCAGCTCCAGTCTGGGCAGGCATGTCTCCTTATCTCCTCAGACCTTCCATTCAGGATCCCCACATCCCACTCTGAACCCCACATTTCATTATTTACCCTGTCTCCAATGACCTGAGCCTCTTCAACATCCAGCCACCCCAGATCTACCTGGGAGGATTTGAACTCAGCATCCTGAAGCTCTCTTCAAAAGCAAACTCAGCCAGCATACAGCCCTTGTGATGTCAAAGCTGGAGGGACCTCAAAGGTCAGTCTGTGCCCTGGGCAGGCATGGCTAGCCCTCCAGTGGCTTCAGGAGAAGTGACAAGGGCATTGGTCCATGACGCTCGCAACTGGACAGAGCCTGGAAGGAGGGCAGGAAGAGGGGAAGCCAAGAGGCCTAGAGCCACAGTGTGCCCTTGGAGGATAGTGGGACAAGGATTATTTCACAGTAAAACTTAGGGGCCTGGGGAGATGGCTTACTGGATAAAGAGCTTGCCATGAGAGCATAACTGCCCAAGTTTGGATCCCCAGAACCCATGTAATAAAAAGCCAGATAGTATCGAGCTAGCTAGCATCTATCTATAATCGTAGCAAGCCTATGATGAGAAGGGAGGTGGAGATAGTAGAATGCCAGTAGCTTGTGGCCAGCTAAGCTGACAAATGGAGAAGTGAGTCACTGCCTCAAAAGTGGTGGAAGGTGAGGACCAATTCCTGAAAGTACTTGTCTGGCCACCTGTGGGCTGTAGCATGCACTTACACATACCTACACATCATATACACATGCACACATGCACATACATACAAGAAAGAGAGAGAAAGAAAGAAGGAAAGAAAGAAAGAAAGAAAGAAAGAAAGAAAGAAAGAAAGAAGGAAAGAAGGAAGGAAGGAAGGAAGGAAGGAAGGAAGGAAGGAAGGAAGGAAGGAGAAATAAAGAAAGAAAGAAAGGGGGGAGCAGGAAGGGAGGGGGAGAGAGAAAACAATGAAATAAAGAACTTAACCAGTTCTTCCCATTGTGATAAAAGTTTACTCTGGAACCTTCCAGCCATCAGTCCTGTCTGTCTGCCCCCTCAGGGCCTCCAGCACATGCTTAGGTTCACCCAGTGCACGACCCCAGCTGTTCCTCGAGTCCAACTCTCTCAACTGTGCGCTGATGGCTGGGGTCAGACTCTGCTCCCACTACCTCCAGAGTCCAAGTTCATCAGCAGAGCAAGCCGAGACAGGAGTCCACGGAGCAGATTCTCACCTCTTTTCCTCTGAGCACCACACCTTTTCCCATACTGCTTCTGATTTTGCCAATTTCTAGGCAAAGACTAGATTGAGCCCTGCCCCCCCACACACAAATCCAGCCCCAAAGAACAGAAGAAAACTCTCCAGAAGTCAGTTATAAAAGGACCTTGTGGCAGGAGGGGAACCCCAAAACTGTAAGGGTGGCCTTGGCAAGCAGCTCCCTTCTCACCCCTGTCAACTCTGCTCTCTCTTACTCGTTTCCTCCCCCACCCTCACCCCACCCCCGCCTCTACCAACTGTCCTTCCACCTCTTCTCATGTGACATCCAGTAACTGCCTGGCCCAGGGAGTTGCTCTGTTTCTCTAGGCTCTGGATCCTCATTTGCAAATGGCAGGTTAATTCCTGCATTTGCAGGAGATGCCCGAGGTACTCAGTGGATGGACAGCAGCACAGAGAAAATGGCATCCTCGAGGCATGAGCTGGGTCAGCCTCCCTGTAATCCCACACTGAGAAGTCTGTGAAGGGAGCCACGCAGGCAGAACTCATGACTGCCCTGAGCTCTAACCCTGGACCAGCAGCCAGAGAAGGCCAAGACAGTAAGTACAGCCCCTCTATGTACGGATGAGGAAACCAAGGCCCAGAGAGGAGAAAACACCAGTGTTTCTTGTCATTTTGGAGCACTCTGGAGCATTAGCCCCAAATTTTACAAAGCAGGTGCTTTGCCCTACTTAAAGAGGAGGAACTCAGGCTGGAGAGATGGCTTAGCTGTTAAGGCGCCTGCCTGCTAAGCCTAAAGAACACTGGTTCCAATCTCCAGGTCCCACGTTTAGCCAGATGCAGTGATGCAAGGGTGCAACGCCACACTTGCCCACAAGGGGGAGCACGCATCTGGAGTTCGTTTGCAGCTGCTGGCACACCCATTCTCTATCTGTCTTCCTTTCCCTCTCTCTCTGTCTCTCTGTGTCTCTCTCCAAAAAATAAAATATAATATAAAATAAAATAAGAGGAAATCGAGGCTCATAGATGTGGGGTGACTTAACCCAGGCCACACAGCTAACAGGAAGAACAACACTACTAGAAAGCAGACTTTCTCTGGAACAACTCCCCAAGCCCCACCCCACAACCCCAGCGCAAAGCATCCAGCAAGTGCAACAGACTTGACATTTCTGCGACAAGTACTGCAGAGGGCCATTTAAAGTGGGTGCGGTGGCTTGAATCATGTCCCCCATAAACTCATATGTTTTGACTGCTTAGTCCCCAGCTGGTGTCAATTTGGGAGGGGTTGAGCCTTGTTGGAGGAGGTGTGATTCTGGGGGTGGGTTTGGGGTATTATAGCCAACAATCAATCCCTTGGCAAAGGTCAACCCATTTTCTTACTGCTATCTCCCATCTGCTAAGGCAAAAAGTGATGCCCAGCCTCTCTCTGCTCATGCCAGACTTTCCCCTGCCATCATGAAGCTTCCCCTCAGGACTGAAAGCTGAAATAAACCCTTTTCTCCTATCACGTGCTGTTGGTCAGTTTTTGTTTTGTTTTGGTTTTGGTGGTGGTTGGGTTTTTTGTTTTTTTGTTTTGTTTTGTTTTGTTTTGTTTTTGCTTTGGTTTGCTTTTTTTTGTCCCAACAATGCAAAAGTAACTACAACAGGGAGAAAAATTTATTTGGGCTCACAGTTTTTGAGGACTTGATCACATCATGGCAACAGCATGTGCCAGAGTCAAGCTGCTCATCTCATGGTGGCCAGGAAGCAGACAGAGCTAGACAGAGAAAGAAACCAGAACACATCTTCTTTCAAAAGCACACCTCAAGCCGGACGTGGTGGCGCACGCCTTTAATCCCAGCACTTGGGAGGCAGAGGTAGGAGGATCGCCATGAGTTCAAGGCCACCCTGAGAATACATAGTGAATTCCAGGTTAGCCTGAGCTAGAGTGAGACCCTACCTCAAAAAACCAAATAAAATAAAATAATTAAAAAGCACACCTCAAATGACCTACATCCTCCCACTAGGCCTCACCTCCTAACCATGCCATCAAATTATGAATGAGGCAATGATCAATCCATTGATGGCAGAGCCCACATAACATTGATTCACTTCCACAAACCTCACCCACCTTTGAACACTACTGCCTTGGGGACCAAGCCCTCATTGCATGCGTGTTTTGGAAGGATACTCCATATCCAAACTATAGCAGGCTTAAAGTCAGGGCCCTTCTGTACTAGGCTTTCCTACACTGAAGGACAGACTGAGCTAGGAAGGTCTAGAGGGCCACCCAGAATGTCCCCCATGAGAAATAGTCACTTCAGATACGTACCCAAAGCCCCCACGTGCCTTTTAGCCAGTTACCGGGGCTTTCCCTACTATGAGGGGTCTCTGGTGTGAAGAGTTCCCATGCATAAATTCCAGGACACTCTACTGCCAGCCAGACACAAGCAGGGGCGGCTTCCCCCAAGCATCACCCTGTTTCCAAAGCCTCCCTTTCCAGCATCCCCTACCAGCTCCTTCTTCACATCAAGCCTCCTGATGGCTCTTGCTCCTCCTGCTGTCCATTGAAATTCTATGGTCCTCACGGTCCTTAAATTTAGGAAGAGTGATGTCTGAGTTCAGCCTGTGGCTAGTCAATAGCATTCCTGGTGGTGCAGGCATTTCTGCACCTGCACACAACTGGGGACCCCTCTTCCCACTGTCCAGCAGGGCTAATGAAGCCCCAGCTCTGCTGACAGATTCTGGATGTGAGAGCCGAGTGTTGCTGTGCACTTAGAAGCCAAAGCTTGCACGACTTCACCTAATGCTCAGTGAGCTGGTTTCGCAACTGGGCAAGACAGCTAGGGGAACCCAGAGGACTTCTGCAGCCTGACACGTCTCCCGCCACCAAGCCTAGTAGGTTTGCTCTTATGCCCTGTTAGGAGAGTCATCCCAAACCCTGTCCTTTCCATCTAACCAGCTCCATGAGGATCCCATAGATAGCCTTAGAAGGGTCGCCTGCTAATAAATGTTAGCTTTGAGAATAATAGATGTGGGAGAGTGTTTTCCAAAGTATGGCTCCCCAAGTGTAGGGCAATGATCCCCCTCTTTGCTTTGATGGAATCAAGAAGGATCATGGCCAACCAGATGGCCAGCTCTAGGGGTGGTGAGCAGGCCCTGCTTGCTCTGAACTCTGATGCCCCTACACTTGGGCCCAACTTCATTGCCCACCTGTATATCCCATCAGCTTCCAGAGGGGCCTATGAGAAGGGTCTGTAAATATAGTCCTGCCTCTGGGTGCCACCCATCAGTGTCACCTGTCTGAGTTCCATTACGCAGTGCTGAAGGGAACCCAGTGGTGTCTGGGCATCCTCTCTAAGGAGTAATGAATGGTTAGTGGGATGCAGGGATAGAGGAGGGCCTGAGGGTGGAGAAACTAAAGTGCCCACGGAGAAATACTCCACTTGCAAACGAAATAGAGTCACTTTGTCAGGAAACAGGGCACAGAACACCATAAAAATTAAAGCAATTTACTATAACTGCCATCCTGTTTTGCTTTATGCCCAAACCAAAGCCCAGAGCTAAGTGAAGAGTAACAACCGGGCACAGTGAGCACAGGGAGCAGGCAAGGCTAGCTGTCCCCTGGGCAACCCTCCTGTCTCCATAGGAATAAAACAGGCCCTGGTGGGCCACCCCTGTGGCCAGACAGCATGGGCACTGGCTCCCTCTGTTGAGCAAAGCTGGACACAGCTTAGTGCTAGAGAGTGTCCACCCAGACCAGGGTATACGGTACCCTACCCAGACATGCATCGTTAGAAAGCCAGGCTGAGCGGGTCATGGTGGCACACACCTTTAACCCCAGAACTCAGGAGGCAGAGATAGGAGGATTGTCATGGGTTCAAGGCCAACCTGGGACTACAGAGTAAGTGCCAGGTCAGCCTGGCCAGAGTGAGACTCTACCTCATAAAAAAGGGGTGGGATTGGAGAGATGGCTTAGAGGTTAAGGCATTTGCCTGCAAAGCCTAACAACACAGGTTTGATTCCCCAGTATCCTCATAAAGTACAAAGTGGTGCATGCATTTGGAGTTTGTTTGGAGCACTGGAGGCCCTGGTGCACCTGTGTTCTCTCTCTCTCTCTCTCTCTCTCTCTCTCTCTGCAAATAAATAAATACAATATTTTTTTTAAGTCCAGGCTGGGCGAAGGAGCTGTAGACAGAGTAGGAAAAGCCAACAAGATCATGGTTAAATCTGAAAACACCTACCAGCCAGGAATTAGGGTTAATTGCTTCAACTTTCTGATGCACAAGGGGGCGCACACATCTATAGTTCGTTTGCAGTGACTAGAGACCCAGGTGTGCCCATTCTCTCTCTCTCTCTCTCTCTCTCTCCCCTCTCCCTCTTTCTCTGTCAAATAAATAAATATTTTTTAAAATGGGTGTAATTCTATTCAATGCATAGTGCTGTTGGCATGACATGAGATTGTGTCTGTTATCTGCCTTCTTAAGAAATGCAATGCCAGTACAGAATCCCTAAAACAGAACCAGATCCTCCAACAAGAGTGATTAACAGTGACGTCACCTAACTCTTCATGGACACACTGTCTCCTGTGGGCCTCGTAACAGTCCTGATCCATTTGTACCCACTGAGGAAATGGAGAGGTTGAGACATACGCCTCAGGTCACACCATAGCAAGCTAGGGTCTGTCTAGCTCCAGCGTGTACAATCTTAGCTGTGTCCCCAGAATTCCTCAGCTGCCGGATCTCCAAATCATAAACTCAGCTGATAGGCCAGGAAACTCTCCAGCCAGGCCTACTTTTCCCATTCTGGACAAGTGATCCCAAGGGTGCCTCCTGGCTCCAGTGTTCTATGACTCTGTGATTTGATGAAGAGTAGCGAGGGCAAGGTGATGAGGAAGAAGAGGAAGTAACTTATCAGAGGAGTCATGGGCAGACCACAGACCAGCAGCCTAATGGCCTCTTTAAGAAAACAAAAAGCTTTTATTTTATATAAATTATAATGGGCTATTCTCTTCTATTCTCGCATCCCAGCTCCCCCTCCCCTGGAGGTCCTCCTCTGTGGTGGTGTGGGGTCATGAAGGCCTCAGTCAGTCTGTAGGGTAGCTGGGGACCGACCGTGCCTCAGGATATTCCTACCCACTCTGTGGCTCTAACCATCTTTCCATCCCCTCTTCCACAATATTCCCTGAGCCATGGCAGGCCTGTTGGCAGTCTGATTTAGTGTTGAGTTCTCTGTAGCCTCTGGATTTCTGCTTTGATAGGTTCTGATTGATCATTGTGTTTGTCACCATCAACCTGGGGCTGGTTGTCAGGCTAGCAGTAAGAGCAGTGTTCGTGTTGCCACTTCCCCTGCGGTAATGAGCCCTTTTAACGACATCCTACATATGGCCTCCTTCTGCACCTGTTTGCTTCACAGAGACCCCAAAACCTGTAACCACAGTGACGGAATCCCTGATCCAGCTTTGGCTGTAAGCCTCACCTACACATGCTCTCACACCTCAGCCTTCCCAAAACCCTTATGGTGTAGTCAGCTATGTGTCGCTGGAATTAACATCCAAACAAGACACAGTTTATGGGAGGAAGGGGTTTCTTTGAGTTTGTAGGTCCAGGGAGAAGTTCCACCAGTGAAGGAAGATGCTGCTTCCATATATCTAGGCAAAGAGAAAATCCAAAGAGCCAGTGAAAACCAAAAGCAGCAGGCACAGACTGGCTGCAAGCAGGACTCCAGAGCTCACACTGCTCTCTTACACCTTTGGGCTGGAATTCAGATCCGCTGCCCTCCCAGTTGACACCTTAGGACTGGACTCCAGTATCCATCCTCACTCCATCCTCAGTGACACCTCCTCCAGCCAGGCAGCTGGAAACCCAAATTATAAGCTTTAATAAAACACTTGAGCATGGTAGCGCACACCTTTAATCCCAGCACTTGGGAGGCAGAGGTAGGAGGATCACCGTGAGTTCAAGGCAACCCTGAGACTGCATAGTGAATTCCAGGTCAGCCTCAGCTAGAGGGAGACCCTACCTCGAAAAAAAAAAAAAAAACCTCCTGAGGCTATGGGGCACATACATTCAAACTACCATACCTTCTGACCAAGGTGCCTGTGCCCAAGTCTTCCAAGACTGACGTGGCCTGGATACAGAAAGAATGCCTGGCAGGAGAGAGCCCACAGGGAAGGTCCAAGATGCAGCCTATGGGCTCCTTCCACAAACAAAGCCTTGCCTCACACTGGCCTGGGAAGGGTGGAGAGACAGTCTTAGCAAGACAGAAGTGCCGGCAAGAGTTAACAGTAGCTGGTGGGGGAAAAAAACAGCTGGGGTCTTGACCATGAACCACTGCTCAGCTCCCACACCTGAAGTAGAGAGTGCCTGAAAATGAGAGCAGCAAGGCTCTGAAGAAGCAGGCTATGGAGTTCAGAAAGAGGGGGACCCTTGGTTTCCCCCCCCGACTGTCACCAGACCCACCAGAGCACCTCCCAACCTCCTAGAGCTTTAGCGATGATGGCTTACAAGTCACTGAGCAGTGTTTAGTACGGGGGGCAGATAGTTATCCCCATCCTCTGTCCCCACACCGAGGCCCAAGCTCTTAATCTGTGAACTGTGATGGTGATGCCGCCTCTTAGGGTTGATGTAAGACTTGGATAGCAGACGTCGTGCACATGGCTCTCCGTCAATGCGTCAATGGTGTGGCGCTCCCTAACTGCCCTATAGGCTGTTGGGTTCCCCTTTGTAAAAAAAAAAAAAAAAAAGAGCCTTAGTAGTGCTCACTTCTCTGTCGTGCTGGAAGGATTAAGGGAGATGATTGGGTGGCATGTGGCCCTTAACACGAGCCAATCCTGTCCTCCCTGCCTGGTCAGGACAGAGTCCTATGTGTTCCTTGCAAGATACAGCATAAGTGCCTGATGAGTTGAATGCAGGGACATGACCATTGCAGTGATGGGAACTTCTCTAGGCATAAGCTTTGGAGTTCCAAGTCTAGTTCGGTGCAGGACTTGCTGGGCTGAAGAACACTACAGGGCCACCTGATACCTCCTAACATCCAACCACTCAGGGCCACTCTGACAGGCAGACAACTGTCCTCCCAGGAGAAAACTAAAGGCCCCATCCTCCTTAGCCATCAAGCTTTACTGTAGCACAGGGACATAGAAGGTTAAGATCTTCCTTTATCTCCCTGCTAAGTGGTTGTGGCCAGCACAGTGCAGAGTGGAGGGCTCTGGCCAGGGAGAGAGCAGTAGATCTTTGCCTCCCATGTGGTGTTGTTACAGTGGCTGCCCAGAATCACTGGGGAGGCCCTCTCCCGGTGGATAAGCAGGCCCATAGATCTCCATCAGACTCCCGCTCAAGGGCAGCACCATAAATCCGGGGATGGGAGAGAGCAAGTGAGCCAGCGCCAGCCGCTCTCCAGTGAGCGGCTTTCTTCCAGGCTGACCCACTCTACACTGGGCGGCTCCCGTGCCAAGTGCATACAGCATCTTGTCTGCAGTTCTGCGTCTGGTCCATCAGTAACTTCAGGAGAGTGTAAGCCCCATATCCAGGCTGAGACAAGCACCTGCTTCTCACTTCCCCCTGCAGCCAGGAATTGAAATTGCCTTCTGGTCCAGGAGCGCTCTTGCTCCTTGGAATGCTTCTGTGGTTGCCTGGCTATGTGCACCAGCTCAGCCAACCCTGCCTAGTTCAGGCTCGAGGCAGGAAACAGGGCATTACGCAGGAGGGAGAGCCAGGTGGAGGACAAGAAGGGAGCCCCAGCTAGGAAGGAATGGAGCCTCACAGCCCCAGACTCCTCAGACAGTAAGCTGCTTGTGTTAGAGCGTCCCAGCTATACAGTGAGTCTCCATGCGTGCGTTCAGTCAGGCACAATCTGTGTCCGAGTGAGCTCTCGCTCTGCTTTGGTATGTCTAGCCATGAACACTCCAATCCCATCCTGAGCATGCGTGAAGTAAGCCAGCCACAGCAAGGTCAACACAAGAAGAAAACAAGGGTACTGCACACCAGAATGACTATGGGGGACATGGGAAGTATGCTGGAGGACAGAGCGGCCCTAGGGAGGACACGAAATGTGCTGTGGGTTTGAGAGGTGACATTTGAGCAGAGCTCTCAGTGCTACTGGGGAGCAGTCAGCCAAGAAAGTGAGGAAGAGAGTTCCAACTGAGGGAACAGCAGTGCAAAGTGGAGCTTAGTGTGGAGGGCAGAAAGGAAGCTGGGGCCGCCGGGATAGAGTGGGGTCTAGAGCAAAAGGTTGGAAAAGGAGGCACAGCCCACCGACTACAGTAAGCTGTGTGGATGTTCCTATTGTGGAGAAGCTGCTGGAAGGTTCTAGATGAAGGGAGGGAGACATGGTTTTACTTAAACCTGCTACAGGTCCCTGGAGCATCTTTATAGAGAATAATTAGTTGAAGACAAGGGTGGAAGCAGGTAAGGAAGGAGGCCTCATGAAAGCTAAGAACATGTGACTTGTGAGCGCAGAAAGGAGGACAGGTAAAAGAGAGTATTAGGAGGTCAGATTCAGGCTAAAGAGATGGCTCAGCCGTTAAGACACTTATTTGAAAAGCCTAATGACCCCAGTTCAATGCCCTAGTATCCACATAAATCAGATGCACAAGTAGTGCATGTGTCTGGAGTTCATTTGCAGCATCTGGAGGCCCTGGTATACCCATTCTCTCTGTCTTTCTTTTCTCTCTCTCTCTCTCTCTCTCTCTCTCTCTCTCTCTGTTTGCAAATCAATAAATTAATATTTTTTAAATTTATTTTTTATTTTTATTTTTTTGGAGAGAGAGATAGAGAGAGACAGAGAGAGAGAGAGGGAGGGAGAGGAAGACAGAGATGGGCATGCTAGCAGTGTCTCAGCTGCTGAGAACGGAATCCAGATGTGTGCATCCCCTTGTGGTCAAGTGAGCCATTGCGCCCTTGCGTCACTGCATCTGGCTAAATGTGGGATCTGGAGATTGGAACCGCTGGATATTGGAACCAGCGTTCTTAGGCTTAGGAGGCAGGCGCCCTAATCCCTAAACCATCTCTCCAGCCCTAATTAATATTTTTAAAAGGTCAGATTCAGGCTGGAGAGATGGCTTAGCAGTTAAGGCACTTGCCTGTGAAACCTAAGAAGCCAGATTTGATTTCCCACTACCCACATAAGCCAGCTGCACAAGGTGGTATATGCATCTGGAGTTTGTTTGCAGTGGCTAGAGGCCTGGTGTGTCCATTCTCTCTCTCTCTCCCTCCCCCCTCTTTCTCCCTCCCCCTCTCCCTTTCTCTCTCTCAAAATAAATAAATTAATTAAATATTTTTTAAAAGACAGATTCATCAGAGACAAGTCAAAGACCCAGTGGGCATGGTAGCACATGCCTGCAATCCCTGCACAGAGTCAGGAGGTTGAGGCAAGAGGATTGCTACTTTAAAGGCAACCTTGAATGCAGAATGAGATTTTGTCTCATAAAAATAAAAAGGAAAGGAAAAAAAGAGGTCAACATCACCTCAATGCTACCAGGAATCAGCTATCAACCCTTTCCTCCTGTTAGATTACAGTGGACACTTACCAAGCTCCCTCTGTATAGCAGGCCATGGTGTCCAACAGCCCTGTCCTCAGAGAGGTCCTGGACTAGTAGGAGTGACAGGCAAGGAGACAAATGATTCATGGTACAGACTGAATAATTTAGTCTTCCCCAGAGAGATCTGGAACTTTCCAGGGGACATGATTTTCATGTAGCACTTACGAGAAGAAAGGGAGTCAGGACAGAGGCTACAGAGGCCCCCAGACTCGGACCAATGCATGATTTCCTGAATCATCACGACCTCTCCCATCCTGCCTCCGAACTTGTGACTACAGGGCTGAGAAGCCCTCCTGGACAGCACCTCAGGAAAGGCCTAAAGGCCAGCGGGCTGGACAGGCAGGGGAGAGACTGACCTGAGGTTGGCTTGAGGACAGGACTGGCCAAGGGTGGAAGAGGCAGCGAGGAAGAGGCTGGACAGGAAGCAGGCAATGAGAATCCCAGGCCTGGAGGATTCTAGAGAAGGAAAAGGAGCTTTGGGGAGAGCTCTGAGCACTGAGTGGGGGAGACCCTTGGCATCAGGTTCTCTGTTTGTGAAATGGGGACCCCGGTGAGGAGGGCTGAGATAAAGGCTGCCAAGTACCCTGGGCTACTGGGAGAGGTGCCCGCATTTACCCAGGACTGGGCTTATGGTAAGGGACCCTCTGCACCACAAGGGAAGCAGGGCTTCTGTGGAAACAGCCAGGCTTACAGGGAGTGAAAGACCCAAGAGCTTAAATGACACCATGACAGACCTCAGTCACCCTGTAGGCCTTAGTTTCAGGTTCCCGGAATCTAAAACAGGATAAACAGTTACTGGAAAAACCACAAAGTTGCTCAAAGTTGCTATCACGAGCTAGCAGCGCCAGTATGGGTAAGCGCTTTTGCGGTGCAGGGCCAGATGGCCCAATGAGATGTACCAATAATAAAACAACGTTTCAAAATGTTATAAATGTTAACCAATCAAATGTGTGCCAGCCTGGAAACCCCCTCCCCTTGTTCAAACCTCAATAAAAAAAAAACCTACTCTTCTGCTTCTCTGGGCCCTTGTACAGATCTACTGTGTTGGTGAAGTCAAGAGTCCGAGCTTAAGCCTGCAATAAAACTCTTTGCCCTTGCATACGTGTCTGGTCCTCCTTGATGGTCACTGGGGGTGTTGCGACCTGGGCACAACAGGACAGAAATAATGGTGGAGCTGTACTTGGCAAAGGGGGGTGGAGAGATAGAGAAGTTGCTCAGCTCTCCAGAGCACAAGCAAAGTCACTGTTCCCAACACTGTCACAAGGGCTTGGAGCTCTGATGGGCTACCTTCTTCCAGAGAGCCTTCCAGGGCATGCACACAGCAAGACCATAGGACGGTTGAGTTGGCATAGCCATCATCTTCCCTTTGAGGACATAGGTGTGTCAGGGGAGTGAAGCCCAGTGTCACTTGGGTAGCCAGCTAATATCCAGGCTGTCTCTGGTTTATCCTACAGCCTCCAGTCCTCGGCTCCTGACCCCCAGAGGAAAGAGGACACTCTGCCTTCTACATACTAGGAGCCAGATCTAAGGTTTGCATGCCCCTCTACCCATCGTACAGATGAAAACACTGAGGCACAGAGAAATCAAAGTCCATCTGACCCTGGAGCTCACTTCTCAGCCTCTGTGCTTGTTATTCTGAAAACTTGGAGAGAAATTGGGATCTCTTGCGCATGGGAGAACCCCTCCCTAGGGAGAGGTGGGTCCTGATATGGGCAGCCATTGTGAGGGTGAGGCTAGTCCTGGTGGCAGAGTGGAAGCTGAGCTGACCTGAGAGGAGGAAGGAGGCACTTCACCATTTACAAGAGCTATGAAAATGTGCCACGTGCCACACATTTGACTTACAGTGAATTCATGCAACTCAGAGAGGTTAAGCGAGTTGCCTCAGGTCACACAGGTGAGAAAGAGAGAGCCAGAGTTTGAACAAAGGTATCTGCTCCCAGCTGTTACTCCCCCCACACATCCGCTCCTTGCTCTTTGCTGCCTCTTGAAGCACCTACCTACCATCCTGCCTCATGGAAGGCAGAGGGGATGTAGGCACATGACAAGTGGAGACCACTGGAGGGTCTGAGTTCTCACAGTGAAAAAGGCAGAGCATGGTCTTTGAGAGCCCCCACCCCCGTGCCTGGGAAAGACCTCTCCAGGTAGAAACTGACAACAGGGAAGGAAGTTGGATGCTGCCTTTGGCCTGAAAGACTTCCTGATCTCCCCGTGAGTCAGTCATCAAATGGCACTGGCCCCTGGCCTCTCCAAGCCCAGGGATGCCAGCAGCCTGGGAGTCAGTTTACCTAGTCGCTTTCTGCTCTGATAAAAGTTGTTTGTCTCCTCCCGGCTTCTGTTCCCTGCTGGATCCTAACTCTGAGAGAGACCAGTGCTGCTAAAACACACCATTGGACTTCCAAAGGGGCCGCGCAGTAACTCATCGCCTGGCCCTGTGCGTCGGGGTTAAGCGCAGCAGTCCAGCTCCAGGGAAGACACCGCATGACTCAGTTTCCTCTTGACCCTCCATTGCCCACCCCATAACCCACCCGTGGCAAAGCTGCCTGTGACTACTGCCCATTCTGCCCACTCTTCCCCAGTCCCTCACCCTTCTGGCATATCCTAGCTGCCAAGTGACCTCCCTGCCACATTAGCTATTCGTATTCACGAATCTGCACTTGGTTCACTCAACACACATGTCGTACCAGAACCTGCTATGCACCAGTACAAATTCACCCTAGGGATAAGAATAAGTCCGGTGCCCAGGCCTTCTCCTGGCCTGTTTTCCAGTGGCCGAAATTCTCCCTAACCCAGGAGACCCTGCTCAAAAGTCCCTCCTTCATCCCCCATCTCAGCCCAGTCCCCATTTCTCCAGGGACTTTTCCACTTCACAGGACACCTGTTTCTGCTTGGGCTCAGTGCATGGGTTTGCTCCACTGCCACAGCTGTAGGTGAGCCTAGCTCTATGGAGTTCCACAGTGCGCAATGAGTACAGCTGTCCACAGCAGCCCGAGGCCACAGGTGAGTGGAGTACGTGCATGTCAGCCCCTCCAGCTTTCCCACAGTGGAATATCAGATGAGCCTTACATTCTGCTGTTTTACTGCTGCCTCCCAACCCCCTTCTTCACTCTGTTTAATCCTCGTGGCCTAACATACCCCCTGTACATTCTTTGTTTAAAATTTTATTGCATTATTTATTTGAGAGATAGACAGAGAGGTGGGCACAGAATGGGCATGCCGGGGCCTGTAGCCATGGCAAACAAACTCCATATGCATGCGCCACCTTGTGTATCTGACTTACATGGGCATTGGGGTACTCGAACCCAAGTCCTTAGGCTTTGCAGGCAAACACCTTAACCACTGAGCCATCTCTCCAGCCACCCCCTCCCTGTACATTATTGATTCTGTTTGCAATGGCTTCTGCTGGCATGAGCGGTCTCCATGGTTTTGCCCCATTTACGAAGGGCACTGATTCAGGAACCTGAGGGACGTGCCACTTGTGTGTGGGGACTGTGGATGGAACAGAAAGTCACATTGATCGCCTACTATGTGCCTGTACACTGATCACCTTGCATGCCTGCCTCGATGTCAGCCACTTCAGGCAAAGCCAGGGGCACCTTGCAGGCACACAGATTCCATGGACCAACCCACACCAAGGGTTTAGAATGGCACCTGTCACATTTTAAGCAATGCGTGTTAGCCGTTCTCAGCACTGCTGTCATCATGTGGAAGCCATCCTCCGTTCTCACTGGGGTTTCTGTGACAGTTTGCTGTGCACTGGGTGGTGAGGAGGAGGAGGAGGGCAGGTATGGTCCTTGTCCCAGGTTTGTGATCATCCTCTGGACCTTACTGACCTGCTACTGCCCTGTGCCGGCGAGGCTGGGAGATGTGAAACTGGTTCTGCCATGTGCATTCTTCACGTTTTCCCACACTCTGGAGGGCATCTAGAGTAAGATTCCCTGTACAAATATTATTCCCTGACAGATTTTCAGCAGCCTGGGAGGTGCACCAGATGTGGTGTGGCTGGCAGTTTAAGAGACCTGTTCAAAGAAAGAGGAAGTAGGGAATCGCATTTTGTGCATTAACTATGAAAATGTCCCTTTAAAATTTGCCTGTCATCTGAACATGGGGTTCGATAACAGCCCAGCCTGTGATGTGAGCTGTGCAATGAAACTGCCGGCAACCTTCTCTGGCTCGATCCCAGCCCACACCATCCCCCACCCCCTTCAAATCCTCATGAGATATGTATGGTTAATCCCACTCCAGGCCCAGAATGTTCTAAGGCAAACAGGCAGATCATTTTTCCTGTGTGCATTAATAATTCAGGCTTCACACCAAGTTTTCAATCTGGATTGTAGGCCGAAGTGGAAATGTCCAGGTCAAATATACTGTAAAGAAAAATTCCTTTAATTAGTTCCTTTTGAACACCAGACAAAGGCCTCGCTTGATAGCAAGGCAATTTCTTGCCATCTTGACATTGCTTCCATGTTTATCGGTGACATGGTTTTGTCACTTTAGAAATTGGCTATCGTGGCTCCACAGACCCTGTAGGCTCACAAGCTTGCTGTTTCTCCCCTCAAGGGCTTCCTGCCAAGCTCTGGGGGTTTCCTCTCTGTTCTGAAGGTAGCAGCAGCCTAGCCAGAGATCAAGGTCACTGTCAGAACCTAGATGGTCATGTGTGCTGCTGGCAGGTTGCTTCAAGGTACAAATATGAAGTTTCTTGTCTCTGAACTGGGAATGATTATGGCATTTTTGTGATAGGGTTACCATGAGGATCCAATGAGACAGTGAGTGTCAAGTGTCGAGGCTAGTCCACACCAGTCCCACAAGCAGTGCTGGTGACCATACCACTCCCAGTCTTGTCGAGTCAGGAAGAAATGGCCCACATAGGCTAGTGTGTTTGAACACTTGGTCCCCAACTGGTAGAGCTGTTTTGGGAGGCTGCAAAACCTTTGTGACATGGGACCTGACATAGGCTATTCTGGATATGGCTGTGAAAATGTTAACCCCACTTCCAGATTGAGGCCTCTGTTTTCATTTTTTTAAGTTTTATTTTTTATTTAGTTTGTGAGCAGAGAGAGACAGAAAGAAGAGAGACATAATGGGCACACCAAGGCCTCTAGCTGCTGCAAACAAACTCCAGATGCATGAGCCACTCTGTGCATCTGGCTTTTCATGGGTACTGGGGACTCGAACCTGGGTTGCTAGGCTTTGCAAGCCAAGAGCCTTAACTGCTGAGCCATCTCTCCAGCCCTGGCCTCTGCTTTCTGATCCACCAAGATGTCAACAAGCTGCATTGCAAACTCTGGCTGCCACAGACTGGCCCACTCCAGATCTATGCATTCCCCACCATGATGAGCTGACAGCCTCAAAAGCCATGAGCCAAAATAAATCTTTCCTCCCTGAAGTTGCTTCTGTGAAATATTTTGGCACAACGAACATAAAAGCACTTAATACTAGCCCCTTCCCTAGAGGTTTCTTCTCTCCATTCTCATGGTCCTGACATCTAACCTTTCTCCACTGCCTTGTTCACAGTGTAGAAGAAACCTAACTGCACTCTGACAGGGACCTGCAAGGCTCCAGCTGCCTTGCCCTGTCACCCAGTGCTTTCCAATTGCCGTGGTGCCCACACAGCCCCCGAAGTTCTTGCTAACTCTAAATTTTCGTTCAGCAATTGTGTGTGGGGCCTGAGATTCTATATTTCTTTTTTTTTTTTAATTTTTTTCTGAATGAATACCCTTATTTATTTGCTGGGAGAGAGAATAGGTGCATGAGAGTCTCATGCCTACAAATTCCAGATATATGAGCATCTGGCTTTATTCATGTATGGGAATCAAACCTGGGCTGGCAGACTTTGCAAGCAAGCACCTCTAACCACTGAGCAATCGCCCTGCCCCAGATTCTGCATTTATAATGACTCCCAGGTGATGCTGCAGCTGGGTCATGAGCCTTACCAAGCAGCCAGAGACAAGCCCACGTGGGACACTGACTTTGAGCAGCCAGAGACAAGCCCACATCAGACACTGGTGGCAGCAGCCAGAGACAAGCCCACAGGGACACTGGTGCCTAGGAAATGAATATGGGAGATAGGAGGAGGGTGGAAGTGCTGGTCTGCTTTCTTTCCTTCCTCCTTCCTCCCTCCCTACCTCCTTCTCTCTGGGCCTCTTTCCTTCCCTCCCTTCCTGCACACTTTGTTTGCTTTTAGGGTCCTTGGCTTTGCCAGGCTGGGCTTTCACTGTCCACAGAATTGGGGAACTGCGAGTTAACTCGGGATGATCCCGCTATTCCGTGAAGCCTCCTTCCCTCCTCTTTCAACAAGCAGGAGATGACATATCTGGTGCTGTGCATAGAGCAAAGGCCAAATGGGCAAAATCCCCTCCTGTAACCAGAGCCTGTGGAGAACAGCAGCAGACCTCCAGGTCAGATCTTTCCCAGCGCAACTCTGACAAGTGCAGAATCAGTAAGGGGACCAAAGCCACAGGAGAGGTCACAGTGGATGCTGTTTCCATGGCCACCCTTTTAACCTGATCACAAGGTCAGGGGTTGCAGCTTGTTGCTGGGAAGCATGAGAGGCAAGAGTAAAAGAGCCACAACCGTGCTGGCCCAGCCCTGGCTGGGAGGGAGGTGGGCTAGGACCGTGCAGGCTCTTGGCCTTCCTTACCCGGAGTTCCCTGGAAGAACAGTGGGGCTGTGGGAGTTCCACATGTGACCTAATGTGCACAGATGTGTGAGCACCTTCCTTCCAGGCTGTGAACCCCCTTCCCATCCATCTGAGGAACTGGCAATTTAATCAGCAAGTGGCAGGTTGCACTACTTTGAATTATAGGGGGCTATTCTTTTTTTTTTTTTTAATTTCTCTTTGGAAGCCTGTCTACACAATAATTCAACTCAACAGGCCTTAAGCCCAACCTCATTCCAAGGGCTGTGCAGAGCATTGGAGGGGATGGAGGAATAACCATATATAAGACTCCATTCCTGCTTTTGCTCTCAAGGAACTTTCTGTCTTGCCAGAAAGGAGCTGGATACTCACCCTGAACCCTTCTTCCCAGAGGACAGCCCTGATAGCAGTTGGAATATCAAAAGCAAGTGTGACAAGTGCCTGGAGTTGCTTATGAGTATCGTAAGGACCGAAACTCAATTCTAGTTACCCTGTAACAGGGTAAAAATTTCCAAAATAGGGGCTGGAGAGATGGCTTGGTGGTTAAGGTACATGCCTGGGAAGCCTAAGGACCCCAGTTCGATTCTCCAGGTCCCACGTAAGACAGATGCACATGGTGGCACATACATCTGGAGTTCATTTGCAGTACCAAGAGGCCCTGGCATGCCCATTCTCTCTCTTTCTCTCTCTCTCTCTCTCTCTGTCTCTAATAAATAAATAAATAAAAATAAAATCTTTTTAAAAAAGAAAATATCCAAAATATTTATTAACAAAGAAATCCAAGGAAGATTCTGAGTGATGTCAGACTGAAAGATGGAAGCATCCAGGATCCCTGTGCAGGCCTCTGAGAGACATCCCCCATCCTTTCTTTGAGCAGTCCTCCCCAGAACTCTAAAGCCAAGCCGGTTGAGATCAACACTGTTTAAGTAAGGCGTCAAGTCACCTAGGTGAGGGGGAAAGTCTGGGTCCAGGGACTGGAGTATAAATGCTTTTCCCATCAAACAGCAAGGGGATGACAGCAAGCCTCTTGCAACTTGCATTGGTGAATGGCCAAATCAAAGATGACCTGAGAAGGAAGGGGAAAGGGAGGGAGGGAAGGAAGGAGGAGAAAGAGTAGGCCCCCTTCCCCTGGCAGAAATTGCTCCTTTGAGGGGGTAGGAGTCCTGTCTGTCCGTCATGATGACAGCGAGAGGCCAGGCTTAGGCTGGCAAGTTCACCCCCTTCCTCCCCCACCCCAACACACACACACGCACACACACACACACACCCCGCTTCCTCCAACATGATTAACTCGATCTTCACCATGAAGAAGATGCCATTTGCAGAATTTCAGGACAGTTCATGCTCTTGAACAGGCAAAGGCAGCCAGGACTTCAGACGGTACTCAACCCTGGGGTACATGGAGATTTGAGGAGCAAGAGGGACAAACCCCAGTGCCAGGTCTCCATTACAAACCCGGCCCTCATCCTCTGCCATTCAGAATGAGACCCAACCCCTCCTCCTTCCCGAGCCTCTGTTTTCCCATCTGTACAATGAGCAGCTGAGATGTGATGGGTGGCTCAAAACTCTACAGGGAGAGACACCCTCCAAAGTCCCAGTGAGGGGAAGTCTGACCCTGCCCCCACCACGGTCAGCACAGCCCAGTTCTTCTCTCAATATAGGCTGGTCTCTGCTTAATGTTTCTCTTTGAAGACGGGGTTTTGAGGTTAAAAATAAATTGAAAATGACTATATTGGCTGTCCTCTGAGACCTCTTTCAGATTTGACACTCCACTTCCCGTCCTTGAGTCTATTTCTTGAGTGCCTACTGGAAGGCAGGCCTGACTCTGGGCCCGTAAGAATGGGCTGAGGAGCAAGCTCCACACTGGCCCCTCGAGCCTTCCTCACAGCCCCACTGTGGGGAAGATGCGTCCACTCAAGGTGACCCTCTTCAGAACAGCTCCTGGCAAGTATGTAGAGACAGGAGCCAGCTCCAGACAGCTCTCACTTGGCTCTAAGCAAACCATTTCTGAGAAATGTTATGCAGGAAATACTCCTCCAAAAATGGGGTTAGACACATGGAGATGAAAACATGGAAATACTCTCACTGCCATTGTCCCCAGAATCCACCCCTCTGGGCGTAAGGGGACAAGGACATTGGGATTGAATCTGAAATGTCCTCTTACAGGCTCATGTTTTGAACACTTGATTCCCAGCTGGTGGAGCTGTTTAGGGATGCTCGGAAAACTTTAGGAGATAGGCCTGGCTGAAGGAAGCAGTTACTGGGTAGTCCTTGGGAATATATTAACCTGGCCACTTCCTGTCTCCCTATCTGCTCCCTGGTCCACCGTGGTGTGAACAGCTACCATACACCCCCGTGAATATGATCTGAGCTGCTCTACCATGCTTTGCCACGTGATAGACTATGATCCTCTGAAACCATGAGCCAAAAGGAGTCTGTCCTCTCTGGGGTTGCTTCTGTCAAAGACATGCAAAAGTAACGAATAAAGGGCTGGGGAGATGGCTCAGCAGTTAAGAGCACTAGCTGCTTAAACATGAGGACCTCTCGTGCCAGAGACCATCAAGTTTGACTCCCCAAGAACTCAACTAAAAAACCTGGGTGTGGCCAGGTACATCTGGAACCCCAGTCCATGTCTATGGAGGGCAGAGACCAGAGAACAGATCTGGGTGGAGGCCTTCTCAGACACACTCATAGGGCATGTGTATCTGCACACACACATGTGTGTACACCACACCTCACACACACCACCCACACTTGCACATGCAAAAGAAACAAATACAGCTGCTCACTATCACATGTGTCCTTTGGCAATGTTGAAACCTGAACATTCTCATTCTCCTCCCACAAAAGAAAAACCCTGAGGCAGAGTGCTCAAGTTCAAGGAACCGAGCAGCCTCCTTCCCCCTGCTTCCCACCCTCTAGGGAGGAGGCCCTCACCTCCTTTATCACCTGCTCTGCTGCAGGGGTCCAAGGGAAGGGCTGTTTGTCCAGGGAAGCGACAGAGTATCACCAGACGGTCAGTATCCCCTGGAAACCAGCAAGGTGGCAGCAGCAGAAATCAGAGAGAGCTCCTTTAAGACCCCACTGCTGGGCTGGAGAGATGGCTTAGGGGTTAAGGCGCCTGCCTCCTAAGCCTGAGAACACTGGTTCCAATCTCCAGGTCCCACGTTTAGCCAGATGCAAAGTGACGCAAGGGCGCAATGCCACACTTGACCACAAGGGGGCGCACACATCTGGATTTTGTTCGCAGCAGCTGAGACACTGCTGGCGCCCCCATCTCTGTCTTCCTCTCCCTCCCTCTCTCTCTCTCTCTGTCTGTCTCTCTCTGTGTCTCTCTCCAAAAAATAAAAAATAAAAAGACCCCACTGCTGAAGACATCACAGCTTTTGGTTGCAGGACACTGAGGCATGAAGCTAGAACTAAGGTGAAAGCATGCTCCTGCTGACTGGCTGTCATAGTGCTGCAATGTATTCTGCAAGTTGCTGAGAGGGAAAAAAAGTCATCAGTGGTTTTAACCAGCGGTGGATCCTGTGACCTAGCTACACAAGTGACCAGTCATTCAAGATGTGCCCATGGTGTAAATAGTGGCATGATCATTATAGAGGTGACCAACTGCTTTCTGATTGGACTGAGACCTGAAGCAATCCATGCTCGATACTGAAAATGTAGTCAAAAGCCTTTGGTTGGGGGTGGAGTGATGGTTTAGCAGGTAAGGCACTTGCCTGAGAAGCCTAAGGACCCAGGTTCGATTGCCCAGGACCCAAGTAAGCCAGATACACAAGGTGGCGCATGCATCTGGAGTTTGGTTGCAGTGCCTAGAGGCTCTGATGTGCCCATTCTCTCTCTCTGTATATCTGCCTCTTTCATTTTCTCTCTTTCTCAATCTACCTCTTTTATTCTCTTTCTCTCTCTCTCTCTATCAAACAAGTAAAAAAAATTATAATTTATTTTATTATTATTATTATTTTACAAAAAACCTATGGCTGGGAAGGTCCTAGTGGGGAAGCTACTGCTGTTTGGCTAAAATGGGCGTGTTGTGCCCATCAAGTTACCCATCTAAATATTCATGTTTATACTCATAGATTAGTGCTGCTCTCACCTTTGGTCAGAGAAGCTTCTTTTTACAAATGGTGACTACTGAGGGGACTCAACATTTGTCAAAGTGCTCAGTGCGACAGTTGAATGCCCGGTGCTAAATGAGACGTCTCCATCGTACTTTCTAAGGCTCAGGGAACATTGAAGAAGAGAGGGTAGAAGGAATATAGGAGCCAGAGAATGGGGAGGAGTGTCTTCCAGTCATAAAGTGGCCACTGCATTTATTGGACATCATAGCCATTGTCATTAAGGCCTGCCCAATATTTGGGCCCATTGTCATTCCATCATGGATGGTGGAAGAGGACAAAAAACAAAAAAAACAAAAAACAGACATCAAAGAGAAACTACTTGGAAAGAAGAAGTGGTCAGGTGGAAGGGTAAAATTGTCCATAAAAAAAGTTAAGAGAGGGGAGGCGCCTTTGAGAAGAAGTGAGACTGAGGTCCTCGTTGGCCCTGCTCTCCTGCTTCCACCCCCTCCAGAGCATGTCTCACATCCCTACATGGGGCATCACCTACAGCCCACAGGTCAAGGAGGGCATCTGAGGCTGCCGGAGTGACTCTTGCAGTGTCTTCCACAAATGATTTCCAAAAGAAGCCCAAGGATCCCCCTGGTGGCAGTCCTTAAAAAATGGTAAACACCGGGCTGGAGAGATTGCTTAGTGGTTAAGGCCCTTGCCTACAAAGCCAAAGGACCCAGGTTCATTTCTCCAGGACCCACATAGACCAGCTGCAAAAGGTGGTGTATGCATCTGGAGTTGGTTTGCAGCGGTTGAAGGCCCTGGCACGCCTATTCTTTCTATCTGCCTCTCTCTCTCTTTCTCTCTCTCTTTCTCTTTCTCTTTCTCTATCTCAAATAAATAAATAAAAGGCAATTTTTAAAAATGGTAAACACTAAGAATCAAACTGGTTTGAGTTCCAGTTCTGGCTTCCCTGCTTCTTAACAAGCCAACATGGTGTCCGTTATCCCTCTCTCCATCTCACCTGCTCCTTCTGGAAAATGAAAACAATAATACAGGACAGTTGTTCCCCTCTTTTAGAGATTACTGTGTAACTTAAAAAGTATTTTTATTTATTTATTTACTTGAAAGGAGAGAGAGAGAGAGAGAATGATCATGCCAGGCCTCTAGCCACTGCAGACGAACTCCAGATGCATGGGCCACTTTGTGCACCTGACTTTACATTAGCACTGGGGAATCAAATCTGGGTCAGTAGGCTTTGCAAGCCAGCCCCTTAACTGCTGAATCATCTCTCCAGCTCCTACTGTGTAATTTTAATTCAAGTTTTTGTTTCGTTTTGTGCTCAGTAAAATCAATTTGATTCATGCTCATGCTTGAATCAAATCATTATCCAAGAACTCCCATTTCTTGCTTCTATAAGATAAACACGATCAAACAGCTTCATGGAGCTATAGCCCACACATCCCACAAATCACCCCCTTAAGGTGCATGGTTCGGTGGCTTTTAGTGTATTCACAAAACTGCATTCCTCACCACCGTCAACCTCCACCACCACCCCCCTAGCAAGCCTCACAGCCCTCTTGCTATCCTTCACGAGGCTCCTCATCCCTCCCCCTCATCCCACCCTTGACCTATCGCCTGACAGGGTCATCTGCTTTGGCAGTATAGACTTGGTCGAATCCAAGTCATCTACTGCTTGATCTTTTCTGACTGGCTTCATTCATTTGGAATAGCTACCCAAGTTGGGGCCACTATTAGCACTTGTCTCTCTTCTTTTTCTCTGTGGCATGGAATGGGTATGCATTTTACATCTCCCCCGACAATGGATGGACAATTGGATTATTGCTATGTTTTTGACGATCACGAAGAGTGATGTGTGAATGGGGGCACGCAAGTCTGTGTGGACATAAGCCACCATTTCCTAGGAGCAGAATCGCCCAGGGTCAACCCTTTGAGGAAGTGCTGGGTTGTTAGCTGCTCACCCCGCCCCCAGGAGTGTCCGGTTTCACAGATGGTGTTTACAAAGTTCCTAAAGCATGTCAGTAGACAAAAGCAGATTGTACTTCCCTTTTCTTTCTCTCTTTCTTTTTCTTTCTTTCTTTCTTTCTTTCTTTCTTTCTTTCTTTCTTTGTTTCTTTCTTGCATGTGTATGCTTGTGGTGTACATGTATGTGTGCATATGTGTTGGTACACATGTAGAGGCCAGAGGTTGGCGTGTCTTCCTCAGTTGTTCTCCTCTTTAAGTTATTGATACAGGCTCTCTCAGAAGAGCCCAAAGTTTGCCAATTCTAGCCTAACTAGCCAATTTGCCCTGAGGGCTCCCTATCTCTGCCTCCTGCTTGCAGCCACCATACCCACCCAGTATTTACAGGGAGACTGGGGACCCAACTCTAGTCCTCCTGTTTATGTGGCAAGCTCTTTCTGCCTCCATGGACTCATCTCCCTAATCCTGCTTCTTTTTTTCTTTATTCATAGATCCATGTCCTTAATCCCCAGCTTTTCTTTTTTTATTGGCAACTTCCATAGATATGGACAATATACCATGATCATAATCCCCCTCCCACCACCCCCTTGTCCCCTTTCCAAATCCCCCTTCCACTGAAACCCTTCCCTAACTTTTCTTGTTATTCATTTATTTGAGAGGGGGGGCACATCGAGAGAGAATGGGCACACCAGGTCCTCCAGCCACTGTAAATGAACTCTAGATGCATATGCCACTTGTGCATCTGGCTTTACGTGGGTGCTGGGGAATAGAACCTGGGTCCTTTGGCTTTGCAAGCAAGCACCTTAACTGCTAAGCCATCTCTCCAGCCCGCCCTACTTTTTCTTAATGCTTAACTCCACCTGCTGCTCCCATCTTAGGTCTATGGCAGAGTTCCCTTCCTCAGTTCATGTCGCATTATGTCATGAAGGTTCTCCGACCAAGTTAGCCCCTGTCACCAGAAGGTCATCCTAGGATCCCCAGCTAACATGTCTCTGAGTTATGCTCTCAACATGATTGGGTAGCCAGCTCTCGCCTTAGCTACACTTCATGACTGTTTTACAGCTGGCATCTTGCTCAGCTGCACCTTCCAGGAGTTCCTGGAAGCTCACATCCAATCAGGGAGATGCTGATTGCTTGGCACTAGGGTTACAGCTCAGGCCCTGGGCATCCTGTCCAGTATTGCTGAACAACAATGAGGCCCGCTGAGCAGAGGTAGAACACGATTCTTGGTAAAGAATTCCAGCCTTGTTTGTGTAAGGCTTCCTGGAACACAGCAAGAGGCTGTAAAATGCTCAGGGATAAAGGCAGGGTAAAAGAAATAAATGCAAGCAAAAAAAACCCTGAGTGGGAAACTCCCGCAAGAACATTCTTCGCCTGGCTTCAGACCCCTGTGCCTTTGGCTGGATGCCCTCTGCAGTGGGTTTATCCGAGTCTCTCTGAAGATCCTCCTTGTCACAGCCAGGCTTCTTAGGAGTGACAGGTATGAAAACCCAGCTCAAGAGAGCTGAAGCTTAAGGGGGACTTCCTCGGCTCATTTAACAGAAAAGACAAGGGGACAGAGGGCAGCGTCTTCATTGAGGTCACCACTTAAGTCCCTCCCACTCGTATGAATGTGTGTCTCTGTGTGTGGTTCCTTCCCACTGGGGACAGGCTCTCCCCGTGGGGTTAGGTAGGTGAAAGTGAAGAGGTGAGGTAATTCTAAACACAGTTCCATCCCGTTTAGTCATCTCCAGGGTCAGGGACAGGATGGCTAGAGATAAAGTCTCAGAAGTGGTTGTTGCTGACAGGATCAGCCATCTGCCCCGCTCCTCTGACTGAGTTCCAAATGGTTCATAATCATGGATCTGGCATTTCCATCAACATTACATGGACTGGGACAGGGGAAGTTCCCCAGAGGTGTGTCTCTAAGGAGGGGAGCCTACTGAATGGACACACACAGGATGCACGTGACTCTTCCCAAGGAGCACAGCAGAGCTCCCAGGCCCCAGTGGCTTTTGTCCAGCCTCTTTCTGTTCAGTATCACCTTCCACTGACCGAATGCTCAGGACCCAACAAACACCCCCACCAATGTTCGCTGACCCACACACCAATGTCCCAACATAGATATTAGCACCACCTTCTACCGAAAAAGAAACCCAAGGTCAACCAGGTCCAGTGGACTGACCAAAACCATCAATATACAAAGTGGCAGAGTTGGGATTAAGACTCTAAATCTCGATCCTAGGAGATCTCTCCTCCTTCACTGAGTTGAGGGATAGCCATAGCCAGCTGGTGTTGCACTCAATCTGTTGCACAGGTGTGCTTTCTGGGCTCTCTGACAATGACTGAAGGCTTCTGAAGGAGGCTCCTCTGCCTCTCTCTGTTCCCCATCATCCTTGGGAGGATTGGCTCCCGCCAGAGGAAGCTGGAACATTCATTACAAGGCTAACAAGCTCGTGCATCTGTCACTCAGTCACCACACCTGAGTCAGCTCTGAAGTCTCATTTGGAAGGACTGTCTCCTGCCTAGAAGGCTGGCAAGAGGTGTCCCAACATAGTGAGGGACTGCCTTTGTGCAGCAGCAACCACATTCCCACAGAGTGGAGTCATCCGGAGGATGTCCAGCCTCTAGTGACTATGTCCTTGGACTCTCTGCTGACAAAACAACAGTCTAAGAGGCAGAGTCTTTATTTCCAAGCCTCACCGGGCAACATGGCATGTGAATTTCAGAACCAGACTGCCTGTATTAGAACCCTGACTCTCCTACTTGCCAGCTCTAAAACCCAATCTCTGTGCCTCAATTACACATCTATAATAGCACCATCATGGTGTGGTCAAGAAGCATGTAAAGCGTTTTGACCAAGTCTCCATAAACATGAGCCATTATCCTTCCAATAGTATCTGTGGTAGTTTGAATATATGGCCCCCAATATATTCAGTGTTTTATTAGCAGCCACCTTGCAATGTCATTGGGCGGATCTTAAGGTGTGATGGTGGGTTTGAAATTCCATTGTAAAGATATGCAAAGTGTGCCCAGTAGGAGTTCCTAAAGTGTGCTATGCTGTGTGGCTGGTGGCTTTTCTCTCTCTGCTTGGCCCTGTGAAGGCAGGCCAGCTTCTTCTGCCATTATGGAACTTCCCCTGGATCTCTAAGCTTCAATAAATAATATCCCTTCCTCCATAACTGTGCCTGGTCTGGAAGTTCATCTCAGCGAACCTGAAGCTGTCTGCTACAGTATCCTTGACGGAAGGAACAGTGAAGAAGGGGGAGGGATGACAGGCCTTGAACTCTCAGGAAGAATGGCTAAGTCTGCCCTCTCCCAGGAGCAGCCGGGATATCTTAGCTATCACCGGGCTCTGGCTCTGACGTTCTGCAGCCCCGCACATCTCAGCCAGAAGAGCTTCACTCTCCTTGTCTGCAAGCAAAGCTGATGATGCCTGCCCTTTTTGTAAGTTAGAGCAGCAACAGGAGTGTAAACCCTGACTGATGAGTCACACACCTGCAGATGCCCTGGGAGGAATAACTGAAAGTAGATGCAAGATGGAGGTGCTACGATGTAAATGCCACCCCCTAGTTCATAGTTTGGCCATGTAATCCCCCACATTCATGAGTCTGTTGTATTTGGAGGTGGGGCCTCTGGGAGGTAACAGGAGTTCGATGAGGTCACTAGAATGGTGGGGGTCCATGGGATGGCATTTAGTGGCTCAGAAGAGGGTGGAGCATACTCCCTCTGCCTCTCCATAGGATGCCCTCCACTATGTTCTGCAGCAAGAAGAGTCTCTCTAAATACAAAGCAGATTTCAGGGCTATGGTCCTGAACTTCCCAGGTTTCAGAACTGTGACTTAAACTATTCTTCACAAACAATCCAGTCTCAGATACTGAACTAGAACAGAAGGAAAGCTGGACCTTTGGGAACAATAAAATAGAAAAGTTAAGACCCAGGAAACAGAGATGTGCGTGAGATGTCATAGTCACCACCCTCACCACCACCACCATCATCACTGTTGTCATCACCATCACCATCATCATCATTGGGACATCAAAACCCTGGTGCTTTAATCCTTGATTGCACATGACAACCGACAAGTCTTCAGTCGCATGTCACTTAGCCACAGGAGGCTGAGCAATGTGTTGTCAGGTAATTTCATTGTGTGAACGTCCACGTGTACTTTCACAGGCTAAGAAGTTAAGACATCACCAAGCAATGTAATCTTATGGGACTCCCATGGGTGGTCGGTCATACATGAGGTCCATCACCGACCAAAACCGCTTTATGTGATACATGAAAACCATCCCGTGGTCCCTGGGCCTGTCTGTGGCTAGATTATTCTTTGATGCCCATGGTTCTCAAGGGGCTGATTTGACCCACCACCCAAGTGTCACCCGGCAATGTCTAGAGATACTGTCAGTAGCCATCTGGGGGTTGTCACCAGGAGTGAGTAGAGGCTTAGGGATGCTGTTAAAGACCCTACAATACACAAGACAGCCCCCTGACAAGAAAGATCCAGCTCTAATATCATGAACTGCATGCTGTAGAAAAGATTTCAATATTTAAAATGTGACTTGGCCTTTGCATCAACTGGGAGCTTGTCTCTCAGGCCCACTGAGTTAAAACAAAGTCTCTCTCTCTCTCTCTCTCTTCTCTCTCTCTCTCTCTGTGTGTGTGTGTGTGTGTGTGTATTCATGTCACAGTGGCATATGCATACTGAAGACATAGATGCCAAAGTGAACGGTAAACCACAGAAGCCAAGCACACAGGCACTTTGAGCCAGTGAAAACAGAAGACAGTGCATGATGGAAAGATGGAGTGACTGGTGGGATGAAGACTTACTGAGGGAGAGCTGGCTCACTGGTTAAGGAGCTTGCCTGCAATACCTAACAACCCGGGTTCAATTCCCCAGTGCCCACATAAAGCCAGATGTACAAAGTGGTGCATGCGTCCGGAGTTTGTTTGCTGCGGCTGGAGGCCCTGGCACACCCAATCTCTCTCTCTCTCTCTCTCTGTATCTTTCTGATTGCAAATAAATAAGTAAAATATATACTTTAAAATGACTTAGTGAAGGAAATGGGGACCAGGGGAGAAGAGCTATAAGACTATAACCTATGTAAAAATAAATAAACAAACAACCAAATAAATGACTTACTGAGCGCCTCTTACAGGCCACACACACACACCCTGACAGGCACATCATATAAATGATGTCGCTGAGCTCCAGAACAGCCCAAGGCAGGAGGCATTACCCTCTCAATGTCGCTGAGGCTTCCAAGGACAAAGTGTGGCTCGGCCATGTGAGCATCAGTGATACTGAATAGATGGTCACCCACAAATGTCATGCTTTCCAGAACTGACCTACTGCCATCTAAATGGGGTTATATGTAAGGAAATTACACAGTGCGCCTGCTTGGGAAGCCCTATTTGCAGCAGGTACCTGAGGCCAAGGTCTAGTTCCTCACTTGAGTGGGAGCACATCGTTTTCATATGTGCAAAGAATGCACTTTTCTCCTTCGCTTCCCCTTAGGAGATCAATAAACATCTTGTTTTGCCTTTAACAAAAGTTGTGAGAATTCTCTACAATCAGCATTTATTTCCTCTTATTAAGAGGCTGTTTCCAAGGTTAACCATAAAGTTTAGAAACATTGGCTCTTTATGACTTAACATCTCAATGACTGGAGCCCTGGGATATGGTAGCAGTACTAGATACCATTGATTAAGCACCCACCCTAGGTGACGGGCTTTGTGTCACCACGTCCAGTCTATCTCAGGAGCATGCCTCATCATTTCTTATATTTCTGAAGGAGAAACTGAGGCACCGACTAGGTCAGGATTTAACATGAGACCTGCCCCATCCCAAAGCCCAAGCTGCCAGCCTGCCCCGCCGTGTTTCTTAGTTGCAGTGGTCCTTGGTATCTCTGGAGTGTCGGCAGACTCCAGCACAGCGGCCTGACTACTCTCCATCCATCCACAGCCTGTTCACCAGGTCTCCTTCTCACCTCCATCAACAGGGCTGCCTTCCTCCACTCCCATCTTCCTGAGCTAGGAAGATGTGGAATAAACACTTCAGCATCAAGACGGATGCTTGCTGACCTTAATCTAGGGTCAGCAAACTTCTTCTCTGAAGAATGAGGTAACCATCAGCTTGGGCTTTGTGAGAAGCACATTCTCCATTACTTATTTAATTCTGTTATTATAGTCCTGAAGTGGACATAGACAATATGTGAACAAAAGGCCCTGTTCCAATAAAACTTTATTGAGTCAAACAGATGACAGGCCAGATTTGACCCCAAGGCTAGAGTGTGTCAATCCATAACCTATTTATGTGATCTCTAGGGCTTCCTCACACCCTGGTGTTCTGAAGTTTATATGTGAAAAACAGAGGTCTACTAACTGGCAAGATACTGTTCAGCCCAAACAGAGCACTGGTTTTTTAATGACATTTAAAAATATATCCCAAAGCCGATCCCAGCATAATGAACCTGCATGTACCCATCCGCCAGCTTCAGTAACCATCAACATTGTTGTCATCCCATGTCATCCATCCCTCGACACCTATCTTTTTGTTTCCCGAAACACTTTAAAGCAAATCCAGACATCACATTATTTCACCCACAAATATTTCACTCTATTTCTCTAGCAGAGAAGGATTTTTTTATATAACATAGCTTCAAAACCATTATCACCTTAACAAAATGAAATCATTCCTTATTAGTGTCTAGAATCTTGTACATGCTTAAGTTTCCCTAATTGTCTTCAAAATGTCTTTTAAAAAAAAAAGCAGGCAGTTTGAATCAGAATAAAAAAATTCTACACACTGTATTGACACAGCGCTTTTAAATTTTTGAATTAGTTGTCAGCATGTAAAAAATCAGGATTTCACATAAACATTGGATTTTCAACCTCTCTTGAGAAAAAAAAAAAAAAAAAAAAAAAACATGGAACAGCTGGCAACATTGCAGCCTCATTCTCCCGGGCAGCAGTGCTAAGCAGCCAGCAGTCTTCTCTCCCTGTTGTCACCTTGCAGCAGGATCACCCATGGTGTTAGGGTTAGCCTTCCCTCCACCTTGCACATGAACTTACTTGAGCCACCTCTTGGCCCATTTTCCCTCCACCCACCCCGAAGTTTCCCTCCAAGTCTACTTGGTTTCAGGAGGAATCATATGTAGGAGTAGGCAGAGAGGCAGGGTTGACCTCGAACACATAAGGGACACTAGGAAAGCTCGTCCGACCCCAAGCCCACTAGCTCAGCTTGTTCCTGACGCTCTCGGTGCTGAGCCCTGCAGATGGCAGAAGGAGGAGCAGCGTGCTTCAGATCCCCTACGTGACTTTCCATTTTGTTTATTTGAGGTGCTGTGGATCCAACCATGCATGCAAAACAAGCACTTTACCATTGAGCTTTATCCCTAAGCCTTAAAAAAAATTTTATTTTGAGACAGGATCTTGCTAAGATATCTAATGCTGGTCTTGAACTCACTCTGTAGTCCAGGATGGCCTTGTAGGTGTGAACCTCTTGCCTCTGCCTCTTGAAGCTGGGGTCATAGGCCTGCATCACCAAGCTCAGCTCCTTGGGTGATCTTATAGAAGTCACAATCCTTCTCTGAGCCTCCACTGCCTTTTCTATACAACAAAGGGCTACTGGGGGTAAGGCTAAGGTAGATGAACTTGGGACCTGAGTTTCTATTGGTCATACATGGCCTCTTTGCCCAGTAAGTAGCCAGGTGGTGGGGAAGGAGCAGGAGGAGACAGTGCACACTCTATGTTCCCTCCCCAGCCCCTCAGATCACCTTCTGAATGTGGGTGGACACCGGCTCTTGGCTCTCTTTCCCCCCAGGTCTTGACTAGTCCTGCCTATGCCTCACATGGCTCATGTGGGGTATCCACAGGAACAAGTGAGATGCTGAGAAATGCTATAGCTGGCTCTGAGCCTGTGCACAGGTGCCTGTATGTAGGGCAGCTGTAGGCTGGCAGTGGTGGGCTCGGTGTTTGAATAACCTGCCTCAGGCAGCCGCCCATCCTGGGATGTTCAGTCACGCCAAGGAGCCCAGCTGCAGGGAAACCAGGTGGCCTAGTGGGGGAGTCAAACATGTAAACAAGCAATTAGGAGAAACTGACAAAATCTAGAATAGAAAAATGCATCAGACCCCATGGGGACACCGAGGATATGATCTATTTACTTACCCAGTTACATGTGCCCCCGCCTTGTTCCAAAAATGATTTGAAGAGGCCAGCAGAGCTCAGCACAGAGGCACAGAATGAAAATGACATAAACAAGAAGGAGAAAATAGCAAGGCGAAAGCCAGAGTAAGCCTCACACTCATCGTATCTGCCAAGAAACCCCAGGCTCTGGCTAGAGCCGAGCAGACAGATTTGTCTGTGAGCTTCCTAGCAGTCAGTGCAAAAAGAGAAGCCCTTGGAGTTGTAAAACTTCGGAGCCGAAATTCCTGAACAGAGAATATTGAATTAAGTCTGGAGACCAACAAGCAATCTTGAGGCTGGGACCCCAGAGATCACACACATTCTCTCTCTCTCTCTCTCTCTCTCTCTCTCTCTCCCCCCTCTTTTTCTCCCTCTCCCTTCCTCTACCCCCCCTTCCCTCTCTCTGGCCAGTTCTATAGAAAAGCCCCTAGAATTAGAGGAATAGATAAGAACTCTCCGCGTGGTATTTGATGGAAAATGCCTGTAAATCTCAAATGCTTCCAAAATGAATTCTTCAAGTCCCCCTTGCAGCCCAACTGTGGCTCCAGATGCTCCCTGGGACATAACCTGTGTGTGGACACAATGGTGCTGTTCATGTTTGTACCTCCAGGGGGTGCCATTTATATGGACTCAACACATAGTAGGTTCTCTCGTGAATGTCCTCTGATATATAACCCTTCTGTGGTCAAAATAGACATTTGGGAGGGCAGGGGGACAACTAAGCAGGATTGCCAGAATATAAAAGAGACATGGACCCAGAACTGAAGGTGTGCACAACTGATAATCCCAGGTGTTTAGGGGCATTTTAAGCTGTGACAATAAGCAAAAATATTTTTTACATTTTGATCTCTGCCTATTGGTTTTTGTCAACATCGTGTCCCTAGGCAGTGACCCTGTCACAGGAGAGGACTTAGAATATGAGTTGCAGAATCACTGCAAGGTCTAGGAGAACCATTTGAAGAAGCCATTGGATTTTAACTGGCTCCTTTTCAAAACTATTAACTTTAAAATGGAACAATATATTTTTCAGTAAAAATATAAATCACCATCAAGACATTACCCATGACATGTGACTTTAAGGCCAGAAGGAAAACAAGCCGGTGGGGAGGCTGTTACAGAAGGCATAAGGAGAGCTATGCCGAATTCTGAATTTGGTCACATACAGACTGCCTTTTCTGCAGTGTTCCAAATCCCTGGTTGATCTCCAGACCAGCACAACAAACCATGACCTTCTTCGGAAACTGGACCTGGCAGTTGCAGGAGAGAATTCTGAACCAAAACATGACTCGGAGGGTGAAAATAGAATCGTTATGTTTAAATGCTGTGGTGTAGTGTTAACTACACACTTGTAATATGAATAAATGAATCTACCTGAGATTTCAGCCACTTCCTCCTCCTCCCGCAGAATGAAGAAACACCCCGAGCGACAGGATGAATGAGCCAGGGTCACCATCCCAAGCATGCAGGAGTTCCAAGCACACCTCCTAGGAGGCTGCAGATCTGCCCGTGAGAAGGTGACTGCACTGCACCCTCAGGGATGAGGAGGAGCAGATGGAAAGACTTCTGGGTAGATGGAAAGATAGAGCTTCCATGTGTGTGTTAGATGTGCTCATTTTACCCCTTCTGGAACTCTTGCCTCCCCAGACAGTCTGTCCAAAGGAATGTTGAAGAAGCTGGTGTGTTCCCCGCTCCAGCCAGCACTGACTTCCTGCCTCAAATTCCGGTGAAGGAATCAGAGCAGGACACAGAAGGTAGAGATTAGGTGGACTTTAGTTGGCAAAGGCCATATGTAGTGTTTGCTGTGTATGGAAGAGGCCACTACGACCTTTTTTAAAAAAAAATGAGTGAGTTAGTAAGCCAAGAGCCCCATCCAACTTGCTCACCAAACCTCCTAATTATGCTAGCCTAGAGCCAAATGTCCAGCCAACAGATGCCGCTGGTCACTCGAGTTCCAATCACAGGTCTGATCTAAAGAGGTCATTTCTTGCACCTGGCCTTTCAGCAGGAAGCAGTCAGCAGACAATGATGAAAACAGAGCCTGCTGTCTTGGACAAGCTGTGTTGGAGCCCCCAGGCTTCCATCCTCTGTCTTAACACCCTCCTAAGCTTGGGTTGGGACATCTTTCCAGATGCTGTCAGGGTGAATGGTGACAGAAAGATTCAAAAACCACAAGAGTGGCACTCAGATTTCCTGTCCCACAAAACTCAGACCTAACGACAATAGGAGCACTGGGATGACAGGGAGTGTCTGCCCAGGTGACTCTGGGGAAGGACAGAGCTTGAGACTAGGCAAGAAAGATCTTGAGACAAGATCAAAAGAGGGACTTCTCTATCTAATGGGAAGTTGTTATTGTCATTCCTATCATTTGCACCACTGAAGAATTCTGTAGCAAGTTACTTATATGATAAATAATTGGGGCTACAGAGATGGATCAGTGGTTAAGAAGCTTGCCTGCAAAGCCTAATGACCTGGGTTCAATTCCTCAGTAAGCCAGATGCACAAAGTGGTGCATACAACTGGAGTTTGTTTATAGTGGCTGGAGGCGCTCATGTGCTCATTCTCTCTATCTCTCTGTTGGTCTCTCTCTCTCTCTCTCTCTCTGCTTACAAATAAATAAATTTTAAAAATATTTTTTTAAAAAAGAGTCAGTGCCAGTAATGATAAATATCACATGACTGGAACCTACTGGGTGCCAGATCTATTGCAGGCGATAAAACATACCCTTACCCATATGCAATGTGGTATGTCTATACATGGAATAGTATTCAACCTTTAAATTGCAGAAAATGGGGCTGGGGGATGACTCAGTGGTTAAAAGTGCTTGATTCACAATCTTGCTGACTAGAATCCAAATCCCCAGCACCCACATAAAGCCAGACACAAATTGGTGCACCCAATAGGAGACAGAGCTAGGAGAGCCCAAAGTTTGTGGGCCAGCTAAATGGGCCTTCCCAGAGACAAAAACAACAAGAAAGAAAGACTTAAAAAAAAAAAAAAGATGGGGCTGGAGAGATGGCTTAGTGGTTAAGGTGCCTGCCAATCTCCAGGTCCCACATTTAGCCAGATGCAGTGACGCAAGGGCATAATGCTGCACTTGGCCACAAGGGGGTGCATGCATCTGGAGTTCATTCACAGGGCTGCTGGCAGCCCATTCTCTATCTGTCTTCCTCTCCCTCTCTCTTTGTCTCTTTCTGTGTCTCTCTCCAAAAAAAAAAAAAAAAACAAGATGGAAGGAGAGGACCAATACCCAGAGGTTGCCTTCTGACCTCCACACGCACACAGTGACACACACACACGCATAGATACACATGTACACAGACGCATATTAAACAAGTAATTTAAAATATGTTATTTATTTATTATTTGAGAGAGAGAGAAAGAGGTAGATTGAGGGGGATGGGCACATAGGGGCTTCTAGCCACTGCAAATGAACTCCAGATGCATGCACCACTTCACATGGATACTGAAGAACTGAACCTGGGTCCTTAGGCTTTGCAGGCAAATGCCTTAACCACTGGGCCATCTCTCCTGCCCTGAAACAAGTAATTTTAAAACTGCAGGAAATGCTTCAACCTTGAGGATATTACGGTACATGAAGCAAACCAGTCACAACATGACAACACTGAGTCTGCCTCTGTGAGGCACCTCGCACAGTCAACTTCACAGAGGAAATAGAATGAAGTACATCTGGCTGAGGAGGCTGCACGGGGATTTCTTGTTATGTGGGTATAGCTTTTAGCTTGGGGAGATGGAAAGTTCTAGCGGCGAATAGTGCTGGAGGTGGCACAGCAAGGTACATCTACTTAACGCTGGTGATCTGGTCAGGGCTAGGGAAGTGGCTCAGTGGTTGAGAGCACTTGCCACTTAAGCATGAGGGCATCTCACACTGCAGACTGCTTCAGTGCAATCCCGAGAAGCCATGTGAGAAGATGGGCATGGCCACACCCCTCTGTAACACCAGTTCTCAGGGGACAGAGAAGGGACAATCAGACAGCAGCTCCAGGTCAACAGACAGCCCATCTCAAGGAAATAAGCATTCTCCTCCAGCCTCTGCACACATGCACATAGGCTATGCATATCTGCATACACATATGAATATACCAAACGTCACATACATCGTACCATATACACACATGTGTGTGCACAAAAGAAAGAAATGGTTAGGATGGAAAATCCTACATTAGGTATTTTTTTATTACCACAGTGAAAAAAAAGTCTTTGCAATAAAGCTAGACTAAGAAATGAACTGTCAACTCCAGAGTCAGGCAAGTCTGGGCGTGGATCCCAGCTGCTAGAGTGTTCTTCGGCAAGTGTAACTTGACCTCTCTGAGTTGCCACTTTCTCTTTGGTTATAGGAAGAGGCAAAAACGAATGCCCTCGGGTGTATATAGATCACGGGTAGCTAAATACTTGTCCCATGCTGCTATGGAATTCGGGATTCAGTGAGCTTATGTGATATGTCTAAGGTCACAAAACCAGGAAATGGTTGCCAGGGCTCAAAATACCAATGTAAATATGAATATACAACAGGGCTCCCATTCCATCCTCTTTAATCCTAGGGGTACCCCTAAAAGCACATCAGACTCTTGCTTTGGTGGCACAGATGTCTGCTTTAGGGACTACTCTTCAGGTACTGATGTAAAATGTATTGTTTTTGATGCTGTTACCCAGCATCTCCTGGTTTACAGCCTCTTTTATATTTACAAGTCCTATGAATGTGCAGTTGAAATAGAGCAAAAATGTGTCTCAAGAATCGTACGTGCTTGGAAAATCAAAGCAAGATGCCCAGGCGCAGGGAACAGCAGCTCTAGAAGCTGAGGTCTAAATTATGGGAATCAAGTCGAAATCTCAGTTTCTTAGAGCCAAGTCCAACTACACAGAGTGGCAGGTGAGATAAGGTGTCACTGCCCACTGAAAAGAAAGGAAGTTCAGCGGGAGACACAGACCCAGCAGAGTTCTCAGAGGCTAAGGGATGGCAGCCAGTGGGGCACCATGCAGAGGCCCCACTCACATAAACAGAGGACTGCTAAGCCTTGCTATCACATTCCAAGAATGTCATTGCTCGTTTCTTTCCCTTCCTTCCCTCCTTCCTTCCTTCCTTCCTTCCTTCCTTCCTTCCTTCCTTCCTTCCTTTCTTTCTTTCTTTCTTTCTTTCTTTCTTTCTTTCTTTCTTTTTTCCTTTTGTGTATGTATGTAGTATTGTGGTGTGGTGTGGTGTGCATGGTTATGAGCAGGTGTGGTGCCCATGCATGCGTGGAGGCCAGAGGAAACACTGGGTGTCCCCCCTCTCTCCATTGCTTATCTTCTTGTTTCCTCGAGACTTCCTGTTACATGCTCTCAGCTTGGGGCGATGGAAAGTTCTGGCAGTGGATGGTGCTGGTGGTGGTAGCGTCCATGAAAATTGGGAGCAGGATAGGAGCTGTCCGCTCCTCACCCCCACTTCCTGACTCTCCAACCTCCGGGTCTTAGCGGTGGATTACCAGGCTGTCCTGTATGTCCTGGAGATGGCTCTGCTGGGGCATTGGGGGATGGGAGAAAGGGAATGCTGATGTACAGTGGATTCTGTGTCTAGAAGCAGGTCGCAGGCCATTAATCAGCATGACTTGGAGTGAGAAAAGCTGAATTCTCATCTTCTCTTTGCCATGTTAGGCCTGACTTTGGGCACGTGACCTCCAGTATGCCACTTCCCTGCAGTAGCAAGAAGCTAGCTTGGGAAATACATATAAGCTTTTTCTTTCTCTGTTTCAGTTTTGGAATCAGCCCATTCCCACCAGAAAGGCTGGATTTGGTCTGCTTTTCAGGGCAGGTTTCCTGATGGAAAGAGTCCACCGTGTCCTGCCCATCTCTGCTGCACACATGGCAGAGCTCGAGCCTACATGGTTAGCCGATGGAGGGGAGGAGAAGGATGGAATACGGTAGAATCATCTCGCCTCCTTCCTTCCCGACACCTCTCCACCTTTCTGAATTTTTAAAAATGCCTTTACTCAGAATTCATCAAAGATTCATCAGGCTTGGGATTAGCCCAAGTATCTGCCCGAGGAGAACAATCAAGGAGGGAGAGGGAAAACTGGCTGGATGGAGAGGTTCCTGAAGACTTGGATCAGCATTGGGGGGTCTGCCAATCCTTGCAGCTGGCTAAGTAGGCAGCGACTAGAAACCAAGGAGGTACCTCATCCAGGGTGCTTGAGCCCACCTCCCCAGAGAGGGTCTCAGCCATGTGCCCTCTTGAGAGCAAGAAAACCAGTAAATGCATAGGATTCAAACTAAGGCAGGGGGTTGGGTGCATCTTAGCTGACCTTGGCAATGGCTTTTGAGAGCCTTGGGAGAATCCAGGTTTTCAAACTGGGTGGATACTGGATTCAAGAGAGGCTGGTTGCCAGTTTGCTCCTTGTTTCCAACAGTTTCTTTTCTCATCAGCCAAGTTATCTTTAGTTGCTGGGAAGATTTAATTTAGAAACAGGGGCATTATTGGTTTTTAAAGTTTGGAAGTCACTGGAAAGCATAACCCTTTAGTTAGCAGAAGAAGAAACCGAGGTCCTGAGCAGAGAAGTGACTGGTCCGAGGCCCTCAGCGGATCAGTGGACGAGCCAAACTGGAACCCAAGGCTCTACAGGTTGAAGGGTAGCCTCTTCATCACCTGTACCTGCCTGACACCTCAGTCCCAGGGTGTGCCTGACCTCCCACACCAGGGAGCAGCTTGCCGCACCACAGGAATCAGCACAGCCAGGTTGGATGAATGAAGGAAGCTGGAATATTCTAATAGATGCCACTGGCACAGGTCTTTCTGTGGAGCAAAGTGGAGTCTTCCATCCCCCGTGGCTGCTTGGGTCTAACTGGTTTTCAGAGAGGTCCTGAGTCACATTGGCACCAGTTCCCCATATAACAGGTTAAATCTGATCCTGTGGCATCACTGGATCTTGCGACATCCTGCCTCTGAAGTACCCTGGGTCCCTACTGCCACCTCCCCCTGGAGGTGCGACAAGGCAGAAAGAAGAGGCACCCTGTCTGGGGGTCTTCACCTCTCTTATATCCCAGAAGCTCTGCTGGTTCTTAGCACCCAGACACCAACCAAAGACCAAGGCGAGACAATAAACCATGATCATTGGGTTTTTAATTATCGCCTGGAGTTTGTTTAACATACAACCGTGGCCGGCAATAAATCCAAATTAAAAGCCCAACAGGGAGGCCTGAGTTAAGCTGCCTGGTTGGAAATACAGGAAATGAGGGAGAGGCAGAAAGGATGAGGAAAAGGCTGGAGCTGGGACATCCCCATGGGGCACAAACAGGAGATATCCAGGGGCCAGCATGTCCCTGCCTGGCCCCAGCTCTAATCTCAGCCCTGGTGGTACAGGTTTTACTTTAGTAACCCAAAAGTGACTTCTCAATGATACAGGTTACAAGAGTAGATGAGACTCAAAACCTACTTATCAATGGGCAAGGCATCCTTTTCAGTCTGTATCTTTAGCCTGTAACCAGCAGGTAAACAGGAAATGTCTGTTGAAGAAACAAATGAATGCATGTGTGAATAAATGAATGAAGGCTTCCACGTACATTTATACATTCCTTGGGGGATTTTTCACCTTCTCAAATATGCATTAAGTACCTACTGTACCTGAGGATACAGACTTCAACAAAACCCCTGTTATGTAGGAGCTTAATGCCAGGAGGACAGATGAGTCGATTCCAGTCCCTGCAGTGTCTACTCAGAGTCCCCACAGGGATCTGGATGGGCCAAAGTGAACGGAAGGATTCACAAAGACCTCAGGAAGAAGGATCTTGAAGCTGAAGCCGGGTCCTGAAGTGCAATTAAGGTGATAGACAGGCTGGCAGGAGACTGGCCCCAGGGAGTACTGAGTGACAGCAACCTAAGAACGGAGTGTTAAACAAAAGGATGTGCAGAGTGGGTGGTCAGCGAGAGGATGTGGTATAAAGACTGAGGAGATTTTAATGGGAAGTGGATGGAGGTGTTGTGGATGGGGACTAGAAATGAACAGAGTGTTGTGAGATGGGAGAAGTGGATAAACGTGTTGTGAGATGGGGGAATTGGATGGAGGTGTGAGATGGGGGAAGTGGATGGAGGTGTTGTGAGATGGGAGAAGTAGAGGGAGGTGTTGTGAGATGGGAGAAGTAGAGGGAGGTGTTGTGAGATGGGAGAAGTGGATGGAGGTGTTGTGAGATATGGGGAGAAGTGGATGGAGGTGTTGTGAGATGGGAGAAGTGGATGGAGGTGTTGTGAGATGGGAGAAGTAGAGGGAGGTGTTGTGAGATGGGGAGAATTGGATGGAGGTGTTGTGAGATGGGGAGAATTGGATGGAGGTATTGTGAGATGGGAGAAGTGGATGGAGATGTTGAGATGGGAGAAGTGGATGGAGGTGTTGTGAGATGGGAGAAGTGGATGGAGGTGTTGTGAGATGGGGAGAAGTGGATGGAGGTGTTGTGAGATGGGGAGAAATGGATGGAGGTGTTGTGAGATGAGGGAAATGGATGGAGGTGTTGTGAGATGGGGAGAAGTGGATGGAGGTGTTGTGAGATGGGGAGAAATTGGATGGAGGTGTTGTGAGATGAGGGAAGTGGATGGAGGTGTTGTGAGATGGGAGAAGTGGATGGAGGTGTTGTGAGATGGGGGAAATTGGATGGAGGCGTTGTGAGATGGGGAGAAGTGGATGGAGGTGTTGTGAGATGGGGAAGTGGATGGAGGTGTTGTGAGATGAGGGAAATTGGATGGAGGTTTTGTGAGATGGGGAAATTGATGGAGGTGTTGTGAGATGGGGAAATTGGATGGAGGTGTTGTGAGATGGGGAAATTGATGGAAGTGGATGGGGGTGATGGAGGTGTGAGATGGGGGAAATTGGATGGAGGTGTGAGATGGGGGGAATTGGATGGAGGTGTGAGATGGGGGAAATTAGATGGAGGTGTTGTGAGATGGGAGAAGTGGATGGAGGTGTTGTGAGATGGGGGGAAGTGGATGGAGGTGTTGTGAGATGGGGAGAAGTGGATGGAGGTGTTGTGAGATGGGGGAAGTGGATGGAGGTGTTGTGAGATGAGGGAAATTGGATGGAGGTTTTGTGAGATGGGGGAAATTGGATGGAGGTGTTGTGAGATGGGGGAAATTGGATGGAGGTGTTGTGAGATGGGGAAGTGGATGGAGGTGTGTGAGATGGGGGGGAAATGGATGGAGGTGTTGTGAGATGGGGAAGTGGATGGAGGTGTGAGATGGGGAATTGGATGGAGTGTGAGATGAGGGAAATTGGATGGAGGTGTTGTGAGATGGGAGAAGTGGATGGAGGTGTTGTGAGATGGGGAAAGTGGATGGAGGTGTTGTGAGATGGGGGAAATTGGATGGAGGTGTTGTGAGATGGGGAAATTGGATGGAGGTGTTGTGAGATGGGGGAAATTGGATGGAGGTGTTGTGAGATGGGGGAAATTGGATGGAGGTGTTGTGAGATGGGGGAAATTGGATGGAGGTGTGAGATGGGGGGGATGGATGTTGGAGATGGGGGTGTGGAGGTGTGAGATGGGGAAATTGGATGGAGGTGTTGTGAGATGGGGAAATTGGATGGAGGTGTGAGATGTTGGAGGTGTTGTGAGATGGGGAAATTGGATGGAGGTGTGAGATGGGGAAATTGGATGGAGGTGTTGTGAGATGGGGGAAATTGATGGAGGTGTGGGTAGATGGGGGAAATTAGATGGAGGTGTGAGATGGGGGAAATTGGATGGAGGTGTTGTGAGATGGGGGAAATTGGATGGAGGTATGAGATGGGGGAATTGGATGGAGGTGTTGTGAGATGGGGGAAATTGGATGGAGGTGTGAGATGGGGGAATTGGATGGAGGTGTGAGATGGGGGAAATTAGATGGAGGTGTTGTGAGATGGGAGAAGTGGATGGAGGTGTTGTGAGATGGGGGAAATTGGATGGAGGTATTGTGAGATGGGGGAATTGGATGGAGGTGTTGTGAGATGGGGGAGAAGTGGATGGAGGTGTGAGATGGGGGGAAGTGGATGGAGGTGTTGTGAGATGGGGGGAAATGGATGGAGGTGTTGTGAGATGGGGGAATTGAATGGAGGTGTTATGAGATGGGGGAATTGGATGGAGGTGTTATGAGATGGGGGAAATTGGATGGAGGTGTTGTGAGATGGGGGGAAATTGGATGGAGGTGTTGTGAGATGGGGGAAATTGGATGGAAGTGTGAGATGGGGAAATTGGATGAAGGTGTTGTGAAATGAGAGCAAATTGGATGGAGGTATGAGATGGGGGAAGTGGATGGAGGTGTTGTGAGATGCGGGAATTGGATGGAGGTGTTGTGAGATGGGGAAGTGGATGGAGATGTTATGAGATGAGGGGAATTGGATAGAGGTGTTGTGAGATACGGGGAATTGGATGGAAGCATGAGATAGGGGGAATTGGATGGAGGTGTTATGAGATGGGGAGTGTATGGAAGTGTTGTGAGATGGAGACTAGAAATGAAGGGAGATGTTGGGAGATGGAGGAGTAGAGAGGACGGATGAGAGAGGACTGTGGGCCGAGCAAAGTCACACAGGGTTGCTTGAGTCATGTGGAAGCTTTTGAACTTTACCCCAGGACAAGAAGATTTTGTTGAAGGCTGGAGAATGACGTGGCCAGAAAAATTGACAGCTGAGGGTGCATTTAGTCAGATCTATCTACAGTGAGAGAGTAGAAAGATGAGGGAAATGTGCAGGAAAGACACACAAGTATGATTGAAGGTGGAGACATGATGGGAGTAGAGAAAGCAGCTGGAATTGTTCAAGCAATTAGTGTCATTAAAGAGAAACCTCATGTTCCAAGCTAGGACAATAGCAAAGGTACCCTGAAAGCAGGATACCACCCATCAAACTTAGAAAAATGCAAATCCCTTTTGAGAGGTGAGATCCTGAATTGAGAATAACACCGAAACCATCCTCTGCTGGAAGATAATTGCCTGGGAAAATGCTTTCCAATGTTCAGCTACCAAGGCTCACAGAGACCACTATGACTTGAGTGGATAGGGCCAGACTACATCTTGACTGGCAGCAAAACTTGGCAGCATTATCCACATTGGTGCTGGCTTTGCAGGCAAGCAGAAGGCAAGAGTGACCGGACCAAGGTACCAGAAAAATGCTAAAGCCAAGCACTGCATGGAAGGTCACAGTCCCTGCAAGAAGGCAGTGAGAGCCATTGTGTGAAGTCGGGAAAGAGGAGCCTAAGTTGCAGTGGAGGTTCCAGGATCTCAGAGATGTCAGGACTTTGGGACATCCACCAAGAAAAGCTGCTGGCAGGGTGTAGAGCCAGCCCCAGAGAGAGGTGACATTTGCTACAGGTGACAGAACTAGAGCAGCCAGGTGCTGATACTCAAGGCTGTTAGAGCCCAGACGATGCCACCAAGGGCCTCACATGCTGGATGTGCAGTTACAAGATGTCTGCCCTGCTCATTTTGGGCCACATTTTGACCTGGTCTTTACTTGCTGTGTCCTACTTTCTTTCATTTGCAGTGAGAATAATTATTCTGTGCCGTTGGCTGTTGGGAGTAGATAACTGCGTTGTTTTGCATTTTATAGGGACTCACAGATAAGAGGCTGCCCAAGTCTCAGTAGAGACACCATACTAGCCCTTTTGAACAATGTTGGAACTCTTAAGGCTTTGGGGACTTTGAAGGACTGGACTCAATGAACTTTGCGTTATTGGATAAGCATGAGACTTTAGGGACCAGGGTGGAATGTTATGACTTAAAGTGATGTGTTTGGGTGTCAAGTTGACAAGGGAAGGGCGTGTGATTGTTAGTTTTCATTGTCAATGTGACTAGATTTAGAATCACCAAGGAGACATGCTCTTGACTGTAGGTGTGGAGGGGAGGGGAGTCCAGAGAGGTTTAGCTGAGGAGGGAAGACCACCCCCCGACTGTGGGCGGCCGTATCCCACATGCTGTAGTCCCGGAATAAAAAGCAGCAGCAAGATGAACGCCAGCATCCATCTCTCTGCTTTCTGACTACAGATGCAGTGTGACCAGCCCCTTTCTATTTCTGCTACCGTGCTTTCTAACCGTGATGGGCTGTATCCCTCAAACCATGACCCTTCCTTAAGTGGCTCTTTGTCAGGTATTTGGTCACAGTGATTAGAAAAGCAACTAATACAATGGGTTATCAGTAAGAATGCCTGGATCCAGGGCTGGAGGGATGGCTTAGCGGTTAAGGCATTTGCCTACAAAGCCAAAGGACCCAAGTTCAATTCCCTGGGATCCACGTTAGCTGGATGCACAAGGGGGCGCATGTGTCTGGAGTTCATTTGCAGTGGCTGGAGGCCCTGGCAAGCCCATCCTCTGTTTTTCTCTCTCTCTCTTTCTCTCTCTCTCTCAAATAAATAAATAAAAATAAAAAAATTCTTTTTAAAATGCCTGGATCCAAAGCACCCAGGAAAGACATAAAGTCAAGGGCCAAGGGAAGAGGCCCAGGGCTAAGGTGGTAGGGAAGCATCTGGGACCTCTAGGGATCTTCAGTGAGGGGGGCAGGAGGTGGCATGGGGGACAGAGGCCTCTTGGGGCTTACAGGTCCTGTGCCTAGTACAGCACCCTCAAAGGCACAAGCTCCAAAGATCTGCCTTCAGCCACCCTTCTATAGACACATGGCCCTCCCTGCAAGGCACAGGTGTGACCCCAGCAGTGTACAAGAAGGAATGAGCCTAAGACAACATCAAGCCCCTCACTTGATAGTATTGGAAACTGAAATCCAGATGGAGCACACACCTACCATGTTGGTGGTACATAGAGCTCGGACAGAGCCATGCATCCGGCTTGGGAGCAATTAGAATCACCTAAGACACACTTGAATGTGTGTGTGTGTGCGTGTGCACGTGTGTGTAGAGAAAGAAGTGAGTCCAGAGAGGTTTAGCCGAGGAAGAAGGACCTACCTTGATTGTGGACAGCCACAATTCTAGATTTCCTAGTGCAGCCCAAAGGCCAGGCACACCTGTACCTGCCTGCAGAACCACCCTTAGATGGTGTCTATGTCCCCACTTTGGGGTCAGCAAATACTATCTTTGTGGATACACTGAAATGCAGAGCTCAGAGGCTCTGCTGTCCTCTGGACCCTAACTGTGGGCAGAGGAGACAGGAATGAGTATGGGGCATCAGCAGATCTGGCCTGAATTCTGCCTCTCCTACTGGCATTTGCTGTGAAAACTCCTGAACCTCTTTAAACCTTTGTTTCTTTGAGGAAAGTATATCAAATGGCCTTGAGTTTTGGATTCAATAAGAACACATGTACACCTAAAAGTGCGGGGATCTGGGGAGATGGCACAGCAGAGAAAGCATTTGCCACACAAGCATATGAGTACCTGAGTTCAGGTCCCAAGAACCTACATAAAAGCCGGAAGCTGTGGTAGGTTTCTCTAATCCCAGCACACCTATGATGAGATGAGAAGCAGAAACAGGAGAATTTCCCAGAAACTCATGGACCAGCTACCCTGGTGAATACAGTGGTAAATGAGAGATCCTGCCTCAAAAAAAGTGGAAGGTGAAGACCAGCCCTCACCTTCCAAATCAAATTTTCCTCTAATCTCTGCATGGGCACTGTGGCACAGGTTCACCGGCTCTCCCACACATGAACACACACACACACACAAATATATGTATATGGGGTAGGGGTGTTACTTAGTAGAGTGCTTGCTTAGCATGCATGAAGCTCCATGTTCAATCCGCAGCATAAAAATAATGGTGCGTGCCTGTAATCCCAGAAGCTGGGAGATGGAGACATGAGAATCAGAAGTCCAAGGTCATCCTCAGCTGGGGCAGCCAGTAAGACCCAGTGTCAAACACACACAATAAAGGCTTTTGACCTGAAGCACTGGCTAGGACGATGGCCTCTTTGCATTGTGGCTCCTTCAACAACCTAGCCATGCCTGCCCCTGCTCCTGCCCCATTGCAGACATGCCTCTAGACATGATGAGAGGAGGCGGATCACCCTGGGCTGACAGAAGAGGGGCAGGAGCAGGGCCTGGAACTTTCTAGCATGTATTCCTTCCTGCCAGTGTCCCCACTCACACTCTCTGCCATTCTGAGATCCCATACAGACCTTTCATCTCAGGGAGAGGACCCCTCAGCCAGTCCAATATTCACTCAACAAACTCATAAGCACCAGTATCTCTGACCTCAGGGAACTTCCAGTCTGAGATGCCTGAGCTGCATGCAGATCTTGTCTGCAAGCTGGTAGTGACAGGCCTTGCTCAAAACTCTTCCTGCAGCTGCCCTTGGCTCTGGGCCCTGACTGCCATACATCTCGTGTCCCAGCTCTACTTCTCCTCCATATCGCTCCAGGTATTGTCATAACACAGGGCCTTTGCACATGCTCTCTACCTGGAATATTCCTCCCACAATTCCCACACACTTGGCTCCCTTCACAGTATCACCAGTTCAGAGCTTTCATTGCTCCTAGCTGGTCCCTTTTTAACCTCCTGAGCTACCATAGTTTCTTCCATGCAATCACAATGAGCTTTCTTTAGATTATTTAGACAATCAATGGACAGAAGCTTCATGAGGTTAGAGACTTGGTTCAATCTCAATTTCCCCTCACTGCCAACAATAGAGCTCAAAACCTGAAGAAAGAGGGCTGAAGAGATTGCTTAGTGGTTAAGGTATTTGCCTACAAAGCCTGATGACCCGGGTTTGATTCCACAGGACCCATGTAAAGCCAGATGCACAAAGTGGCACATGCATCTGGAGTTTGTTTGCAGTGGCTGGAGGCCCTGGCACACCCATGTTCACTCACTCTCTTTTTCTCTCTCTGCTTGCAAATAAACATAAATAAATATATAAATTTTTTTTTTTATTTTTGAGAGAGAGAGAGAGAAAGAGGCAGAGAGAGAGAGAATGGGTTCACAAGAGCCTTTCAGCCACTGTGAATAAACTCCAGACATGTATGCCCCTTTGTGTGCATGTACGACATTGCATGCTTACATAACTTTGTGTCTGGCTACGTGGGACCTGAAGATTTGAACATGCATTCTTAGGCTTTGCAGGCAAGTGCCTTAACCACTAAGTCATCTCTCCAGCCCAATAAAATATTTCTTAAAATGGCCAGGAGTTGTGGTGCACACCTTTACTCCCAAAACTTGAGAGGCAGAGGTAGGAGGATCACATTGAGTTTGAGACCAGCCTGAAATTACACAGTGAATTCCAGATCAGCCTGGGCTAGGACGAGACCCTACTTCAGGGAAAAAAAAAAAAAAAAAAAACCTGAGGTAGGAAGGGGAAGAGAGCAGAATACAGCAACAGGAGGGAAGGGAAAGGAGAAAAGAGTGAAAGAGTGAAGGAATGAATCCATGTGCAATAATAATCCTGTCTCTAAGACAGCACCTGCCTATTCCTGCAATGGGGATGCATACATTAACCAGGCTGCTTTGCCTCCAAAGCAATTAGGAAATTGATGGAGCACCTTGCAACTGAGGAAACACACAAGAACCCAGAGAGGGAAGCCAGCAAGTCATCCTCCCCAAGGAGACATGCTGGAAACATCCCTGGATAAAGAAGACTTCACAGATCTTAAGGAACATGTGAGCACCTTCTGCAGTGTGTGTGTAAAGCAGCATTGTGGACAGGGCACCAGTACATTCAATAGCACCAGGGTCTGGAACACTCAAGGGATGTTTCATAAACAGGTCTATATCAAAAGGAGCTGCAGTTGGGGATAGTGTCTAAATAGGAGTGCAGGGGGCCATTGGGAAAGAGCTTGGCTCTGGAGGCAGGTGGTAGCCATGGAAGGGCTTGAGCCCTGAGATAGTTAGAATGTTAAGTGTCTCCTATAGTCTCATGTGTTTGTGATCAAGCCTCACACTCAATCCCCAGCTGGCAGAACTTTGGGGGTAGAGCCTTATTGGAGGAGGTATGTCGCTGGGGGCAGAGCTTGGGTTTTATTAGCCCAGCTCGAAGCCCAGTATGTAGACTACTTCCACCCAGATATGTGACAAGATGTAAGCCAGCTTCCTGCTCCTACTATGCTCCCCCTGCCATGGTGAAACTTCCCCTCAAAACTGTAAGCCTGACATTGTCCCCTGCCCCAACCCTATTATCTGACTGCTGCCCTCACAAGGCATAACCCACAACCCCATGGAGAATTTCAGTAACCCCACTGAGGAAAGGTCCCAGTGGAATGGGGGCAGGGATGAGGGAAAAGATGGTACGTACACATGATATATCCATACTAAGTAAGTCCGTAATAAAAATAAATAAATAAATAAAACTGTAAGCCTGAAATAAATTCTTTCCTCCTATAAGCTGCTTGGGGTTGGGTATTTTTTAAATTTTTATTTATTTACTTGACAGAAAGAAAGAGAGAGAGAGAAAGGAAGAGATTGGGCACATCAGAGCTTTCAGCCACTGCAAACAAACTCTAGATGCATGCTCCTTGTGCATCTGCCTTATGTGGGTCCTGGGAAATTGAACCTGGGTCCTTTGGCTTTTCAGGCAAGCGCCTTAACCACTAAGCCATCTCCAGCCCTAGTTAGATATTTTATCCCAGCAAAGGGAAGGTAACTGCGACAAGCCCAATCCCCTACCTCCTAACATAACAACTCCTATCCAAGCACACAGGAAAGTTTCTGGATGTGTTTAGTAGAGGAGGATAAGTGTGAAATCCAAGCATCAGAAACCCAAGTGGACTTTTTCCTCTTGTCTGTCCATGATGTGGGTTCTTTGATACTCACCCCTGCTTCCATTTCCCCTTCTAGCTGTGAGTCTATGTGCTATGGTCCTTCCTGAGGCTTCCCCTAGGAGCCTGGAGGATGGTAAACAGGCCTGGTCCACTGCCTGCATAGGATGGCCTTCCTGTCTCCAAGGGTTGGGTTTCTCTGCTGGCATGGAAAGGACAGACAGGGGTAAGTACAGGCACAGACACTATCCGAACAATAGCATATGCCAGCACATCCATTATCTTCTTTGCAAGGTGGGTGGTATCATTATCCCCATTTCAAAGATAAGAAGACTGAGGTTGCCATTCATCCCAGAACCTGCAAGTGCCTGGCCAGCACATTGCATTTTCCCACCCACTATGTCCCCCTGAAGAGTCTCCCTACCCCTTCAAAACCTGCCTGGAAAACACCACAGATGTCTTGAGATACTGCTGACACCACCTCTTCTGTGAGCTTTGTCTGGCCTCCCTGGGCAGTGTTACTCTATTGTGTGTCTTCCCCACCACCGCTACCACTGCCACCACTGTAGTCCTCCCCTCCTCGGGGCCTAGCCAGGACTAGCGCCACACGCTGCCACACAGTTAGACCACACATCAGGTTCGTGTGTTGATGAACAGGTCAAATGATCCACAAACAGAAGCAGAAGGCGGGGGGGAGATGTGAGGCTGGAGTCGGTGCTGGAAAGTCTGCTTCCTCCCTAGCCTCCCCATGCTCAGAGCAAGAAGGAAGGGGGCTGGACTTCCTCCAACCAGCCAGAGGGCGTGAAGGGTTTCCACAGAGGAGGTGGCTGTGAGGAGAGATTTGAAATGGGGTACAAAGGACTCACTAGGAGGGTAGGGCTAGCCGGGGCCAACATATCCTGGCAGCAGTGCACGGGATGCCTCAGAAGCTGGGGAGGGGGGTTGCTTAACAAATGGAGCCCGACATTCAGCAACCCTTCACTGAACATCCGTAGAACAGAAGTAATCTTTGGGTTTGCAGTTAATTCGTTCCTTTAATGGACCCATCTTGTTATCGGCTACTAAAATGGGTTCCCCCATTAGCTGCTGGCACCCAGAGAGGCAGCTGCTTTTCCTGCCTCTCTGCTTTAACAAGGGTGGGCACATATGTGTTCAGGCACTGGGGGAAGCAGGACTCTTCACTTGCCAACACACATCAGCTCAATACATGCAGCGAAACATAACCACTGGATATTGTAAGCAGAGACTTGAGCCCGAGACATTTAAATGCAAATCCTACAAGTGTGGATGGAAAAGACTCGGTTATTCATATATTAACAAACAGGCAGAGCCAAAAACAACTTTCAACAGCATTGAATTCAACGCTAGGTTTTTAGAATATGTATTTTTATTTATTTATTAGAGAGATAGAGAGAGTATGGGCATGTCAGGGCTTCTTACCACTGCAAACAAGATGCATGTGCCACATTGTGCATATAGTTTTACGTGGGTAGTGGAGAATTGAACCCAGGCTGCAGGCTTTGTGAGCAATCACCTTTAATGGCTCACGCTTCACTTTTGACTGATAAAGGGATAAGTCCAGAAAAGGAAATTGTGTGAGGCTACGTGGCACCTTGACACAGAGTCAAGCCTGGAACCTGAGTCCTCCTGGGCCCAGTCTCAGGTGCTCCCAAAACGTGAGCAGCAAAGGTGAGTGTAGGCACCCTAGAGGGGTGCTCCACAGACCCCAGAGACCCCTTGCTTATTCATTTTTGCTCCCTCATCTGCCTCTTAACATAAACCTATAGATCTGATGGCTTTATGTGATGGTTCATCGTCTTGTCAACTTAAATGGTATTTCTTTCATGTGGCTGTAGTATGTTGTGTGTAGGTATGTGTGCATGTGTGTGTACAGATGCATGTGCCCTACATGCACAATGCAGAAGCCAGAGGAAGATACCAGAAGTCCTCCTCTATTGCTCTTGGGCCTTATTTCCTTGAGACAGTCTCTCACTGAACCTGGAGCTCCCAGTTTAATGTGAGGGCTGGGGGTCGAACTCAGGTCCTCGTGTGTGCACAGAAAACATTCTGACCCCCACTGAGCCAACTCCCCAGCCCCCCAATAAAAATTTAGTTATGTCATCACAGCTCAGTTCACAAGTTACGCTTCCTGGCAGGTGGGCAGCACTTTATAGTTTAGAAACCGTCATTCTTTGTTAACACCAGGTCTCAAAGCAAGGCAGTGGTGGTATTATTTTAATCTCCATTTTCTAGATAAGGAATTCAAGGTTCAGACTTACCCAAGTTGGGGATTTACCAGAGCTGATTGCTTGGAAAGCTAAAGCCAAGATCTAAAGCCAGATTTCCCAAATCCAAGTGCCAACTCTTCCTGGAACTGCCCTGTGGTTGAGTGCAGACCTCAAGGCCCATTACCTAAAACTTCACTCGGAAATATGAGCTTGCAGAAGCACACATATGTGCCCATCCCCCCCCATGCATGTGCCAGGTAAATGAGAAGGGCTGGCAGATGCCTCCCCTACAAACTCTCTCCCTCCACCACCCAGCCAAGGCTGGCCCAAATTTGCCGACACTTTGGGCACTTAATAAGCAAAAACATCAACTCACTCAATCAATAAACTCAGCTGTCGACAGCAAGCGAGGGCCGAGCACTCCTAAGAGCTAATAATGCTTTGAGCTATAAACATAGCCATTAGCCTGGCTTCCACCCTGCCAGGCAGCTCAGCCGCTCTGGGCAGGGGCATTTACAGCCAGAGGCTGTGGCTGTTCATGGATGGCTATATGCACTCGGCCTGCTTAGGCTGTCACTGTTGCTCCCACCCCACCCCCTTCCTGACATTCTCTGGTGCCCCTGCCCTTGACCCAAGAAGGTACTACCAGGGCTGAGGATACCCCAGCTGGTTCTTTCTAGAACACACGAAAATCCCAAGGGTCGCACCTCCAGGGCTAATGACTATGACCATGCTGAGTTCACAACCACACAGTGCCACCTTTGAAGGACTGCCAGTGGAGGAGTGGCACACCCAGCCCTTGAGGAGACAATGCAGAAAGAACGCCAAGCTGTCTGCATTTGAATATATCTATCTGTTTTCTAATTGGACACTGGGTGAATGACTTCACTTCTGTATGCTTTAGCAGTCATTTCTATAAAACATAAAAAACAACCCCTGGTTATGGTGAGGCTTAAATATGACTTCTGTGCCTAGCAGAGTGCCCAGAAGACAGGAAGATGGTGATCCGCAGAGCTGCCTGCATGGGTGGAAGGAACTAGCATGCTTGAAATGAAAGAGTCATGAGCCAGTGAACCTGCCTGTTTCCAAATGCTTCCTTTAGATAGCTTCTGACCTCAAAGCCCAGTGCAGCCTGGGCAGGTGGGGAGATGATGAATCAAGAGGCCTGGATGGCATGGGAACACAGGGACCCACCAGGAAGCCATCCTTCAAGGAATGCAAACATGGGCCCAGTCACAGATCCCAAATTTAGGCACCAGACCACTGTCAGCCTCTCCTTTTGAATGCATGCCGGCCCCAGCAGGGAGTCCCAGCATCTGTGGGTGGGGGGTGGCCTTTGTTAGTTGCTGGTCTAACACCGAGAGAATCAGGGCACAAGTCTCCCAGCTTCCAGGAGGAAAATAATGTGTCTTCTGAGCAACTGGAGTTACTTGAAAGTGATGTCAAAACAAAAGTCTTTCTTCTTCTTTTTTTTTTTTTTCTTTCTGAAATCTTGAAGGTTTTTTTTTTTTTTTCTTTTTCTTTTTGGTTGTCTTGATGACTTCTGTCTATTATTCATCTGCTTGTCTGTGTCTGTCTCTCTGCCTGTCTCTGTCTCATCTCTGTGCCTCTTCTCTGTGTCTCTTTGTATATCTGACTTGAGCTCTTTGTCTCTATTCCTCTTTGCTTTTAATCTTTTTATCTCTCTTTCATCTCTTGGGTTCTGTCTCTTTCTCTCTCCCCGTGTGTTGTGTGTGTGTGTGTGTGTGTGTGTGTGTGTGTGTTGTATGTCTTCTATCTAACTTCTCCTGGACTGATTCCTTTGGCCCAGTGCTGAAGTTATGCTAATGCCCCAGCCCCAGGGTTGTCTACGAGGTTCAGCACCATGGACAGAATACCACTTTCTGTAGGAACCTCCTTTCCTCCAGGAAGGACGACCTCCTGGCTCCCAAGTCACAGAACTGAACAGCTTGAGGAAGTGCTCGTGAGATCAGCAAGTGCGGAGCGGGGACCTGGGTGCTTGTAAGTGGGATAGTGTGAAAGCAGAGTGAGGGTGTCTGGTCTGGCATATGCTCTTGCCTCCTTGGTGGATCCAGTGTGCCTGGGAAGACTGCATTCAAGTACTTATTCATGATTATCAGAGCAAGGCGAGTGAAGAGGGGTTCCTGCAAGTGATAAGAGTATATGCCTATGAACTTATGTGGACGTGAGACAGATATGGAGGAAGTCAAGTGAGTGCCACCTAGGAGAGCAGGGTTGGCCCCAAGCTACCTGGCATTCCCCCCGCCGCCACCTGCTGATTCCTGGGAGGCTAGAGGGAGTGTCAGGGCTAGCCATGGAGAGGTGGGAGAGCCAGGGAGGTAGGAAGAGAAGCAGGCCATTCCTCCACACAGGTGGGTAAATATTAGTGGGCAAAACTCAGTGCATCTGCTCAGTATTGTCTACAGGAGAAAGTACTAGAGGAGCTAGCTGACAAACCCTGCTGCTCATGGTCCTCCTGGCCAACCTTTTGGTAGGGTGCCCAGCCCACTGGAGCACATCAGCATATGGAGACATGAGACACACGTGCATCTCACCAGTGTCTTCACAGATGCATGTGTGAACCCACACCCTTAGTATGGGGCACATACCACAGGCTCACACTCAGACAAACTCGGGAAGAAGCCTGCATACTCATTCATACACACGCACACAGCAGGCACATTGCAGCCCATACCTAAGATGACCCATCTGTGGTGACGCCCATAGCTCACATGATAACACATACATTGGGTTCACATGGAATTAGACACAGTTGTACACATGGTAAATACAGAAGCCCACATAGACCAACCATTGCATATTAAGCGATACCCCTGTGAGTGTTTATATTGATGGTCAATTTGGCAGAACCTGGAACCACCTGTGAGGGATTATGTAGATTAGTTTAGCCTCCGGACATGCCCATGAGGGATGATCTTCATTAGGGTGATTGAGGTTGGAAGACTCACCTTTCCACCACCCCATGGACCTGAGCCTGGGCTGTATAAAATGGAGAGAGCTGCCTGGGCAGCAGCACTCATTGCTCTCTGCTTCCTCGCTGTAGACTGACTACGAAAAGCTGCCTCAAGATCCTGCTGCTATGCCTTCCCACTATGGTGGACTGGAACCTGAACTATGAACTGAAGTAAATCCTTCCACCCTTAAACCGATTTTTGTCAGGTGTTTTGTTCCAGCAGCGAGACAGGTAACTAATACATTCACATACATACACAGAATGTTTACAAGCTCTCGCTCAGGGACCAAATGTGTACTTTATGAGTCTCACACCACCTTCTGTGCTAACAAGGCATCTACATGTGCACATTAAGTAGCATGTCACTTACACACACACACATTCATGAGTCACACACATGCACTCACATAGTTCACACATGATCTCAGACACAGTTTATCTGTCAAAGGCTCCAGATGTGTCATCAGCATCCCATGTGCCATGCATTCACATTCTCCAAGGATGAAGTTAGCAGAGTCATAGCTAGAGATACACTCTGCAGCCAGAGAATCCACTAGAATCGTAGCTCTGCTACTGGCCAAGCTGATCCTGGAAGGGATTGTAAGCATTGGCTGAGATGATCAACTCTGCACAGTACCAAGCACGTGATAAGCACACAGTAAACTCTACTTATAGCTAGCACCCAGCTTACAAGTCCTTACTGTTCCCACTTCGCAGGTAAAAAAAAAAAAAAAAAAAAAAAAATCAAGGCCCAGAGCTGGAGAGATGGCTTAATGGTTTAGGTGCTTGCTTGCAAAGGCTAAGGACCCATGTTTGACTCTCTAGGTCCCACATAAGACAGATGCACAAGGATACACAAGTACACAAGGTCGCATATGCACACAAGGTGGGTGATGCATGCATCAGGAGTGCTACTACAATGGCTGGAGGCCCTGGCATGCCAATTCTCTCTCTCTCTCTCACCCTCTCATAAAAAAAAAAAAAAAAAAAGGGCTGTAGAGATGGCTTAGCAGTTAAGGTGCCTGCCTGTAAAGCCTAAGAATGCCATTCAAATCTTCAGGTCCCACGTTTAGCCAGACGCAAGGTGATGCAAGGGCGCAATGCCGCACTTGCCCACAAGAGGGGCATGCGCATCTGGAATTTGTTCACAGTGTCTGAAGGCTGCTGGCATGCCCATTCATTCTCTCTCTCTGTCTCTCTCTCTCTCTCTCTCTCTCTCTCTCTCTCTCTCTCTCTCTCTTTCTCAAAAAAAATTACAAAAAAGAAAAACAAACCAAGGGCCAGAGAGGGTAAGCAACTTGTCTGTGTCTCAGAATGATGGTAAAGATGGTGGTCCAGGCTGTGGAGGTGACGCTGATGCTGTGTTACAGCAGATGCGTGCCTCGTGCTAACAGGAGCCTGGCACTTCTCTAAGTACTTTCATTACAAACTATCTATCAGTGATAGGCATTCTGATTACCTTCAGTTCCTAGAGGAAACTGAAGCATAGTTTATTTATTTTACTCAGGCTGTCCAGTGTGTAAGAGGAAAGGAGATCACTTCCAGAGTCCTGCAGTTGCCCAGCCACCCACCTCCTGCCCTCCCATCACTTCCACCTGGACTTTAGGATCCTTGAGTGGCATGGGGTTGTCACTGGAACCCTCACCCTTCCCATCTATTGGGACCTTTTCTTGCTGACTCTAGCAGGCCTCCCCATTGGTCCAAGTTATAGAGAATCCAAAGAAACTCCAGCTGTTAACAGTGCACCCAAGACTTGTGACTCAGAAAACCACATTGGCTCTGTCCTGGTTCCTGAACTGCTTGGGTTCCCACTCGGCCCTCTGGGAAATGGGAATGACTGTGGTTCTAAGCCAGATGTCTTGCAAGATCATGTGTGGTCTTAGAAAACCATGAAGACAGTTGTAAGTGTTGACAACAGCAGCACGTCCTGACTGCTCACGAAGCCCTGGCTCCCGGGCTCTATGCTCAGAGCAGCACCTGGGCCTCTGCATGGCCTTGCTGGGGCTCTCCCTAAGCTCCAATGTCCCTCTGAAACATCTGCTCACGAAGAGACTGCCCCAGGGCTAACAAGACAGAGACTGGGAATAAAACAACCCACAACGTGTTTCCATCAATGAGAAAAAGGTGCATCGTAGTCAGGATCAGCTGTATCACACTACAGTGACAAATGACACCCTAACACTCACTGCCTGAAACTCACACTGTTTCTTGCTCACATCACATTTCCAATCCCAGACGGCAGGGCTCTCTGCTCATGGTCATCATTGAGCCCCGGATTGATGGAGTCATGATCCTGCTTGCTGACAGTCCCTCCCTCAGAAGCAGGATCAAGAAAGTTTCACTTTGTTAATGAAGGTATTGTCCTGGAAGGTGACAGGCGCTAATTCTACTCACAGTGTTGAGTCAGAATTAACAAAGAGCTTCTCTCCCAAGAAGAGGGAAGAGCAAGCCTACCAGGCAGGTCTGAATGGCTGGGACAGTTGGCGATAATTAGATAACTGTAGCCATGATGAGGAGCAGCTCTGGCCCAACATCTGGCCCAGCTCAGCACCTACAGCTGGTGCTGGGGTAGACCAGTAGCCCAGCTCCACAAAACATCTCCTCCCAGGACAACACTCTGGTGGAGGACAAGAACAATGGCCTCCTAGAGCTTGGGTTTGGATTCTGGCTTTTCAGTGGAAGTACAGTGTGCTGGTGGGAGCAGTTAGACCCTCTCTGAACCTCAGTTTCCTCATTTGTATAACAGGATCTGCCAAAAATAGACAAGAGAATCAGCATGGTGCTGCTACCATACCTCCATGAGGACACTTACAGAAGACACTCTATAAAGGGAGGCCGGTATCTCCCAAGGGCAAAGGCATGGAAAAAGACAGCCCTATACCTTGGTCCCAACCACGGAGTCTGACCTTGCCTACCTTTTCAGTCTAGCCCACCCTGTTTGCCTTCTGCAAACCCATCAGGCATCTCGGGAGGCTTGTACATTTCTTGCTGGTGGCTCCCACCGCCCTCCCATGGAATATGTATGCATGCAAGTTTGAAGCCATTGATTCATCCAACACAACTTCAATACCCCCTCCTGGGGAGGCTTCGTGCCAGGATCTGTGGAGGCGGAGACAAAAGGCATGGTTTCTACCCTTGGCAAGTTCTTAGTGTCAGGGTGAAAGCAGAGAAGAACCAAGCTCGGCAGGACAGGACAGTGGCAGAGCCGTGTGGGAGAAGAGAGAGTGTTGGGCCCTTCAGGTAAGGCGGGGGTGGCCACGCCTCACTCCTCCCTGGGGAGGCAACCTGAGGGAGGAGTGTCTGGCTAGGTGGGCGGTGACGTGCAGTAGAGGATGAAGCTGTCCACAGTTGCCCCACCCACCGCCCCAGCAGTCTCACTACACAGTCTCCCAGGGAGTGAGAGAGTCTGTGCAGACCCCCTAGCAGAGCCCGGTTCCTGCAACTCACCCCAGGAGAAAAGGAGTGGTCCTTTCCTGATCTAGTAGTTTCTGCTTCCTCTCTATGCCCCTCTCCTCTGGACTCGTGCTGGCATTGACCCCTTAAAACCTTGCCTCGCCTTCATTCCCATGAACTCTCCTCCCGCAGTCTGGAGTTAATTTTCCCTGGGTTAAGTCCACCCCAGATCCAGTAATTGGACCCCAGGGAGCCTGTGGCTGCTGGATGTGGAGGATGAACCCTGCCTGATAAGGCTGGCATGTAGAAGAGCTTGAGAAGCCTGGCACCTCCTGATCTGCATGACAGCACGTTCCCCAATGCCTCAGAGAAAGCCCTTGGCCTCTCTGAGGACAGTGAGAGCCCCAGATGGGTTCTAAACAGGGAAGAAAATGGCTAGACCTGTGAACTGGGCAGACGGCGGGGAGATGTGCCGAGTGTTTGGCAGAATGGGGTTTACCTAAATGAGAGGAGACATCAGGGAATATCGGGGACTAGGGCACAGACGGTTGTAGCCGAAGGTCATTGCTGCAGAAAGCCTACGTCCCAGACTCTCAGAAGGCAAAATTCACCCTTCTCCCACCTTTTCTTGTAGACCAGGAGTGAGAGCCTTGCTCTCGCTCAATCTCTAGTCCCGTGTGGCTGAGTCTCGGTGGCTGGGAGAGGACAAGGGGCCCTCCCAGGAGGAAAGGAACTATTTTCAAGTCTTCAAGGAATGGGGAACTCCAACCATGCCGCCTTAAGGATGCAGCTGAAACCTGTGGCCCCACATCCTGCGCACCTATCTTTCTGAATGTTCCGCATCAAGGGCAGAGACAGGTGACACAAGGGCAGAGACACAGCACGCTGGTGAGGAGGCCAGGCAGCAGGGGGCAGCAGTGCTGAGGAGGGAGGACCCTGACAGACATCTGCCCTAGCCTGCAGCCCAAACACATGAGCACATACCTACCGGCAAACACACCACAGGCACTGCCAACATGGCCCACGCCCTCAGCAACAACATGAGGTCATCTGACTTTCTGGTTTTAGCCAGTTCTACTTCCACTAAGCAGGGGAGGTCCTGCGTCCAGACCACACAGAGCAGTAGCCTTGGTCCTGCTCACATACTCCTGCTTCTCTCTGGGCCTTTGTTTCTTTGATCTCATCCAGCAGGTACTGGCTCCCTTTGCCCCTAAACCCTGGTCTATTTCTTTCTGTGTCTGCCTGGATCTTAATGAGCCTTGCTTCTGTGTCTTCCCCGATCGTGCTGAGTCTCTTCCTTGGTCTTGACACATCTACATCTATCTACGTCTCTCCTTTTCTGTCTTGGGCTATTTCTATGACTCTTTTGGTAGTGCCATCACAAACTTGCCTAGTAGAAAGGGCCCTTGAACTTCATCAAGCCCAGATCAGCACTGTGGAGATGAGGAATTGGGGCCCAACCGGGGAAAGGAACTTGCTTGTCTATCTAGTCTCATATGGCCAAAGTACCTCTTCTGTTCCCAAAACTGGAATCTTCCTGGCAGTATGTGCTGCTGCCCAGGAAAAGGAGCAAGGCGAGAAGGGTAATGGTGAGCCCATGGCAGGAAAGTGTTGGAGGAAGGGCTCTGGGCCAGCAGGGAAGAAATCAAGTCTAGAGATAGCTTGTCCATAAACATGCTACCACCTATTGTTGCAGTCAGGTTCACATTGCTGGTAGAAATCACCCGACCAAGAGCAGCTTGTGGGCAAAAAAAGGTTTATTTTGGTTTACAGGCTCAAGGGGGGAAGCTCTATGATGGCAGGGAAAACGATGGCATGAGCAGAGGGTGGACATCACCCCCTGGCCAACATAAGGTGGACAACAGGAACAGGAGAGTGTGCCAAACACTGGCAAGGGGAAACTGGCTATAATAGCCATAAGCCCGCCCCCAACAATACACTGCCTCCAGGAGGCTTTAATTTCCAATTGAGGAGACTAGCAATCGGAACACCTAAGTTCATGGGGGAACACCTGAATCAAACCACCACACTTACCATCTCTGTGAAATGGAGACTGCTTCATAAACCTCTAGGTAATTTCTTATTCAAGGAAGGATGCATGCGGAGCTTTGGGAATAACTGTAAAGCATCATGCAGGAATGAAGGGCAGGGCAGGGCAAGGACAGTGACTGATGACTGGGGATGATCATGACCTTGGACATCATAATCCTGACAGTGATGGCGCTGAGTGAGATGACAGTGATGATGATGGCAGTATAGTGACAGTGATGATTGTTATGATGGGCGTTGTGATGCTTAATCTTCACTGTCAACTTGACTGGATAGAATCATCTAGAAGACAGCTACAGCTACAGGTCGCTGAGATGAACTTCCAGACCAGGCACATATATGGAGGAAGGTATATTTATTTGAAGCTTACAGATCCAGAAGTTCCATAATGGCAGAAGAAGCTAGCCTGCTTTACCAGGTCCAAGGAGAGAGAGAGAGAGAGAGAGAGAGAGAGAAAGCCACACACAGCAGACAGCACACTTCAGGAACTCCAGGCACTTTGCATATCTTTAGACTGGAATTTCAAATCCACCACCACACCTTAGGACTGGACCCCAAGATCCACCCAGTGACACTTCCTCCACTCAGGTGGCTGGCTGCAGATCTAAATTACAAACTGTAATAAAACACTGAATATATTGAGGGCCATCTATTCAAACTACTACAACTGGTGTGACTCATGTCTAGGTGTTTCCAAAGAGGATTAACTGTCTCATGGGCTGGGTGAGGCCTGGTGGAGCAAAAAAGTGGGGGGAGAAGAAAATCCAGCCGAGTCTCAGCTTTCCCCTTTCTCTCTGCTTTCTGGTCTGCCATGGCATGAACTTGAACATGGCATCATGTCCTCCCTCCCAGGATGGAGTGAACCCTCTGAAATCACGAGCCAAAATAAATGATTCCTTCCTTTAAGTTGTGTCCCTTCAGGGACAGTGTTACAAATGCCGCTAATAGAGTAGTGATGGTGTGAGGCTAGCTGTGAAAACTGTCATGGTTAGGCAGTAAGAGTGATGGTGGGAATGTTGGGGGTCCAGTGTCGCACAAGTAAGACCATCAACTCACGGAAAGTGAGGCAAAGTTTTATTGGGTGAAAAAAGAGAGAAAAGGAAAAGAAGAAAAGCTGGTACACCAGGGCTACATCCAGAGTTCAGGATCTCAGGATGCAGCCTTGAACCGTTTGGAGGGTCAGCTTTTATTGGAAAAAAAAACTATAAAATGTTCATTGCAAAAACAGGATGGGAGTTAAGCCATAAATCACAACTCACATTCTAGAATAATGTAGGAAGAAAAGAACAAACTTGTGAATAAGTCTGTTGGTCAGTTACAGGAAGCACCTGGGGGGTGGAGGTGTGAGATAGACCTGTGACCAAGAGTCTCCAAATGCCCTGCTTATCTGCCCTTAAGGATTTTGCTTTAAAATGCAGGCCCAGGGTAGTGCTATTCAGACCAGCAAAGCATCCTGTTTATCTACCATCCCCACCTGCTCAAGCAAGTGTTTCATTCCATTCTTTTATGGGCTCCTACAAAGAAGTGACTTCTATTTTTCTCTAAGCTTGATGTAAAGAAATAATAACATGTTGCTCTCTTTACAGGAACAGTGATGGAGGTGGTGATGTGGACAGCAATTTGTGGTCGTGGTAATGATAGTGGTGGTGATGCTGTGGTGTGTGATAATCAGTGACACCACTGAGGATGCTGGTAGTGGTGATGACGGTGATAAGGGGATAATGGATATGATGGTGATGTGGTGGTGGTAGTCACTACAGTGATGATGATGGTGGTGGTGTGGTTGTCATGACAATGGTGACTGTGGCAATGGTGACAATGATGGTGGGTTGTTACAGTGGTGGCAGTGATGAGGATGTAGTGGTGGTGACAGGGATTATGGTGATCCCAGAGTGGTGACTGATGGTGATGACAATGATGATGGTGATGATGGTCTCTGTGGTGATGGTGGTGGTAGTTTTAGTGACTGGTGGTGGTGATGATGAAGATGCTGATGGTAGTGGTGGTGGTGATGGGTAATGGTGATGATGTTGACTGTGGTGGTGGTGATAGTGGTGGTGATGATGTTGACTGTGGTGGTGGTGGTGGTGATGATGTTGACTGTGGTGATGGTGGTGATGATGGGTGATGGTGATGATGTTGACTGTGGTGGTGGTGATGATGGGTGATGGTGATGATGTTGACTGTGGTGGTGGTGGATGGGTGATGGTGATGATGTTGACTGTGGTGGTGATGATGGGTGATGGTGATGATGTTGACTGTGGTGGTGGTGGGTGGTGGTGATGGGTGGTGGTGATGTTGACTGTGGTGATGGTGGTGGTGATGGGTGATTGTGATGATGTTGACTGTGGTGATGGGTGATGGTGATGATGTTGACTGTGGTGGTGATGGTGGTGGTGATGGTGATGATGTTGACTGTGGTGGTGGTGATGATGGTGATGTGGTGGTGGTGGTGGTGGTAATGACGATGGGTGATGGTGATGATGTGATGTGTGATGATGTTGATGCTGACAGTGGTGGTGGTGATGGGGTGATGGTGATGATGTTGACTGTGGTGGTGGTGGTGATGATGGGTGATGTTGACTGATGATGTTGACTGGTAGAAGTGGTGGAAGGATGTTGGTGATGGTGGTGGTGATGATGTTGACTGTGATGGTGGTGGGATGGATGGTGGTGATGGTGATGTTGACTGACGGTGGTGATAATGATGTGGTGAGTGGTGGATGTTTTGGTTGTAGTGGCAGTAGTGGTGGTGGTGGTGGCAGCAGGGATGTGGCAGTGGTGATAGTGACCCCACTCACGGTAACACAATGCAGTCCTAGATCCAGGCCCCTTATACTGAGATAGGAAAAAGTGCTTTGGGAGCAGCAGTCCCCCGACTTCATTGGAACTTGAAGAACTTTTCTCCACCCTCCACCAGCCTATGTCTCCCATGCCCCTCATGTCACCCTGAAGCTCAGAGCTGAGTTCCAGACCACTGGGCCTACCCATCTCCCCATGCCCCTTCCCTACCGGGGCCAGTATGCATTATCCCCTCTACAGCCTCGGCACCCAGGCCTGGCCACTCTTCATTCTTCTATCTTCAATGGACTCCTACCCAGGCAAAGAGCTTGAGCACACTCAGCCCCCCACACTGACTGTTGGTCCCCAGGGACACCTCCCCTCACCCTGTCTAGACCTCAACCAACTTGCCAAAACAAGAGGCAGACGGACAGAGCCCTGCTGTCGCCCCACCAGCCATTCCTCCACTCCCGGAACAAGGTGACATCAACCTCATTTTCTCCTGAGGAAGAGGCTCAGTCTCTGGGACCTATGAGAACAGTTTCCCACTGAGCACAGCCGGGGCAGCAGTGGCCTCTAAGGCACTGTTTAGTTCCCAGTGGTCTGCAGCCAGAGGAGAAATGATATAGATGGGCAGTGTTCTCTCCATGACAGGGACAGCCATTCCCTCTTGTCCACACCCTCTCAAATACAGGGAGGAGAAGAAAGAGCCACAGGGCCTTGTGAGTAGAATGAGGCAAGCAGTGTTGCCTGGCAGCTGAGGGCAGAAGTTTAGCACCCAGATAGCCATCCCGGGAGCATTTCCCATTCGTTATGCCGCCATTGTAGGAGGCATAGACCCTGATCAAGGCAGGAGCATTGGAGGGTTTCTAGTTAAAATCAATCAGGACCAGGCAGTCTTCCTCCCCCTGGGCATCCTCAGGGTCTCTCCGGACTTCCCTGCAGTGGCCAGGTTGTTGACAGCCTCCCTCAAGAATCAATCACTCCAAGCCAGGCATGGTGGCACACGCCTTGAATCCCAGCACTCAAGAGGCAGAGATGGGAGGATCTCCATGAGTTTAAAGCCACCCTGAGACTACATAGTGAATTCTAGGTCAGCCTGGGCTAGAGCAAGACCCTACCTCAAAAGACTAAAAAAAAAAAAAAAAAAAAAAAAAAAAAAAAAAAAATAAAATAAAAATAAAAAAAAGAATCAATCACTCCAGCAGAGCAAGTCATGGCCCCTGACATTCCAATTAAACACTTCACCCTGACCTTGGTTGAATCACCACAGCTTGCAATAACGTCATCTATCTTCGACAGGTGAATGGTTGGACAGACAAATGGACAGGGCCGATGGGTCAGACAAGGAGACCAGCAGCCACGCAGCCCCAGAGCCAGCCTCCACACAACAGGGAAACATTTCAATCACGAGGAACTGCAGCGCGCTCGGGGAGAGAGCCGTCAGCCTTCCCAGGGACGAGCATCCATCTCCACAGAGGAGACTAAGAGCCTTGGTCCTTGCCAAGGGGTGACCTGCATTTATCCCACTGCCCTTCCCATCAGTCCAACTGTCACCACCGGCTGGAAACTCTGCAATCAAGTGACAGGCATAGGGAATGGACATGAAGGGCACAGGTCGATGGGACTTGGTTAGATGGGGTTGATAGCCCCTGGCATGTGACCTCTGTGTAATAGGGACATTCAGTCCTTCTACTAGACAGCCCCAACATAAGAGTGGGGAAAGGCACCTGCCTCAAAGCTCCCTCCAGACTATGAGGAGATGGCCTCATCTGGGGACTGTGCCACCTCTAGGGATCCCATTTCTTTTTTCTTTTCTTTTTTCTTTTTTAAAATAATTTTTAAAATATTTTATTTATTTATTTATTTGAGAGAGGGTGGGGGGAAAGGCAGAGAGAAAGAAAGAGTGGGCACACCAGAGCCTCCAGCCACTGCAAATGAACTCCAGATGCATTTGACCCCTTGTGCATCTGGCTTACATGGGTCCTGGGGAATTGAACCGGGGTCCTTAGGCTTCACAGGCAAATGCCCCAACCACTAAGCCATTTCCCCAGTCCTTTTTTTAAAATATTTTTTATTTGATAGAGAAGAAGCAAAAGAGACAGGGAGAGAATAGGCATGCCAGGGCCTCTTGCCACTGCAAATGAACTCCAGGTGCATGTGCCACTTTGTGTATCTGGCTTAATCTTCATTACTGGGAAATCGAAGCCAGACTGATAGGCTTTCCAAGCAAGCATCTTTAGACACTGAGCCATCTCTCCAGCCCTGCAGATGTGATCCTGCCTTGTAGCAGTAAGCCCTGACTGGGAGATAGTCAAGATATAGCCCCTCTCCAACCACTGAGACAAAGCACCTGCCTTAGAATCCTACACCTGAAGGGGCAACATAGTCTGTACCCCACTGTGAACATCTTGGAAGCAGGGCATTGCAAAAAAAAAAAAAAAAAAAACAACAACAAAAACTCTTCATGATCTTTGCTTTCATGAGGACCTGAGTTCACATTCCAACTGCATGCTTTCCATCCTGTGTGTCCTTGAACCAGTCACTTGGCTTCTCTGAACCTTCTTTATCCAGACAATAGAACCTGTGTGGGGCGGGATGGGGGCCGGGAGTAAAGCTGGGTGGAGTGTCTGACACATGGAGAATTTCAATAGAGAAGATGGGTTCTGGGTCAGGCTGACTTATAAGACAAGGCAGGCAGGTGGCAGGGAGCCAGGATCAGCTTGAGGTTCCTGGTCCTTGAGAAGGGAAGAAAATAACAAGTCCCAGAGGATCAGAACCAGGCTAACTTTGGGGCCCAGAAGGGGGCACATGGTCTGGGTGCCCAGAAGATGATCTGAGGTCCAAAACTGCGGGGTGGGTGATGGGATGCATTTCGCAAAGCAACCTCAGATTTAAATATTAGGATCTATTACTCCAGGAGCAACAGAAAAGTTGCCTTGGATGTCCCCACCTCCAAAGAACCTCTTCTGAGCTGGCGCTGTTTCCTTGGTGGTTATTTTTAGTCTGTTTTCCCAGTAATGATTCTTTTGGGTGGATTTCAGGGTTGTAGCTGTGTGCTCTCTGGGAGACAGGAGCCGTATCCATACAAAAAGAAGAAGAAAAAGAGGCTGTTATTCATAGTAATTCAACTGGATTTGTAAAGTTATTATTAAGCATTTGTCACCACAAAAGTCACTTTGATTTGGCTTGCCTTCGAGCTGTGCTCCCAGCCCAATTTTGCTTCCTTGACTTACATGGGAGACCAGGAGCTTTCGGGGGGTCTGTCCAGCACTCCATGATGCCTCCTTGCAGGACAATGGGCCAAGCTCTCTGGGCCCCACATCTCAGGGGAACATGGGATGGAGGGTGACGGTAAGTGGGCACAGAGCACGAGGGCCAGCCCGAGACATTATTGGGAAGGCTCTACTACCAATAGCCCCACTGGACAGTGGGGAACTGGACACCAAGAAGGTAAGGAAATTGTCCAAGGTCACACAGCTAAAAGACCTAGGATTTGAACTTGCCAACCTGCCTCCGGGGCTTGGAGTCAAACCACCCACTAGATGACCGCTGAGAAGCCCTGGGGAGACAGGAAGTGAGATGAAAATGTAGGCCATAAAACCAAGCTTAACCTCTCTGACCTGCTCCACAGCCTAGAACACTGCTTCACTTAGCCCAAGGACAGCAGCGGGGTGTCAAGTGAGGAAAACCCTCTGAGTGTCCCCTGCTAGTGGATTTTGAGATGGATGTGAGAAGTCCCAGGACAGCAGCCTTGGGGGCATTTATAATCAAAAGTGTGGCGAGCAGAGGAACTGAACAGAGGCGTTATTTAGGAACCCATGGACTTGGGATTGAAATCCAGCTCTGCCCCTTCGGAGCTGTGTAACCTTGAGCAAGTTCCTTTGCCTCTCTGAACTTCACTTGCTTCCTCTTTAAGTGGAGATAATCCCATGCCACTCAGGATTGTAGTGAAGGTACCAAATGGTGATGGATGGAAAGGGCCTGACGTGGTGCAGGGTATTGACATCCAAACTATCCCCTCACTTGCCTTTCATTCATTTACCATTCATTCATCCATTCATTCACTCGTTGGTTTTGTCAACTGTTAGGAACACAACTCCATGCATGAAATTGTACTTTATGAGAGGTTTAAAGATGAGCAAAATATCGCCTTTGTCCTTAAGAGTGTTACACATGAACAAAGGAAGCTAAGACGGAGGCTGGGTGAATCCTAACCATGAGACAGACAGTGACTGATTCTATTTGGGGTGGAGGAGATAGCCTAGGCAGAGAAGAACAGGTGGCAGAGCAAAGCGGAGAGTGGCCAAAGGGGGGATGGGCTGGAAAGCCCTCAACGCAAATCTGACTTTAATCCTGCAGGCAATAGGGAGCCATGGATGGCTTTGCAGCCAAAGTAAGGCGAAAGGAATCTGAAAATTAAGATTTAGAGGGTGGAGTGGGAACTTGGACAAGGATTTCCACCTCATGGGAGCAGGAAGGAGAAACGGGTCTGAACTGAGCTCCCTGTGTGAAGTCAAGCAAAGTGTGCTCCTCTGACTTGCATCCGTCCATGGCACTCACAATTCCCTCTAGTGGCTGCTTAGACATGTGGGCTGCAGCGAGAAGGCTTCCTCCCCAGTCTTCCTTTCCCAACAGTTACGGTTGTTTAGCTACTAGGCCAGAGCATAGGTAGGGTACTCTCATGTTCCCCGCCCCCTCTCTCTCTCACACACACACCACATTGCTCTGGAATTAAATGAAGGTTCATGGGGGCGGGGAGAAGAGGGCAAGAGGGGGTAGCATCCAGCCTGCATGGCACCAGTCCAAATCCTTCCTTGGCTAGGTGCCCAGGGTGGTCCCAGCTTACTGGCCACGTGTGCTCCAGGGAGAAAGGGAGGGGACAGGCAAGCCTGAGTGGGGACTAGAAGGAGTGTGCTGTCTGGAGAGATGGAAGGTGGAGATTCTAGGGACATGAGGGCCATATGACCTTTATTGAGTTCTGAGGACAACTCGTTGCCTTTCCTTGTGATGGTGCACATGACTGAATGTGACAACCCTAAACACGCACATACTTATGTTCATGAGAACAGCATGCCCACCGCCCCCCCCCACCTCCTTGCCAGCTCCACCCAGCCCTATGCTTCAGCGGAGCCCAAACACTGTTCCAGACACTCTGGACTCCCTGGGATCCTCCTTCGGAAAGCGTCTCCCTTTTCTGGCACCACCTCCTGTCTGCTCGCTCTTCTCACGAGCACCTGAGCACCTGTGCCTTCCAGTGCAGCATCATGTCAGCTCCCCCAAGAAGCCTTCCCCTGACCTCACTCCATGGCCCTGGAACTCCCTCTACAGTGGAACCCATGGCCATGTGCCCTACAATCTCAGGGTCTTCCTCCTGCCCCAACCAGGTTGGGCCCCTCCAGGCCAAAGATCATTTTGTCATTTATCAGACAGAGTCAGGGACACATAGTGGATGACTCATATTTCCCTTACTCAGTGGTCATTAGCTGGGATGTCAAGCATAGTGACAGCACAAATGGTCTGTCTTTCTGGGTCGCCTCTTCAGAGGGGGACCAAAAGATCAAGACAACCCCCTAGACACTTAGCTGTGTAAAGTGCAGGGCCAGAGGTGCATAGATGGGTGTGAGCATAGATGGGTGTGAGAGGCGGCATAGGGCTGACTTCCCAGGGGAAAATGTCCAGAGTGGCACCCTGGGAGAGAGAAGGTGAGGTCCCAAGTCTGTCATAGAACTGGGCTAAATGGTGATGCTTTGGGGATGGGCATATCGTGGGGCAGAGAGCCAGGTCCATCACCATGTATGGTTGTAGTTCTGCCTGTGTTGAGAGTAAACAGCTATAAATCTTTGGGACCCATAACTAGCTTCCTGTGGACTTTGGATTTCTTATCCATAGGAATAAGAAAGAGGGCTGAGGTTGAGGCTGAAACTCAATAGTAGAATATCTATGTGGCCTGAGCAAGGCCCAGGATTCAATTCTTATTTTTGTTTAAAAGCGAGAGAGGGAGAAGAGATAAAGAGACAGAGATTATGACCTAGAGTCCCAAATTGAGACAATAACCCCATGGAGGAGAGGGAGTGTTTATTGGGTAATGGCCGGATGCTCAAGATGCAGAGAGGAACTGAGGGTAATAGAGAGGAGATGAGGGCAGTAAAGCAAGTATGCAGGACAAGCCAGGAGGCCAGACGCTAGGGCACTTGTTCCATGTTGCATGATCCAAGTAAGGCTGCGGCCCCAAAGTAATTACTCATAGCACCCCCTTTCCTCTCAAAAACACCTAATGTACAGTCATTGTTATGAACTGACTTTGTGTCCTCCTCAAAGGTTGAAGTCCCTAGTCTAAGGAACTCAGAATGCAGCTGTGTTTGGAAACAAGGTCTTATAAGAGGTGATTAAGGGCTGGAGGGATGGCTTAGTGGTTAAGGCATTTGCCTGCAAAGCCAAAGGACCCAGGTTCGATTCCCCAGGACCCACGTTAGCCAGATGCACACTGGGACACACGTGTCTGGAGTTCATTTGCAGTGGCTGGAGGCCCTGGCGTGCCCATTCACTTTCTCTCTCTTTCCCCTCCCCTGTCAAATAAATAAATAAATAAAAATAAAATATTTTTTAAAGGGTGATTCAGTTGAACCTGGGCCATTAGCATGGAGCCCTAATCCAATCTAACTGGTGACCTTATAAAAGGAAGACACCAGGGATTCACAAGCACAGAGACGTGACCTCACAGGGACACAACAACAGTACCTGTAGCGGTCACTCTCTCCTTGCTGGGACGAAACACTGACCAGAAGAAGCTTATGGGAGGAAAGGATTGATTTCAGGCTTCCGGATTTGAGGGGAAGTTTCATTATGGTGGAAAAAGCATGGCAGAGAAGGCATCTGGGGTTGTCACACCACCACACGAGGCAGGAGCCAGCTCTGCACACTCAGGAGGGCTAATCAATTCTACACACCTCCAACAGCCCACCTCCCTAAAAAGGCTCCACCAGCTGGGGACTAAGCAGAAAGCTTCCTTTACACATTTCACATTCTAACCACCACTGTGTCTATCTGCTAGCCAAGGACTGAGACTTCTGGGAAGAAGCCCCGTGAGCACTTTGATCTTGGACTTCCAGCCTCCAGCACAATGAGAGGTAACAATTGGAGGAGGCTACAGCAGAAATGGAACCAGGTCTCTCTCTGCAAGACCACATCCTGTTTCATTTAGCTGCAGGCATCCTCTTGTCTGGGAGTTGATAATGACCTTGGAATCCTAGCTGGGAGCGAAGCCTGCAGCAGGAGGCTGGGTGATGGTGATGATAGCCCTGTGCATGCATAACTGGGCCTAAACTCCACTAAGTAACACACGTAGGTATGACTGCATGGTAGGGAACAGGAGGAGAGACACTGTGGGCAGGACCACAGAAAACACTGCCCTCTCTCCAAAGCCCCCTTGCTCCCAGACCCACTGTACTGGCCTCCTTTACTGTCCCGGCCCCCCTAGGCTGCATGACCTGTGTGGGTTTAGGACCTCACTGCTCATAAGCATGCCTGGTGAGAAACAGAGGCCTGTTTTCTATGGAACCTGAGCATTTGCCCCTTACGGTAAAAGTAGTCAGATGGCATACATCTCTAAGCTTTAGAATCATATCCACATGGTTTTTACTAGGAAGTAAAAAAAAAAAAAAAAATGGTGGCGTATGCCTTTAATCCCAGCACTTGGAAGGCAGAGGTAGGAGGATTGCCATGAGTTCAAGGCCACCCTGAGAATATAGAGTGAATTCCAGGTCAGCCTGGGCTACAGTGAAACCCTACCTTGAAAAAAAATAGTATCTTCTTGACAGAGTTGTAGCAAGGACTCAGGGAATGCATGCAAAATGACCTGTACAGCGTGACACAGCCAAAGCACTCCTTAGTGTTAACTGTTAGGCCACTGGGTTCCCAAGATGGTTTGCGGAAGCTCTTGAACTTCTTGCATCTGGGTGTTTGTCCCGATCAGCCTAGTCACTCTAATACCCAGCACAACATTCAACAAAAAGTCAACGTACTTAACACAATGGCAGAACTAACGGGCTGTGATGTTTTGCAGAGGGAAAATGAGAGGGAGCTAGCTTAAGAAGGCTGACTAGGAAGGACAGGAGATCCCAGGGTTACCTCCTCAAGAATGGCTGTCTGTGGACAGGTATCCTGAAAATCAAGGGTATGCTCAAGTGGATGGATCAACAGGAGAGAAAGTGGTCCTGGTTTCTGGATGGGTCCTTGATGGATATCCATGCAGGGCTCTGGGGCCTGAGACCAAGCCCCACTCACTGTTGGTCTCCTTGGCAGGGACTAGGGGCTATCCCAGGCATCACCAAGGAGCCTACAATTGGAGCATCGCTGAGCCATTGTGAAACCTCCCTCCAGAAAGACACTCAGAAAGGAAAGGCGGATAGGAGTCAGCCAGATGCTCCTGGGAGCCAGAAGTGCACCCAGGTCCTCTTCTCAGCCTGAGCTCCACACACACTTGCTTTATTGACATCCAGTATTCAGTGGTGTGGATTGCTGGTAACCCCATGATGAGGACTCTCAGGGCTGCCTGATGCATAGCAGGGGAAGGCAGAAAAAACACTATAGTCTCCTTGCTTCAGGGAAGTGGTATGTGGGGCTAGAATAGGGACAGCAGCTGGCTGCATTTGCCTCACACCAATAGCTTCTTTCCTGAGGTTCACGATGTGACCTACAAGAGTGAACAGTCCCCATGCAGTAGAATTTTACAACCGAGGAGGGCCATCCTCTCTGTCACTCCTCTGAGGCAAGAAGTAGGGACATATGGCATTTGGAGGCCCACTGGTTGGTGATCAGGCACTCTGGCCCAACAGATCCACACAAGAGGCATGGGAAGAAAAGGGCTGGAGCAGATTTCTGTAAAGATGCCAGGGAGTCTTCAGTCTTTCTGACATAGCTTCTATTTTTCCAGATGAGAGGTACGTCATACCACCTATCGCCACTGTACCCCAGTCACACATTTCGCATTTGCCTTTCCTCCTAGAATGGAAGGACCATGAAGACACAGCCTGTCATCCCTTGGTCACAGTTGGACTAACATGCCCAAGATGCTAGAGATAGTCATGGTTCCACTGTGAAAAAAAAAGAGGAAGGAGGAGAAACTGAGTCAAGTGAGAGAGAAGTCTATGTCTGCCACTGGCACTCTAACCAGCACAGTGTGATGTTTCCAGCAAGGGCCAGCAGGGTAGTCTGAGTCCTTGGCCCCCTGTCTCTCTGGCTCCTGGGTCAGCTTCGAAGGACTGTGGAGAAGGGTGGTTTGTTCCACATCAATGGAGAAGTAACTGTGTCCCTTCCCTCTGGCCATCCCCAGGTCCTGGGTCCCTTCCCTCCCCTTTCCTGGTGGGCAAGAACAAAAGGACCCTTCTTCCTCCCTTGCTTTCAAGAGATGGTTCTGTCCCCTTCTTCTCCCATATACAGCTGATTGCTGGCTGGCCTCTCAGTGGGACGGTTAATAAGCCCTTAGGTGACATTAATTGCCACCAGGCATTAGGGGCCTAATGAGAATCATCCTCTTTGACTACTCCAGTGCAGTCCATGCCCAGGGCCTCCAGCCCTCACTATGTTCTAGACAGCCCTGGAGGAGGGGCACGCTCCTAAGGGTAAGAAACCCAAGCAGGCATTGCCAGTGGCCAGGCAGGAGGGGAAGGCTTCCAGGAACTGTCCAAGCCATTCCCCAAAATGTCACTTTCCTGGATGAAAAGGAACCCTGTGGGCTTCAGGTGGCTAGGACCAGAGTCAAGCAAACAAGGGTGGGAACTGAGCACCCAAACAGCCATTGCTCTCCTCTGACTTCCCACACTTTCCACCTGGAGGGGTAACCTTCAAGATCCATTCCCCACCCTAAGGGTTATGTCTATAGGATTGGAGGTCCTATCCCTTCAGAGCAGGGAGGCTTGAAGCCAGGCCTCTGGGGATTGGCCCATGATATCCAATGATGCTGTCAAATCAGTGCTATTGATCCCAGGCCTGATTGAATGTCTGATCCGGGTTGGGCTCTAATGAAAGGGGAGCGATGTAGGGAATGAACTCCTGTCTGCCACTCCTCCCTAGTTAGCAGGCTACAGGGTGAGCTTACACAGGGGCACTTCCTCATCCCCCACCCCAAGTCCTTCCCAGAGGCTTGTAAAACAACCTGTAGACAGATCCCTCTTCTTGGTCCCCCAATCCCCCAGTCGGCTAGGTCTCCCCCCAGCGGCGCCCCTAGGCCTGTCTCCACCCGCAACTGGACTCCAAAGGCCTAGGAGCTGGAGTGTGGGTGCGACAGCCAGGCTGATTTCACCGGGTGCTCTGCAGAGACCCACGCACACTGTGGGGGTGGGTTAGGCTGCCCCCTACTCGAATTCTGTTAAAACCACTGAAAACAGGACCGGCGCTCAGTGGAGAGCTTGCATCCTTTGAAAAGGGATATCGCATCACATCGGTGACAGCCGTGGCGTCTACCTGGGAGAAACGCAGCCTCCGCAGCCGGCCAGCCCCACTCGGGTCTCAGCTCTAGCCTGCATTGAGGAGGAAAAAAAAAAAGAAAGAAAGAAAACGTAAAGCAGAGGAGAGGCGGAATGGCGAGGTTAGCCCTGGCCCGACTGTCATTAAGAAGACGCGCGCCCCCAGGCTGGGAATGCGGAATGGACACGTGGACAGATAGGGGGGAGCCGGGGAATGGGGGGGCAGTCTCCGTGGCGCGCGAGCCGCGGGCCGCGCGCTCCGGAGCCACGTGATCACGGGGAATCTGGGAGGGGGAGGGACGGAGGGAGAAGGGAGCGAGCGCGCCAAGCTCGGCGCCCGCCCGCCTGCCTGCCCGCTCCTGTCCGGGTGGGCGCTGAATCCCGAACCGGGAGGAGGGCGGCGAGCGCGAGTGTGTGTGTCTCTCTCGAGTCATTTACGGCGGAGCAGCCGGTGCGAGCGCCTAGGAGGAGGCGGCGGCGGTGACTGCTTCGTGCAACTGTGCTCCCCTCCCCAAGGCTCCCTTTTGCTCTTCGATTCAACCCTCCCCACCCCCCCACACACATGTCCATGGGGAGCCGGCCCCCCTGCCGGCACCTCCTCTCCGCTCTGCCTCCAAAGCACCAGCTGCCGCCTCCCGGGCCGGGGACTGCTGCACTAGTGCCGGTGCCCTTAGCCCCTGGCCCCTCGCCCGCGTCTCGCCACCCGCAGCCCGGACTGGCGCGGCGGCGATCGGCTGGTCCAAACACTCTGGAGAGAGAGGAGAGCCGATGCCCGGCTGCACCCAAGGCAGCGGGCGAGTGGGCGTCCAGGGCCAGGGCGGGGACCGCGGGGCGTCGGAGACTCTGAACCCAGAAAAGTTCAAGGTTTGTGCCCAGGGATGGAGAGGAGCAAAGCAAGGAGGGGCGACGTGCCCCTGTGCTGAGACAGCGTGACTGGAGAGGAGAGAGGTGGCCCCTGGAGCTGCTGCGGGCTGGCCGGCCGGCCGAGCCCCTCTCCATCCCACAACGTTCATGCGCTGCAGGCTGGAGGAGAGGCTCCGGACAGAAACGACTGGACTCCAGGCTCCTTAGCTGGCTTTCCTGCTTGCTCTGCTTCGCCAAGCCCCCCCCCTTATTTCCACTGGGCAGCCGGTTTCTGTAGCTCCCCCGTCGCCCCAGCCTGAGAGTCGCTGCCTGGCCAGGCGGCGCGGAACCGGCCTGTGTTAGCGCGGACCCTGGTTGAGAACTGGAGAGCGATCGACCTGGAGTCCAGGACCAACCGAGCTCGGCGAGGGGACAAACATCTGTCCACCTGCCTCGGGGCATTCGATCTGGGCGTAGCCTAGGGTGATGGCGACCCGCAGCACTCGTCTCGGCCCTGCACGGAAACTTTTCCTTCCCCGGATGGATTAAAGTTGCCTGTATTTTTCTCTTTCTTTACGAAAGAGATCATTCATCTGACTCCGGACCTGGGATTTTCACGCCGAGGCTGCTGCAGGGCGCACTCGGAGGAAGAAAACCGCGCTCTGCATGTGGGATTACCACCTACACCAAGGCGATCCGAGCTGGCGCTGGCAAATCTGTACCCTTGAACGAGTTCGGATCAGAGTCTCGCCGCGAGTCCAGGGGTTTGGCACGGGGTTCTCCACTGCCACCACCACCACCACCACCCTCCACCCCGGACGCTTGCGGCCACCACCGGGCTAGGGTACCGCACGTGCGGCTCTCCCCCTCCCCCTTGCCTCGCAGATCCTGCAGGGGGCACCAGCCCGGGGAGGTGAAGGCTCCTCCTGCCCAGAGCTGCGCCCCCACTAGCTCCGAGGGTGTCGCCGGCATCGCCCGGGACGCCCCCTCCCCTTCAAAGTGTCCCCAGTTGCGTTCGCTGCCTGGCCCTCGAAGCCTCGGGCAGAGACTGCTGGGCAGCACACTGAGTTGGATGTGACCAGAGCCCAGCCTGGAGCCAAGCCGTCGTGGACTGTGGTCCCCCTCGGACCCCTCCCGCCCGCGCCTCGGCCATGGCCCCGGGGATGCCGGGCCGCGGCGGCGCCGCCCTGCTCTGCCTCTCAGCGCTGCTCGCCCACGGTAAGTGTCGAGGCGCAGACTCGGGGTGAAGATGCGGCGGGCGCCCCTGGAGGGGGCGCGGAGAGAATCAGAGAAAGAGAACCCTCCATCCTGTCTCTCTCTCCCTCTCGGAGACTCTCCGCCGCCTTTCCCATCCCGGCGTCCCGGTCTGCGCCCCGGTCCCTGAGCTCCAGCCAGCCTTAAGGACCGAGCCCGGCGTGGGGCGTGGGGAGGAAGGTTGCGGGGAGGGAGTAGCTTCCCGTCTTTGGGTTCTAGACAGCAGGGTCCAATCCCGAGACCCTTATGGGGGGGGGCGTGTCAGTCCACTGAAATCTAGAGTGATGCGCGCAAGATCCGCCAGTTCGTGTCCCGGCCGCCCACCCGCGGGGTCCACCTGGCAGCCGCGGGCCTTGGTGAGGGGGGGTTCGGTTGGGACCCGGGGGACGGATCGTGGCTTCCGGGTCCCCGGAGCGCAGGCGGGTGCGGGGCCGCGCGGCCCGCTTGCCTGGTTTCCTGCGGCGGGCCTTGCGAACGGAAGCGGACCGAGCGGGGCCCCCGGAGGCTTTGGCGGTCGCCCGCGGTTCTGTGAGCTGCATCTAAATGGCCGGCCGGCTTCGTGGAGCCCGGCGGGCGGGGGTCTGGGCAGCGGGCGCGGGCCGGGCGGGCTGGCTGGCTGCGGCGGCGCGGAGGGAGCGGGTCCGCGCGCCCGCGTTCTGCAATCTGTTGCGTCTGCTCCCCAGGCTCGCCCTAGGCTCCTCCGCCGTGAAGGAGCGGGAAGAGGGAGGGGCTCTGGGTGACAGCACCTCAGTAGTGGGATAGAAGGGCTGAAGGGGTCTCTTGGACAGCCACCCCCCCAAAAAAACACACACACCCAGAGTTAGAACTCTGATCAGCTGCAGCGGGTCTCCGCAAGCTGGAGACACTCCAAGCAGGCGAGGGGCGCTGACCGAGCCAGAGGGAGGGAGCTGGTGGAGGCTGATGGAGAAGAAAAGCCCTGGGCCCCTCTCAAGGGACATTTCTCCAACCAGCCTGGGCGGATCCAGAGGGGCGGGGGTCCTAAGATGCCTTACTCCTCGAGGGCTGAGGGGCGAGCCACGGACAGCATGGAAAAGGACCTTAGTGGAGCTGGCCATCGGCTTGGCCTTGGTGGAGGACCCTCAGTATGTGGTCTTCAGCGTTTGTCCAGATCTGCCTAGTCCTTGGGAGCCTAGAAGCTCACCAGTGAGCTGGCCCAAGGTCCCAGACCAGAGACGTCTCTCGTGCTGACCAAGGCAGGTCCTCAAGGTTGAAGGAATAACATAAGAATGGCCTCTGGGAATTATAGGGTCCAGGGGGCTAGGAAGGGGGAGGGCAGCAGGCTGACCTCTCTCTGTGGGTGAGTGAGTCACTCGCTGGAGGTCTACTGTTTTTCCTTCCGCTCATCCGGCTGCTGGTCTCTCCATTCTTTCTGGAGCACTGGGCAGGGAGCAGCCAGCAGGGGTAGCTTGGGGGTGGGGAGGGGGCTGTAAGGCGCAGCAGGAAGAGGTATCTCTCCCTGGGTGAGAGAGGCTGCCAGTCTGCACAATGGAGCACAACAGTTTGCCTGTGACCTGAAGTCCCAGTTTGAGAGCCCAGCTGGTCTGGGTATAGGCGTGGCTCTTCCCCTCTTGAGTTCCTTCTCCAACTCAGCCATGGCCTCTGGGCTGCTAGATGGTATCCTCAGAACCTGATGCCCCAGCCTGGCATTAGTTACCCTTTCCTGGGTACCAGGGCTCCATGTGAGTTTTCTGGGCACACCTTCCCCTGCCTGCTGTTAGCTTTCTGCCTCTGGTTTCCCTTGACACCAGTGCCTTCTCAGGGCCCAGTGAGTCCAGAAGCAGCTGGATTGTAGACTAGCTTCCACTGTCCACGCGCTGGTTAGTACAGCCTGAGGGCCTGGCTACTGGAAGAAGGTACTGGAGGACGTGGTCAGGGAACCCCCACTGTCCTTGCTTCTGACTTCCTGTCGAAACTCCTTCCCTGATCCCTTAAGTCCCTTCCCCTCCCATGCCTCAGTTTCCCTTTCCTCAGCTAAGGGGGGAGGCAGGAAGATGCTTAAAACTTGAATGTCCAGCAATGGCTAATACCAGAATATAAGAAATAAATCCTTTAAAAAAATACAAGCCTGCTGCCTGAGCCTTTCGCTTCCAGGACTGCCTGACACCCTTCCTGACAGCCCTTCCCTGCTAGGGAAGGTACAGGGTGGGTTTTCTGGGCTGTTCTGAAAGATGCTGGGGTGGAGGAACTGCAGCATTTGATTCCAGGTTTGTTACTGAGGCCACTAGGTTCTGACCACACAGCCAGACTGGAGGCCAAGCTGCCTGGGGTTCTGTCTGACTGGCGCCATAGGGCAGAGTGACCTTGGGCTGCCTCCCTCATGTCCCCCTCCCTCTCTTCCGCAGCATGTGGTCTCTGGCCCACCTCTCTCCTCACCTTCTGTCAGGATGATCGGTTTTAGCCCTCACGTGAACAGAGCCCCAAGCCTCTTTAGGTCCCACCTCAGCCTGTGGGATGAGCAGAGGATGTGTTTGGGGGGACCTCCACACTGTTTCAGGTCACAAGAGTGTCTGCAACAGCTATTTTCTTGTACCTGCCATTGGAGACACTTTCCTCCAATTTTAGTTCAAATAGGAGTTGGTGGGGGCAGGTTGTTGAGACTGATGGAGAAATGGTTGTGTTGCTCCTCCCGAGATCTTCCTGGGCTCCCCACTGCCTAGGGGGTCACAGCTCCACTTTTTGCCCTGGTGCATCATGATCTTGTCCCCATCTCCACGTGCCTTACTAGATCTTCTCTAGTGTTCTTGTCCATCTGTTTCGTCACCCACCATCCTCTCCATCAGTAAGTGATATCCTGCCCCTAAAAGCCCTTGTCCAACCTTCAAAGCCCAGCTCCAGTAACACCTCCTCCAGGGAGTCTACCTAGACCACCCCCAGCTTCTCACCAGCTCCCTCTTATATGTTCTCTATGCCTCCCTGGCACTTCCTGCTGCCTTTCTGGTACTGCCCATGGCTGGAATGCACACGTGTGAAGAGTGTGTGCAAAGCGTGTTTCTTGGAGCCATCATCTTGGTTCTGGTGCCCACACACTTGTATATGTTTGCCTCACTCTGCACAGAGAAGCATCTCAGAAAGCACAGGCGAGGCCAGACAAGAGTGCTAGAGTTGAGGACAGAGAAAGCAGAAAAATGACATCAGGGACAGAGCAAGAGTGGGGAGCAGGTCCACACTATGCTCCTTGAGCAGCACATAAAAGCTGCCAGTCTCAGAGGGAATCTTGTGCCATAGGCTTGAGAGGTGATCTCAAAGGCATGTGTCCCCAGCCCAGCGCCACCCCCCAAGCTTTCTCGTAGCAGTAGTGTTCATAACCCGCCCCCCACCCCTCACACACACTCCATCCCCTGGGGAGACAGAGGCATGTGCTGGCCATGGAGCGGGTACCACACAGCTTGGTTAATGTCTGAGGCCAGTAGGTGGGGATGTGTTATAAACTTGGTAGCAGAAAATGAGCTTTAGTGGAATACGTTCTGAGGGTGTCTGGGTGCTGGGCTGCGGGAGGGAGGCCAAGCACTGGGGAAGGCCAGGCTGGATTGAGGAGGGTCCCCTGACACTGCAGGGGACCAGCAAGGCTGGGAGTGAGAGAGAGTCTATGGGCACCACCTCTCACTACCAGTCCCTGCCTGCTTGGGCAGGGTTTAACTTTGTCACCCTACAGTGATGAAAGGGACACCAGAACCAGTAAGTTCAACCCATTTGTGGATGAGGCAGTGGGCACCCAGGGAAAGAGCCTTGACCTGTCACTCTGTGGGCCAGGTCCCATCACCTCTGCCTTAACGAGAGGCACCACTAGTCACAAGCTAGCCATTGGTGGCCAGCTGTCTGCATACTTGGTTCTTAATAGCCTGCCCCAGTATCCCTGCTTTGCCCCACACAGCAACAGAGAGAGCTCAAGGGCTGAGTTCTACTTCCAGCTGGAGTTCTGGGATCAGCCTAAAACCGCAGAAAAAGCCCCAGGGTCTTGCTACTCAAGCTTATAGCCAGGCTGGCTGGCAGGGGCCCGTCATCCTAGCTATTCTGGGAGGCTGAGGCAGGAGGATCCCACGGTCAAGACCAGCATGGGCTATGGACTGAACTCAATGCCAGCCTGGGCGTTTCAGTGAGATTCTGTCTCAAAATCAATGAAGAAGGCTAGGGTTACATTTCAGTGGGAGAGTATTTTCCTAGCATGCACAGGGCCGTGGATTTGATCCCCAACACCACAAAAATAAATAAGTAAATAAAACACAGTCTTTTAAGGGTCCTCCTGCTACAGAACACAATCCCTCCTCCTGAGTCATATTTTTTCCCTTCTTCCAAAAGCAAATGCATAACGCTTCTCTCTCAGGGGAGGCCCTGATAGAGGCACCCCTTCTGATCCTTTTTGTTCTGGCTCTCTCCATGGGAGCCACAGCCTATGCCAACATGTGTCTCCCCTCCCCAGGTCATCCTCACTCCTTCCCTGCCTGAGCTCAACACAGAAGTTCATTAACAAGAAGTTAATGAACCCCTTGTGTGTGTTTGTGTGTGTTTAAGAAAATAAATGTCTTTTTAAAAAATTTTTTTCCTTTTCTGTCCTTTTAACTTCAAAGTAAACTGGGTTTCCCTTGCCATGGAAGTGGCTGGCAGTGACCTACCCAGCTGTCCCCAAGGATGGGCCATACTCAGTCAGCCTCAGGAAGACAAATGGTCTTTCAGGGAGGGGACAAGTGAGGTTAGTGGGGTGACAGTCAGCCATGGGCTGAAAGTCCAGAAGTCATTGTCTTATCTTGCTGTCTTTCCCTCTTCTCGCTCCTCCTTCCTCCTCCGTCCCTCCCTGCCATCCCTGAGGACACACCCCTCATGCCAGGCCCTGCTGGCTCCTAACACCTCAGCAGGATGAAGTGGCAAATGGAAGCAATTATCTAGATAACCCAGTGCTTGTTGCAGGAATGAATGGATGGGAAAAAATGAATATTCAGTGTGGGGAAAAAGGTGTAGAAAAGATAATTAAAGAAACTCTTTTTGACTAAATTACCTAGATAATTATCTATACTCAGAAAGTTCTCCTTTCTTTTTTTGTTAAATTTTTTGTTTTACTTTTATTTATTTATTAGCAACAGAGAGAGAGAGAGAACGGATGCACCAGGGCCTCCAGCCACTGCAAACAAACTCCAGATGCATGCGCTACCTTGTGCATTTGGACTACGTGGGTACTGGAGAATTGAGCTTCTAACTAGGGTCCTTAAGACTTCACAGGCAAGGGCTTAACCACTAAGCAATCTCTCCAGCCCCAGAAAGTTTTCCATTTTATTAAACCTGAGTCCGTCCTGCTGCATTCTCTCCCAAACATTTTTGGCCTGTGAGAATGGACAACAATTAGCTGGTTCTATTCACACAAATAACATGTGCTGTTCAGTTCAGGCTGTGGGCAGGTGTGTGCTTGCTGTGGCAGTTGGCAGCCTGTCTCTATTTCTTGGGCCCTGCTTTGGGGCAGAGAGAATGCCATGCCCAGGTTCCCAAGGATGGATGGATGCCTTTAAGATATTCTTTTCTGTTCTTTCCTTTCTTCTCTTCTTTCTTCTCCTTGTCTTTCTCCTTCTCCCCCTTCTCCTCCTCCTCCTTGTTTTTTGAGGCAGGGTCTCACCCTAGCCCAGGCTGGCCTTGATCTCATGGTAATTCTCCCGAGTGCTGGGATGATAGGCTTGAACCATCAAACCCTGCTTGATGGATGCCTCTTCAATTCACCCAGGTTCTCTAAGGCAACAATCCTAGGCCTGAACACCACTGGACCCCAATAGGGCAGACAACCCTGCGCCCATGAGAACAGGCAGCCATTTGCCTGGAAACTTCCTGGGAGACATGCCTGGAGGCCAGAATTCAGACAGCACCAGCCTCCATGGCACTGCTTCTCTGAAGGAAATGAAGGAGCATCCAGTGTGGTGGGGAGATCCAGTCCACCTTCAGTGGTGGCTCAGTCTGGTGGCTGCGGGGTCTTTATCCCCTTTATGGTTAAGGGTATGACAGTGAGAGATGAGCTGGAAAACTCCTCACCGCTGTGTCCCCCTCTCCTCGGATCCCTAAGACTGTTGGAAGCCAGATTGCACAGTTGCCTTGTCATTGGAAGCTGGAGGTAGGCACACTCAGACATTAGAGAATCCTCACAATTCTTTGCATTTGGCCCTCGTGGTGGGCATTGCCCACAGCAACAGCAGTGTGATCCTCATTTCTTAGGGGGCAGAGCCAAAGCTGCCCCTTATTCTGAACCAGATTTTCTGACCCTGCAGCCAGAGCTCTCCTGCCAACAGGGATTGAATGCTGCCTGGCACACTCCAGTCTGTTGAGCTCCTCTCTCTCTCCCTTGCTCTCCTGACCTCATCCAGCCTCTCAAGTGAGTCACTCTTCTCCACATCGGAGTCTTTGCATGCGCTGTGCCCTCTAATTGGAACAGTCTTCTGTCCCCTTGCCAATCCTGCATCAACCCAAAGTGTGTCCATCCCTTCCACCCAGAAGACCACCACTCTGACTCTCAGATGACTCCAGAACCCATGGGCCCTGCCACCTATGCACATCTGACCTGGTTTGAATTGCACACTACCTGGCTTTCCTGGTGGCTGTGAGTGCAAATGGATCTGATGACCCATGACCTATGACCTCTTCTCAGCCCCTGCACACTGCAGCCCCCCCCCACTTTCCTCAGAGCCATACTCGCACCCAGGGCGTTTGATGAATGATTAAACAAACCAGCAAGCAAATACATAGGGACACAAACACCTGTGCCTTCCCCAATCCTCCTGAGGCCAGGCACGGGTTCAGACATTTGCATAGCAAAGCTCCCTGAGCTGCTGGAGGGGTTATGCAGTGGGGGCAGGGTGGCAGCCATTCCCCATAGCCATGTTCAGTGGGTGCGTATCCATGTCAGAAGGCAAAAAGTCCTGTTTGGGGGCACTGAGTGGTTGACAGCAATAAAATTAATGCGTGTTGGATAAGACATCATGGAGCTTGAACTTGAAGGAGCTGAGGCGGTGAACCCACAGAAAATCCTGTATCTGTGTGTGAGAGGGCCCGCACGCAGTGGGAGTGCCATCAAGGAGCTCCAGGGTACAGTGGATCACCTAAAGGCAGGAGGCTCTTCCAGGGATGGGGAAATCGTGATGAAGCCCAAAGCCAGCACATCCTTAGTCCTCATCTCCTGACCTACCCAACTTCCCATTCCTTTCTCAAATTCTGATCTTTTCCATTAATTAGCTAGCTTTGCGCCCCCCCCAATAAAAGATGCTCCCTAGGGCTCTGGACACGACACATCCCCATTGACCTTATTTCATTCCAATCTGATTTGGGGCAAGACAATCAGGAGGTCAGGTGCCCCTGTGTTCAAGAACCACAAAGCCCATTTCCCTCCAGTCCTTGAGCATCCTGCAGCAGTTTGGGGTCACCTCCTACTGAGACTTCTCCCCTGTCCCTGTAGAGACCTCCAAGGGTCTTCCATGTTGGCCTCACCTCCCACACCCACCTGCCCACCACTGAACCACTGAACCTCCCTGACACCCTTTTCCTGGCTCAGGAGGTGACCTGCAAGGTGGTGACCCATCTCTCTCCTGCCTTGTCTCTCTCAGGGGTGACAGGCTTCTGGAGTCTTGGTCCAATAGGCTTCTTGGGTTAGAAATTGGAAAAATTGCCATTTTCTCAGCTGCCAACACAGCAGAGAAATGATCTCAATTTTCTGTGTCTGTTCTCAGCGGGAGAAAGTCTGACAGCAGCCAGCCTATGCATGAGAGGGTTGAGGCTGGGCCGGGGACTGGAGGAGGTAGAACCCCACTGGAGAACCACCTGCTCTGCCTATAGGACATTCTCTCCTATTCGGCCCCGACTGACCATACACCCACATTAGGCTGCCATTGAACTATTACTGAACCCCAACTGCATACTCCAGTCTCTGCAGGGCACCAAGTTATTTTCTTGAGCCAGCGGTGGACCCCTTTCTATTTATTTATTTATTACAGACAGGGAAAGAGGGAGAATGGGTGTGTGCTGTGGCCTCTACCACTGCAAACAACCCAGATGCATGCGCCACCATGTGCACCTGGCTTACGTGGGACCTAGAGAATCGAACCTGGGTCCTTAGGCTTTGCAGGCAAGCATCTTAACAGCTGAGCCATCTCTCCAGCCTCCCCCCCCACCCTTCTGTTTTGAACTGTCTGTAACATTCATTGCTTTTCTCCTCCATCCACCCCTTCTTTGCAGCCAGCTCTAAAGCCAAACTGCCTGGCTTCAAACGCCTCCTGTGTGATTTGGAGCAAGTTACTTAACCACACCGCTTTGGTCCTCATTTCCAAATGACGTTAAAAGTTACTCCACTTTGTGGGCTTGTCGTGATGACACCGTGAGTCGTTTTGTGTCAAATATTTAGAATCATGCCTGGCACAGACCAAAGGTGCAAAAATGATGGTTGTCAATATTATCGTTGCTAATGTTATTAGCATGCACCGGGCGCTGTGTGGAGAGTCAAGAGGAAGGAAATGGGATATCTGTTCCTAATAGCCTGCCACTAAAGAGGTTTCGAATGCGGCGTGCTAGGGAGAGGAGCTGTGTCTGCAGAGCTGGTGACCAGTCACAGCCATTGTGAAGGGACCTTGGAGTATTATGAGAAATACATGACTATTAGATGGATCAGGGAAGCCTTCTGGGAGGAGGTGCCATGTCAGCAACTCCTCCCTCACCAGGTTCCAGAACTGTAAAGGTGAGGCAGTCATTATGGCCTGTGTTAATCCCCAGGGAAGACAGAAAGCCAGGGCAAGATGGTTGCTGGCTTAACACTCGGCATCCAGCAGCAAGAGGAGTGGAGGCTGCCTGCCAGAGTGCGGGATAGCTGTGAGGCTGATTCCCAGACACGACATGTGGCTGATCATTTGTTATCCAGATGATCTCTCGAGACCGCTCAGAACACAGGTGACCCTGTGTTCCACAGAGTGCTCGGGAGCTACTGAGAGCTGTGGAGGGAGGGGGTGATACCATCAAAGCCGAAGCAGGACTCTTAACATTGGTATCAGGTCAGCAGGCAGCTTGCAGATGGGTACAACATGGAAGGAAGGTGTTGCAGCTGTCAATGTGGAAGTGGGCGGGCCTTGGGGTGGGAGAGGACCATATAATGTCATCTAAGGTACCATCTCGGATGACAGTGCCCATTGACAGAGAATAAGTGTCCCTCTGCAGCTCACCAGCAGCCTGGCAGTGCTCCTGGTACTGGGCACCACATCTAGAAGGCTGGATGGCAGGTGGAAGGCAGGAAGCCTGCAGTCCAAGGCTCAGGATGTGGAAGGGCAGAAGACTGGAAAGCAGAAGGGACTTGACTGACACTCACTGCCATCCTGAGTTCCTGGAGGTGCTTTATGGACTCCTGGACAGAGCTTGAGCCCAGAAAGGAGGCCCATCCTCACTCCCATGGAGGCCTAGGCTGCCTCATTCCATACCCCATCCATCAATCAGAGGCTGGGGACAGGTCTGGTACCTTCAGAGGGTCCTGCCAGCATGTGGCCTGCAAGCAGGCATCAGGAGCCTGTCAATGCAGAGGGGACTGGGAAGAACAGGCACAGTCCCAGCAGGTTCCGATCCTTGGCTGCAGGCGCGGGACTTGGGGGATTGGTCTCCCTGAGTCTCAGCTTCCCCCATCTGCAGCACGGTATAGGTATAGATGCTATCATCTCACAGGTAGCTAATGACTGTGGAGCACCCAAAACAAACCCCAGGCACCTGCAGCAGGGTTCAGTAAATATAGCTTTGTTTCTTCCTCTCTCTTTTTTTTTTTTTTTTTGCCCGGAGCTGCTGCCTGCCTGGAAACACGTTCAAGACCTGCCAAAGGCTTCCTAGAGAGTGGTTTTCTGGTGGTTAGATTTTTTTGTTGTTGTTGTCTTACTGGGGTCTTTATTTTTTTTTTGAAGCCTTGATGCCTCCTAGCAACATGCTGCTGGTGTTTAGAACCGCAGTGGCCGCTCTGGCCCCCCTCTCCTCCTCTCCTCTCCTCTCCTCTCCTCTCCTCTCCTCTCCTCTCCTCTCCTCTCCTCTCCTCTCCTCTCCTCTCCTCTCCTCTCCTCCCTCCTTCCCATTACCTCTGCAGCAGCTGAGTTTCCATGGCTGGCCTCACCTTGCCGCAGCACCGGTATGGCACCTGTCTGGGAGAGGTAGCAGCACCCCTAGATTGGCATCCCTTCCTGGCATTCTCCAGGACAGCTAGAGGACGGCTTCCTCTCCACCAACGCAGGCAGCCATGCCATAGACAAGACCCAAGTATAGGGTCACAAGGACTTTCTAACCAAGTGTCTGTGATCTTGCAACCTGAAGGCAAACTGGGGCAACACAGGCAGGGATCTGGGGAGCCTGGTCCCACACCTCCTCTGCTTCTAGCTGGTGACACAGTGTCTATGACATATCACCCTTCAGTGTCATCTACAGACAATGAGAAAAATCCACCTCCTTCTTATAGGGTCCTTGAAGGTGGGTGATTGGGGTGACATACCCCATCTGGCACTTGTAGCTCTCTGAACAGAGTTGGCACCAGAGACCCTCAGAAGTTAGCTCCAATGGGCCGGTCCCAGCAGCTGGCATACATCCTCACTCCCATATTCTTCCTCTACCATTTATTTTCTTTGTCTGAGCTGTCCGCCAACTGCATGAATTGTGAGGGGGGTGGTGGACCCTTCCTCTTGGTGGTGGGGGCGGCCAGTGTCCCTACCTTTGAAGCCAGGACACCCAGCTAGATTGGCACTGCCTAACAGAAATACAGGGCAGAAGCCACGTGTCTGGTGCAAATGGAGTTCATTTTAACAATATATTTCCTCCATATCCAGAGATTGTCATTTTGACATTGAAAGGGCCATAAACTATGAATGCCATGTTTAGCGCTCTTGCTTCCTGTCTCTGGTGTCACGGCTTCAAAATTCTGGCCTTCTACCCTGCCAGACGTGTTTCAGTTCTGACTGTCCCTGGGGCCTGGGCTCAGCTGCTATGTTCCACCCTGCAGGGCAGATGTACCCCAGGGCCTTTCTACTTCCTCCCTTCAGAGGCATTTGTCCAGGGCCTAGGTCAGGGGTCTATGTACTTCTTCTCGGAAGTCTTGTGCCTTCTCAGAGCCTGCAGAGCTCTTCCCAGCTGGCGTGATTCATGCTGGCGACGGTGGTGACCCTTCTCAGACTGAAGCAACCATACCCAGGATTACCAGCTTTCTCCTAGGCCACTTTTCCCCCACCCTCACCCCGTCCCCCCAGCCCAGAAGATCTTGCAACTCAAAGTCAAGTGTACTCACCCTTCTCAGAACCTTATACCTCACCAGGAGCCCAAGACTTACAGCTGCTCCCCAGCCTACCAGGATTGTCCCTTTTGCTGGTGCTGTCTCTCACCTGCTCAGCTGACTTCCCCTGGCTTCTTGGCTGTCCCCAACATTGACCTTTCTGCACCTCTGCCTATCCCTTTTGTCTTTCAAATGCATCTTACCAGAGCAACCCACCATGGAACTCTCTATCTACTCCCTCAGCTCCAGGTTGCCTCCCATGACACAGTACACAGCTATGTGGCTGCTTGCTGAGAGCTGACCACCACGTCCCCCACCCAGTGGAAGTGATGCTCCAAACCAGCAGGAAGCACAACTGCTTCTTCAGTGTTTCCTACCAGCACCCAGACCAGAGATACACACATCTGTGCATATTGGTGAGGTGAAGGAATCATTATACAGGTGGCACCTTCCCTTCCCTTCCCTCTTTCCTCCCAGGAAGCTGCTTCAAAGACAGATTGATCATTATGTAGATGACAGAGTCCAGAGGTAGACAATTCATTTCTTCATTCACTTATTTACTCATTCATCTGCCTTAGCCTGACTGTGTTGTCCTGGGGAAGTGGCTTTCTTTCTCTGTGTTCATGTTCCATATGGACATAAAGGGACAGTACAAGTATGGTCTGTGTGGAGTAGTTACAATGAAAAAATGAGTTAATACGGGCTAGGGGCAGGGCTTGGATTCTAATACATGCTCCACAAATGGTAGCTATTGTTTCACTTAGTATGCTGAAAGCTTTCTCTATGCCAAGCATGTGGCACACACCAGGCAGGCATGAAAACAGCCACAGGCTGGCTTGGAGAAAGGATGCAAGCGGGTCCAGTGCGATGCTGTTGCTACCAGTTGGCAAAGGCACTGCACAGCACCTGAACCCACCTGTGCTTTGGAAAGGGCCAGCGGTGGCTTCCTGCCACTTGGAGCCACTGCCACCAAACTCTGTGAAGCAGCAAGTTGAAACTCCAGCAGCACAGGTAGGGATGACTGGTTTGTGAGACCCTGCCCACTCCACCATGGAGCATGCTGGAAGGAACCCTCAGAGGAGGCAATGGGTCAGCTTCTGCCAGCCTGAGGGAGGCAGTGCTTATGGGACTCATGGGAGTCAGAGAGCCAGTGAGAGCCTGGTGGTGTCACATGCAGGAAACACCCACAGACATTAGTAAGGCGCAGCTTGGAACTAGCCTGAGGGGAAGGCAGGCCAGCCTGAACCCCTTCCCTACATGTCCTCCATACAGCGGTCACTCCATCCACTCTGGGGACCAGCCATGAGAGCCATTCACACTCAGCTCTCCTCTCTGGACTGTGGGGAGACCCATCAAGTCAGATACTTCACACCAGGGAGACAAGAAAGACCTCTGGGTCCTCCTCTCACCCTGAGCCTACCTGAGGCAGACAGGGGACAGTTGGAGCCCAGTTCACACAGCAACTAGGAGCAGCAATTCAGGACCCAGAACCCCATTCCCAATGTCCAGGCTGATCCCTGGTTTTGAAGGACAGTACGGGAGGCAGCAAAGCTAAGAATGGCTGGAGGGAGCTGATTGATTTACAGGTGTGGTGCCCACCCCTCAGCATCTGCAGACCCCAGGAGTGTATCTGGAAGATGCATGTCTATATGGGTGACAGGATTCCATCACCAAGAGCACATGGCACAGAGCATCAGTATGGGTGTCAGGGAAAGATTTGCTAAATGAGGGACTAAGTCTTCCTAAGTACCCCCTCCATACCCTCCCATGTCATGCACATGTGTATTGGACACATGTACACACACACACACACACACACACACACACACACACCTATTACCCCCAGGTTCCAACTCAGACCTCTGGTCCCAGCACAGTAAGTGTGTCCTTGTTCAGCCTTGGGGAAGAAGTGCTCTCCTTTCTGTTTTTGTTTGTTTGTTTGTTTGTTTGTTTGTTTTGAGAAAGAGACAGAGAAAGAGAGACAGAGAAAGAGGGAGAGGAAGACAGATAGAGATGGATGCGCCAGCAGCCTCTCAGCTGCTGCAAATGAAATCCAGATGTGTGCGCCCCCTTGTGGTCAAGTGTGGCATTGCGCCCTTGCTGTCACTCTGCATCTGGCTAAACGTGGGACCTGGAGATTGGAACCACTGGAGATTGGAACCAGTGTTCTTAGACTTAGGAGGAAAGTGCCTTAACCACTAAGCCATCTCTCCAGCCCTTTTTTTTTCGGGTGGGGGGAGAGATTCAGAGAGAGAAAGAATGGGTGCATCAGCGGACTCTCAGCTGCTGTGAACGAACTCCAGATACATGTGCCCCCTTGTGGGAAAGTGTGACATTGTGCCCTTGTGTCACTGCATCTGGCTAAATGTGGAACCTGGAGATTCAAACGGGAGTTCTTAGGCTTAGCAGGCAGGCACCTTGACCACTAAGACATCTCTCCAGCCCTTTTCTGGGGTTTTATTTGAACATCAGTCTACTTCCCCGGAAGCCCCCTCATCTTTACCCACTATTACTGGAAGACTTGGAGTCCTTGGCAGTTAAATAGTGGCTATGCTTGGGCTGGAGAGATGGCTTAGTGGTTAAGGCGTTTGCCTATGAAGCCAAAGGATCCCGGTTCAATTCTCTAGGACCCACGTAAGTCAGATGCACAAGGGGCACATGCATCTGGAGTTCATTGCAGTGGCTAGAGGCCCTGGCACACTCAGTCTCTCTCTGTCTGCCTCTCTTCTCTCTCTCTCTGCTTGCAAATAAATAAATAAAAATTAAAAAAAATAGTGGCTATACTGAACACACCTCTTTCCTTGCCAGCCTTTTTGCAATACTTGTTACAGTGAATCCCATTGTGAGGCTGGGGAAACTGAGACTTAGAGATAAACAAAGTGACTGCCCAAGTGGCAGACTAGGAGCTCCCCTTACCCCCTGACCATGACCCTGACTGCTGGGTCCCAAGGCCCTCCCTCCCTAATGCCTTGGAGGGAACGCCTTATCCATTAAGCAAGCTTGGCCAGTGGGAGCACCTCAGACACAAGAGGGGAAGCTGAGGCCGGGAGTGGCTCGGGGTCTTTGCTGCCTTCTCCTTGGTCCTGGGCTGTTCTTTCAGGTCGGGGAGCCTGGTGTGAGATCTGAGTCCTGCTGCCCCTCCCCCTCCACCCCTCAGAATCCATTCTCCTCCCTGGCCCTGCAAAGCTGATTTGCATAAAACCATCCCCAGGCCTTGCCTTTAAAAGTCTTCATCTTTTCTCTTCTCCCTAAACTGCCCCTAAATGATTTCTGTAAATTGCTCTAAGTAGCTCAAACAAAAAGAAAGAAAGAAAGAAAGAAAGAAAGAAAGAAAGAAAGAAGAAAAAAAAAAGAAAGAAATAATAATAATAACTCAGCAACAGGTTGCCTGACCAGAATGTTGATGATTCTCCTGCTGCCAGGCCCAGTATCTACTTCTTCCCACAGGGCCTCAGATTCCAGTGGCCCTAGGCACTGTGCCACTGGCCTGTGCCTCCTCCTCCTCCCTCAGGAGGTGATTGGTCAGACAGGAAACAGCCTCCTCCCCTATCCCTACCACCTGGGCTCTTCTTGGGGAAGTATGCCTAGTCAGTTTAGGGCTCCCCCAGAGGCACTGTGCTTCCTCATTAAACTAGGGGCGTCCCAAGAGAAGTTGGGCCTGCCCATCAACCAGACAGACATTCCCCTGTGAGCAAGGCTTTGGGGCCCTTGGGAAGCCCCTCTGCTCCCCGGTCCCTACTCAGCCTCATTCCTTCCACCCCAGCTTAGAAACAACACAGACCCTGATTCCCATACCAAGACTATATATTCTAGTTCCCTTCAGCACTTGTTCATTCATTCATTTCTACAAAGCTTTCCCAAACAACCCGTGTGTCAAGCTTGCCTGGATATGTGTCCTTCTGAAGGCATGTCCCCCTTGATGAACATCAGTGACCAGGCCACAGGTGCAGCCTGGCTCTCGAGGGATAGAATATGTCACTGAAAGTCCAGTATGAGGGTCACACCCACGGCTTTGAACACAGCCTAGGCCTCGACCACCCCCATGCCTATCATGACCATTATTTAGTGAGGTACAGAAGGTAAGGGCGGGGGACCTGTAGTTCTAGGGTCGGACATGCCTCCCAGGAGACCACCTGGCTCACTTCCTTCCACTTCTCTGGTACACCCTCTATACTTCTGCCTGGTTCAACAGCCTGAAACAAGGTGACCTTCTTCCTAATGGCCCTGAAGTGATCCTGTGGCCTTAAGCAAGCCTTCTGGGCCTATTTCCCTGTCTGAGATCTGATAGGATTGGATGAAATCAGTGGGTTTCTGAAATGGGTTCAGGCAGGGACATGTATAATACATGCAGTATATATCACAATAACTTTTACAGAACACATACGTGTAGATGCCGGGTGACACAGGTGAGAGAAGGCAGTGGGATGAAGGAGGAATGGAGGCTTTCTGAGGTCTCATGACTCCCCATCTTCCTCACGACCCCATGGCAGATTTGAGACACCCCCAGGAAGACAGCTGCCAAGCACTGTGGACACTTCCCTCCCACTTCCAGAAGTCTCCTGCCACCATGGCACTGATGGGCTCATGGGATGCTGTTGATGGGGGGGGGGGTTCCCATTCTGTTTACTAATGGGCCTGGGGCCTGGGGCCTGGGGCCTGGGACATGAGCATCCCAGGAATTTGGATGGAATCTAGCCCGATTACAGTGGCTGGCATCATAGAGGCTTGGGCAGCAGAAGGCGGGCACCCGGGCCAGCCCTGCCCCTCCTCCAAGCAGGCAGACTGTGCCAGATGCCGCAGACCGTTTGTCATCCTCGCGCGCTCCCTTTGATGTGCTGAGGAGGAAGGAGGACAAACCCAGCCATAGCACGCCACTCCCTCTCCCATTTAATTGGAACCCAATTAAGTGAATAATTGTTACAAATGTGAAATCACCTTCCACAGCTTAGGGATGTGGGTTGCCTGAGCACAGCATGAGCTGTGAGGCCTGGCGGGGACAGCTCTGGCCTAGCACTGGGACTCCCCACCACACAGTGCACAGATCTCCGTAGCTCCCCACCGTGAGGATCAGACCAGCCCCTGCTGCACCCCCTGGCTGCTCCAGCAGTATGCTCCTAGCCTCAGTCTCGACTTGGCCACTCACAACCAGCCCCACTCTCTGCACCACAGGCAGGGCTCACGGGGCCCAGAACCCACAAGCACCTGCTCACGACAGCCCGCCTCTTCTAAGTGACACACCTGGGAAGTAAGTCAAGGCACAGGTGTGGGTGCCACAGAGAACAGTGGGAGGGACCCGGCTGGTGCAACACAAGCCTTAGGCAAAAGTTGGGTCGGGGAGGGACAGCTCCACAGTAGGTCTCTCCTGAGGAAATGGGGGCAGAGGGTGTGTGGAGAATCAGAGTGTGGAAGATAAATTGCTCCCATTAAAGAACATCCTAGAAGTGTTCACCACAAGAGCACCCCCACAGGACACCTGCTGACGCTGCCCATCCCCCACTGCCTCTGGCGTCAGTGGCCTCATTGTGGGGTGGCTATATATGATACAGGGCTCTGCACGGTGACGGTCAGGTAGGAAAACCTCATTGGTGACACATGGGAAAGGACAGTGTCATGTGGGTAGATGTGGGTCATATGGGTTTAGGTGCTGCCTGGGCAGAGGGTATCAATATTGGCTGCACACTCAGTGGCCAGTCTACAGTGTGAATTGGCTCCCAAATGATTCTCGTGGGCCACCCTCTGCCAGGATAGCTTTCCCAACATGGCTGAAGGATGAGGGCTGGGGGCTGAGGGCCCAGGAACCTGCATCACAAGAAGCTGCCCTGGCACTAAGACTGGGCTAGAAAGCTGGAGGCCAGTGGGCAGTAGAAAGCTTGTGGACGATGGGAAGAAGGGCCTGACGGTTTTGAATGATTTGTAGGCTGACGGTTTTCCTCGTTTCTGTTTCTTTGTCTTCCCCAACCGCTCTTGGGGACACAGAGCTCGGGATGGGGCTCCTGGAGCCGTTGTTGAGTCTCACTGTACACACAGTAGGTGGACATTTACTTCATGAGTTATGGGCTAGCCTGTGGAAGGTAGGCCCTGGCACCTGCCACGGGTTGAGTATTCTGCGTCTGAAGGTCTGAAATCCAAAACACTCCAAACTCAGAAACTTTCTGAGCATGGCATGGTGCCTGAAGTGAAGGTGCACCCCTGACCTCATGAAGGATCATAGTCAAAATGCAGCTGCTTTAAAGAAACTTTCTAAAGTTACTGGCAGGCTTTGCATTTTAAAGGGGTGTATGAGCCACAAATGAATTTCATGCTTACACTTGAGCTTCATCCCCCAAATACCTCATGATATCTATGAAAATATTCCAAAATCTTAGAAAACCTGAAATTCCAAACCCTTCTGGCCACAAACATTTTGGATAAGGGATGCTCCATCCAGTATGGCTACTGATGACTCCTGATGGTATAGACAGTGTGCTGAGAAGTGCTCCCAAACTCTAAAAGCCACTCACCAATTGTAGTCAGCTCCAAGGTGCTGGGACAAATATCCAACCAGACACGGTTTAGGAGAAGAAGGGATTTATTTCAAGCGTACAGAACCAGGGGCCGTTCCATCAATGGTGGGAGAAGCTGCTTCCATCCATGCAAGCAGAGAGCAACGAGTGCAGCGAACAAACACCAACAAGCAGCCAGCACAACCCAGCCACAGCTCAAACCACCCTGCACACGTCTCTGGGCTGGAATTCAGACCCACCTCCAGGGACACACCTTAGGGCTGGACCCCAGGATCCACCCACCTCGTGATATGCTCCCTCTAGCAAGAATCTGCCTGCTAGGGGTTTGCCATTGCAAACTCAGTTTTCATAAAACACCCGAGTCTGTGGGGCCGTAAGTCTACACTACCCTATTCAAATTACCACGCCAATGAACTATTGGTAAGCAGCCCATTTATATGTTGGCAAGTCCGGAGACACCAAGCAGAGATATTCTTTCGCTGAGACTGGCAAGAGGTCGTCCCTGAGGGTCTACCATGAGATGTCACTTCAGTGCCAGGGTTGTGAGAGGCAGCAGGACCTGAGTGGCCATGAAGAAGGAGCTGAGAGGGGCCAGATAAGCGCTGGCAGATCCAGAGCAGGCCAGGCCCTGAGCCAGCGGAGAACCTGGCCTAGCTGGGCTGTGATTACATGTAGCCTTGAGATACTTTTCTCGTGGTCTCAGGATGAGGGAGGGGGCAGGCAAGAGTAGCTCCCACAGACCAAAACCCCAAGCCAGATAAAAATGGGTGTATCCGGAGCAGGAATTGTGGAGGCTGGGCAGGAGAGCCCTGGAAGCCAGGAGCACAAAGGCCCAGACCAATGCCACATCGCCACCCTATCGCTCTTTGTTATAAGAGAGAAATCCGAAATGGGCAGAAATAAGGAGGCTCTGGAATGGACACCCTGTCTGCCTGCCTTCCTGCAGTACAGAATCCTGGCAGGAACAACCAACGGGAATCTGAGGGCAGAGTTGCCACAAGGGACTCTCTGGTTTGCTGCCTTCTAAAGGTGCTCAGGGGTCCCCAGTGACCTTGCTCCTACATTGAGTGAGGAGAGTGGGGAGCAATGTCTTCCAAGCCTGGGCAGGACCTGCTCTCTGCCACCCTCTGTGAAGCCCAGTCTGCAAAGATCCTAGATTCAGAGGGCCACTGGGTCCCCAGGAATCCCTCCCCCTCGAAGGGGTCACCTTTGACCTCAGAACAAGGGCTTCAGGTCTCTACTGAAGTCATTCTGTCAGTTCTGTGGGGCACTCTGGCCTCTAGCCAGAGGCTGTCTTTGTCCCCAAAGCCCCAGCTCTGTTTCCTGTGGATGGCAGACTCCAGAGAGGCGGCCATTCCCAGAAGAGATGACCCCGATGGCCTTGGGGGAGGGGGTTGTTCCTGACCACACAGGGTGACAGTGATTAAATACGTAGGCAGCTGGGCCATTGGGTCCTCCCTGCTGCTAATTTGGGTCAATTAAGCCAATTTGTCTTTGTTGACCGAAAGGCCCTTCTCTATAATGGCTCTGGCCCCTCTGGGACCTGGAAGGGCAGGAGGAGGAAGAGGAGTCCCCAGTCTCAGGGACCTTGTGACCCTTCTGCTGTCCTGGGGGTGTAGCCAACAGCCTCATCCTGCAGCTGCCCTAGGCTTCACCTCTTGCCACAAAGGAGCAATTTGGGGGGCTCTGAATTAGAGAAGGGATCTGAACCCAGTTCTGGGGCTCATGCCCAGTGTCCCTCTTCTGGTACAGTCTGGCCTCTGGAGTTGTCCCAGGACACTTACTCGCTCTGGGTCTAGTTCAGGGGAGCCTTGTTGCCATGTTACACCCCCTGCCCCCCCCCCCCCAGTGCTCCTTGAAAACCATTTCCCCAGAGTGTTAAGCTTCTTTTGGCATGAAAGGGAAAAAGGGACGACAAAATTAGCATCTCCAGAGAGAAGGCAGCTGCCTCGGCTTGACCTCCCAGCCTCCTGAAAGGGTCATTTAGTGCTGTCTGGGAGCTGGTCCTGGTCCTGAGTGTCCCCAGGCCTGACCCATCCACAGATGGGTGAGGCAAGCACAGTTCAGAGGCTAGAGGAACACACAAGTCTTTCTCTTCTTGCCTGGCGAGGCCGCTTCACTTCTTAGGCCTCAGTTTATCCACTTTAGCACAGTAGGGATCGTAGCAAGGGGTTGAAAGGATTGGCCTAGAGGTAGTTGGGTACACTGGGGGGGGGGGAGGGTAGGGCTTAAGGGGGATTGTCTCTTCCTGGCCCGGGGAAATCCCTCTCACCCTGCACTGTAAGGTGAGACAGGCACATTCTTTTACCCTGGAGATTGACTGGGAAAGACCCAGAGCTTTTCTGGATTCCCTGCAGAAGCTGACTCGTCCCCAATGGATCCAATGTGGCAGAGGGAGGGGCATGGCCCAGGCAGGGCAGCAGGTCACAGGGGAAGGGGCTATGGCCTTGGGAGAAGAGAAGCCAGAGTGGTGCATTGCAGGGACACCATTCACCACACACAGGACGAGTTGTTCTTGCCTTCTGCACCCCGTGGCATGGCTTGAAGCACTTCACACAGAACCAAATGGACTGTCTGTGCAGGGAAGTGAGGTGGGCTTGAGTCGCCTGCCTCTCTGGAGATCTCCCGGAAGTAGTGAACACAGAGGCAGCTACGCTTTAGCTGGCAGTGGTGTGGCCTCAAGGACACCTTCCCTTAAGCTGTGACCTGAAGCCTAGCTTTAATGTGGGCTGAGCATTCTCCACTATTAAGTCGTTCACAGTCATGTCCGTGGCTGAATCTAGGCTGACAAGGGCCGAGGTTCAGCACAGTGACAGTGGAAGGGGCCCTTGGTCCCTATGAGTCATCTCAGATGTGTGACTCATGCTCCCCATCATGGGCATCGGGGCCTAAGATGGGGGCTGGCGCCTGATAAACTCAGTAACACCTGAGCCCCCCAGAAGAGCTGGCGGGACTCCCAGGGACTGAAGGATAAAACTGCGGAATCTCTCCTATAACTAGCAGTGGGGACATGAGGCCCAGGTGGCTCCTGGGTAGGGTGCTATGCAGAGATGCGTGCCACAGAGGGCAGCTGTTGGTGCCCAGGTCTAGCAGCACATTGCCTGTGTAGCCACATGAATGGATGATCCCCAACAGTGCTGGGTACCCAGGGAGGAAGGGATGTGTATGGTGACCACAGCACAGAACAGGGGCCCAGTAGGTGAGCATAGTGGGACTGAGGGCACCTGGACCTGGAGGATCCCTCCTAGTTATTTCTTCCACAGGTATGGTCATGGTAAGGTCTTCCTCTGGCCAGCTCTGACCTGGGGTATTTCCAAGCCCCGAGCTGTGCTTTGCTGCCTCCCTAAGAGGCCTCTGTAGTGACTGTGTCTCCAGAAAGGAGCCTGAGTGGCCGTTTTGGCCATGCCGAATGTGCTGAGTTCCAATTCATGGCACTCTTTGGCCAGTCCATGGAGTCACCAACCTTCTCCTCGGTTCCTGCCTGCCATCCCCTGGCCTGGACCCATGTTGTCACCTCCTTCCATCCAGTCATAAAACAGGAAACATACCAGTGGTCCTGCACCTTTCTCAGCTTTCGGCCCACACCTGGTCCAAGCCCACCAGGTCCCTCACCTGTACTTCTAAGAGGTCATACTGACAGCAGAGCCCATGTACCAAGGGCCCACGCAGCAAGGCCTTTTCATATTCAACTCATTGGTAGTCCTCCTCATACAACAGCACATTGTGGGCTTAGAGAGCGCAACAACTTGCCCAAGGCCACACAGCCCTGGTCGATATGGAGCCAGAGCAAGCCCAGAAGATAAGACCTGTAGTCTGTGTTGTTCAGAGGGCCTTCTTGGAAGGGTTCTGTCCTCCCCATTGTTCTGCTCGGGGGTCCCCCACATCTCTCTCCTGAGCTCTGGCAACCACACCCTGAGAGCTTTCCCTGCCTGGTCTCTTCCCTATAGACTAAGCTCCAAGAGAACTCTTTCCCAAATAACAAGCTGACCTTGTCACCTTCAGCTACTGTCTCTCACTCTACACATGGTGGGGAGATGCTCCTGGCCCTACATGTGGTGGCACTTGGGTCCCTGCGGTCTGGCCTCACCAGGAATCTGGCATATTACACCATTTCCCTATTCTTCTCTTCAAGCACAAGTGACCAGTAGTATTTTGGAATTCACAGAGCCTGGAGGGTCCCACATTCTCATTCTGTCCAGCCCCGGACTTGACCTCCCTGGAAAGGTCTATTTTTCATTATTGTTGTTTTTGGAGTTTTGAGATAAAGGCTCACTGTGTCACCCATGCTGACTTAGAATTCACTACAATCCTCCTGCTTCAGACTTCAAAGTGCTGGGATTACAGATCTGTGCTACCACACCACACCTGGCTTCCTGGCAAATTGTTAAGAACTCTCCCTGCTGGGGGATCTGTTCAGCCTCCCAGATGGGAGCTGCTTATAGGTCTGTCCCCCTCAGACACTGTTCAGGACCTGTCCATGGCCCTGGCACTCAGCAAGGCCAGGGACATGAAGGATGACATGGGAATCAAGGAATACATGAGCCGGGCACAAAGCAAGTGCAGTATGTAAGGTGAAGAGACCTGTATGATTACCCAGCGTTCATTACCAGATCTGATTCTGGGCCGGACCTTGTGGAAACCCTCTCGCTCCTCATAGCAAGCCCTAGGGAGGGGAAGGGAGGGGGAAAGGTGCTTGGTGCTATAAGCAACAGGTGGCTGAGCTCCTCAAGGTTAGGTAGCTTGCTCAAGGTCACACCGCAGGGAAGAAGAAGGACTGGGATTTCAGACCAGTTTCTCAGAGTGCAAGAAGTAAGTCCGATCACCTGAACCCACCCCCATCGCTCCCCTCCCCCCCCCCAGCCTGGTGGCTTAGGAAACTGGGCAGTATGGAAAGGACCAATGAACTAGCAGGCTACCGAGCAGAGCGGAACTTGTCTGTCCTCCGCTGGCAAGCAAGCTGCTTATATTTCCTTATGTAATCAGCCGTGAAGTCCTAAGTGAACTGACTCAGTTCCCTTGTTCTCTACTGTCACACGGGCAATTGGGGCCCTCAGAGCATGAAACTGCAGAGATTGAGGCTCAGCCCAGCTGAGAAAGCACAGCATACATCACAGCTGGGCCCAGCAAAGACACTTCCTTAGAAACAGGGGCCAGGATTCCTCAGGCACCTGTACCACTATAGCTAAGTGTAGTCTGGTTGGGGACACTTTGACATACCTCCTACTGAAGACCTACCCAGAGCAGGCCCTAGGGAGCCAGCCCACCCCAGTACTCCAGCCTTGTGACAATCCTGCAGTCCCCTGGGGGCCAAGGACACATGAACAGGACCTTGTGGCTCTCCTCAGTGTGGCCTTGCTTACAGAGGGAGGGCCAAGGTGACATTCAGAGACTCCTTGCAGCTCTGGGATCCCACAAATCTGGGAAAGATTAGTCAGCTATCACCAGGGAAGTGTCCCATAACAACTATATCTCCCTTTCTTCCCCTCCACCCCCCCCCCAAAAAAAATCTGTAACCTGAAGCAAGGGCTATGCATGGGCTTCTGTGAGTCAGGCAGGTGTCTGCGGCTGGGCCGTGTCAGGATGGATGGACTCTATTCTTGGATTCTTGTCTGGCTACACTTCTCCCAAATTGTTCATTTGTTTGTTTATTTGTTTGTTTGTGAGGTTTGGGGGGTTGAATCTATGGCTTTCCCCAAGCTAGGCAAATGCTCTACCACTAAGCAATGTACCCCCATCCCTGAATTCAAATTTTGAGTTTTGGATGTTTTTGTTTTCTTGTGATGGGAATTGAACCTAGGGCCTCACACATGCTAGGCAAGTGATCTACCACCAAGCTACATCATCAATAAAAAGAACTACCTCTTTTTGCTTTCTCATTTTGCGAACAGGGCCTTAATAAGTTGTCCAAGGAGGCTTTGAAGTGGTGATCCTCCTGCCTCAGCCTCCCACCAAGCCCTGCTGTCAGATTACTTTTGATGGGAATTTTTATTTGTTTTGTTTTTTGAAACAGTCTCATGTAGCCCAGGCTGGCCTGAAATTTACTATGTAGGTAAGGCTGGCTTTAAACTCCTGATCCTCTTCTGTCCCTCTCTGGAGTACCAGTATTACAGACCTGTGTCACCATGTGCCTAGCTTCTCCCATCATCTTTGTACCTGGCCCTGTGTGGAATGATAACTCTTCTCTTGATGAAATTGCCCAGCCATGTACACACATTCCCAGTCTCTCCGAGTGTCATGTGGGCTAAAATCTCTTCAGGTAACACAAGTCAGGAATGAGGTAGGGCTCATGCCTTACAGGTCAAGGGCAGTGTGTTGCTTGTCCTGCTGCTTCAGGGTGTGAAGAGTTGGGACTGATAGTCCAGTCCACTGCCCAGAAATGGAACAGACCAGAAGTCAGAACTAGGATGGCTACTGGAACTGAACATGTAGCTCAGAGACAATAAAGGAATATGCTGGAGACACACAGCCATGGCTGGGAAGAACTGGAAGAACTGCTGGGCTCTGTTCTGGATCTGTTCTGCTCCACAGCTCTGTTTCTCTGTCGCTTTCCAGACTGCTGAGAAAGGGGAGTCTAGCCTAGGTACCTGCTGGGGCTGTTCGGGGGTGAGGACACAGGTCCTGCCCTTGTGTCAGCTGTCCAGCACTTCAGTGAGCAGCTGAGAGCAGCTGAGGAAGGGAAAGGCTCTTTTGAGCTCATGGTTTTGGCAGACACAGGCCATGATGGACTAAGACCCATTGCTTTGAAGCCTCTTACAGGAAAACAAACCATCCCCTTCTGGACCACAAAGACAGAGAGGGAGAGAAAGGGGTCCCATAAACTTTTAAAATATATTTTATTTATTTATTTGAGAGAGAGAGCGAGAGCGAGAGAATGTGTGTGCCAGGGCCTCCAGCTACTGCAAACGAACTCCAGATGCATGCGCCCCCTTGTGCATCTGCCTTATGTGGGTCGTGGAGAATCGAACTGGGATCCTTTGGCTTTGCAGGCAAACACCTTAACTGCTAAGCCATCTCTCCAGCCCTTTTTTAATATATTTATTTATTTGAGAGAAAGTGGGAGAGCCCATAAACTCTTTTGAGGACCCGCCCTCATTGCCCTGCAAACCCTCTGCTAGACCCTACCTCCCAAAGGCTACCATCTCCCTACAACTCCAGGCTAAGGATCAAGCCTTTGACACTAATGCCTGGGTCTTTGGGGACATTCCAGACCCAGGTGACAGCAACTCTGATCCCGTGACCCCTCTAGTGAGTGGAGACAGGGCTGTTTATGTTATTAATCCAACTCCAGTCCCTTCTGTCTCCTAGCTGACTCCTGCCACAGTACCCTTGGTAGGCAGCCTCACAGAGCTGAGCACATGGAAGGTCCCCCAGGACAGCCTTCTGCCCTAAAGGCTCTTCTGTGTAGCCTCCTGCTGGAGACCCAGGCCTTCGTGTACCTGGGATCCTTCCTGGGACGGGCAGCTCACTACCCTGCAAGGCAGCCCCTTCTTTTGCTAGGCAGCTCTGACCCTAAGAAATGATTAACACATTTTTAATTCCAAGTCTGCCTCTCCACAAATCCCAATCACTGACCCAGTTCAACTGGGATTTAGGGAGATGTGACTGTGTGTTGAGGGGCTGGGGAGGGATGACAGTGGGACCAATCGGCATGACCGTGTGGTCCAAGGTACTCAGATGGGGGAGGATGGACCGATGGTTGTCCCAGAACCTTAGAAAGAAACATCTAAAGGAAAGTTTATGTCTGTTCATACACGAAGGTACCGTATCTGGGGGGCGGGGTTGCCCCACTCACAGAAAGCAATTCCTCCATTCCCTGCAGATACCTAACAGATGGCTTATAATTCCACTCATTTCTGTTGCTAACTGCCAGAGGGCATGTTGGCTTCATAGACTAAGGGCCCTGAGGTGTAGCCGTTTGATGGAGGTTCTCCTATGCAGACAAGAGGGATGCCATCACAGGCACTGGTGACCAACTCAGTCTAAAATCCCAACTCTGCCTAGAGGCCAATGGGCGGGGCTGAGAGTTCCAGCTCTCCAATCCCTGCATCCGTTCCCTTGGCAACCAGGGCACCCTCCCAGAGTTGGCTCATTAGCATAAACTCAGGTGCACTTGAAAGGGGCTTGTTAGGAATATCAAAGCACGCTCCTCTCACCCATCACCAGAAATTCCTGGGGTTTAAGAAGTTCCCTGTAGGGAACAGAGGACAAGACCAAACATATATCTTATTAAGTTACAGTGCCACTCTGTCCTGGGACACCTTGCAAAGGCTTTTGTGCTAGACCTGGGTAGCAGCTGAGCTGCTGTGTGCCCTGTCTCAAGTTGAGATGGGGGTCACGCCCTTCGCTTTATGGTACTGCCTTATTATTGCCACTAATGACATCCCAGGATGGAGCTAGCGCAGCCCATCTGTATCCCTGACACTCAGCTTTGATCTTCTCTTTTTTCTTTTTTTCTTTTGTGGTGTGGGGGATTGAACCCAGGGCCCCACTCACACATACTAGGCAACTACCACTGAGCTACATCCCAGCCCTAACTTTGACTTTCAGAATAAGACCTTGCCCTTGCCCCCAGGTTAAGGTCTGAGGAGAACTGTTGGGAACTTGACGTCCCCCCATCTGCTTTCTTGTCTCTTTCTTTCATGACTGAGCACCTCCTGCTTGGTAATCAGACCCTGCTGTGGGCATGAAAAACACATGGGGGTATCTTTTCAGCCAGGACCTGAGTGCAGATGGCTTTTACATGGAAGAAAATGCCATTGCTTTTATATGTGGCCTCTTCCAGAAGCCGAGGGCTGCAGGGAACCTTGAAGATGTCTGGTTACTCTACCCAATGTTTGCAGGTGGGAGGCTAAGGGCATGACTGAGGACTCCCAGTTTCCCATCTGGCTCCTCATAGTCCATGTCACTCATCTGTTCTGGCTGAGGTGGGACTCTTCTGAATTGCTGCCTTCTTGGACTCGCTGGCAAGGGGAAAGAAAAATCTCTGAACCAGCCTGACCCTATGCAATCTGAGCAGGCTTCTTGGAGGAGAAGGGACCTCTGACTATTTCTAAATGGTGGGCAAACTGTGTTAATTAGAAATGAGGCAGCATGTTCTAGAAGCTTGGGGGTTCTGCACTCTGTTCTGCACTTTCCTCTCCTTCAGTGGGCTCCTGGCATCCTCACAGTAGGAGCTGGGGTAAGGCTCGAAGTGGCAGGAATGTGAGAGAGGGAACAAGGTGGACTGGACTGGAGTGAGCCAAGGATGGGAAGAGAAAGAGAGGTGCAAGTATGTGCTGAGAATGGGGGGTACCCTGTATCTCAGGGGAGCCCTGTTCTGGGTTATGCCGACCCACCCCGCCAGTGCTGAGCTCAGGATGTCCATCACAGAACCTGTTTCTCCAGCAAGCTGCCCCTCCGAGTAGCAACCCACCTCCCCGTCTTTGCCCTGCTGCTATCTGGGTGTGTGAGGGCAGGGACAGACCCCAGCTCATGATGTCATTCCCTTGCTCTGGCAGCTTCCCATTGCGGTGCCATAATGGGCAAACATTGTGAAGGGTTGAGGACCTAAAGACCCCAACATGGAAGCTGCCCCTGGAGCTGGGACCCCTCCCTACAGCCCCAGGGCTTCAAGGCCTGTTTGAGAACCTTTGGAATGAATCCAGACTCCTCCACTTGACATTCAAAGCCTTGGGCCTCTTGGTGTTACACTGCCAACACCCTGCATTCCCATTATATGCCACTCTGTCCAAATTGCCTTTTATTCCAGGGACCTACATGTGATCCTATTTTCTACACCTGAAATGCCCCTAACACATAACCTAGTCCCTTGTTGAAGTCCCCAGACCTGTGTCCCTGCTCCTCCTCCCTGTGAGCACACTTGTTCCTGCCTGATGGCTCTCTGTGTGGGTGGCTGGCTGCTAGAGCACCTAGGAGGTTGGTCCTCCTGCAAAGGCTCCCAGCACTTCCCACCTTGTAGCACGTTACTTATGTACTTGTCTGGCCTCCCTGTTGGCCAGCATATTCCTTAAGGGTAGAGACAACCTTCTTCATCCCTGTCTCCTAGGAGGTTCCCAGCAGGGTCTCTGCAGAGCAGGGTTGGGCAAATATTTGCTCAGTGAATATCCAGCATCAGCTACAAGTCCTAGAATTGCACGAGGCACCCCACTCCAGCTGTATCCTGAAAATCCTGGCCACTTTCAGCCCACAACAAGGCTTCCGTCTACGAAAGCAGATCATAGAAACTGGCTTTCACAGAGCAAAGATGAGCCTGAGCAGCTCAGAAGACAGGGCTTAGCCCAGCCCTGGGGTATTGTCAAGGAAGGCCTCATAGGGAGGAGGCAAGCCTTTGAGAAGTCAAAGGATGAACGATGGGTACCAGATGGGGTGTGTGGGGAGCAACACGGTAGATGGGGGAGCAGCAGCATATGCAAGGACAAGAAAGATGGAACGGGCAGATGGCTAGGATCCTCAGGGGTATGGGATGGGGAACTTAGAGGAGAGGACAGGAAGAGCAGGTAGGGGCAGACACCGCAGAGCACCATGGGCCTAAGGAGACTGTGGGGGGGGGCGGTCTGAGAAGCAGAAAAGTCAGTCCTCCGCAGAAGGGAAGAGAGAACTGCCAGGGAAGCAGGCTTGTGAGATCCCGGGCAGGGCTTTTCTCGCCTCCTCGTGCCAGTCGTCGCATCTGTGCAGTGGGTAGTTTGAACTGGAGAAGCGCGAAGGCCTCTCCCCAGCTGTGTGAGAGACGCCAAGGATGTGGGAGCCAGCCGCTGCCAGTCCATCCTGTTGGCGCCCAGAGAAGGTGCTGCATCAGGACTTTTGCCTTTACAGGGTGGCTGGAGCAGGGAGGTCAAGAGAGGGGTAGGCAGGTAGGGGTCCAGGGTGGGTCAGGGTGTATGAGAAATCCATTGTGTGGCTCCCCACATCCCTCTTCCCAGCTGTTTATGGGGAGCGGCTTTATAGCCCCATTTCGCAAATGGGGTGCAGAGGCTCCACAGGAAGTGCCTTCAGTCCAGGCCTGTGATTCTGACCCAGCCACAGGCTGCAGGCAAGTCTCCTGGGGAGCTCTAACCCTCATGGAAAGCAGCCCTCCTTAGGCCTGTGACCAGACTGTGACCACAAAGAGCAGGGGCCCACCCCTTTCTTAGGGTGATCAGCTGTGCCCAAGACAGGGGCGCTTTAGGTTTCAAACCCATGACAGTCCCAGACAATCCAGGACACCTAGGTCGCCTTCCTCATTTTGCAGGTGGCACACAGACCCAGTTTCCCTTGCAGATAGCAGAGCCCTGTCATCTTCCAGTTTGCCCCAGTCCCAGGACACACATGCATGAGCTTTCTGTCCCAAGCCCCAGCTCTCTGTGACTTAGGGCACTCGGAAGGTGGCAAGCTTAGAACTGAGGCGGGGAAACCAGTCAAAGTTCAGCACAAAGGGATGATTAGGGGCAAGGAAAACCATCCTGCTTGGAAGCTCGTGGCTTCCTTTTCTACCTAGGACATTCCTGTCCCCAGCAGGTCTTGGCTTCTGTATCCAGCGTGAGCTCTGCATAGTCAGGGCTCGCAGGCCAGACCTACTCTGTACTAACCCTCTGTGATCTTGATGAAGCATCTGTCTCCAGACCACACAGTGGGGAGCAGAGTGTCATGCCTTGGGTACCACTGTCAGGACACCGGAGTTCCTTCATGTACAAGTGCATTGTGACCCAGTGAGGAAGTCACATCCTCATGAGTCCATTCTTGTCAGGAGAAGGGAGTGGTGAGGCCTAACCCCTGTGTCCTTGGCATTCCTCTTAGCCCCTCCGAGCTTCCCAGCCTTCATTGGCAAAACCGAGTGATGCGGGATTTTGAATCCAGAGAGGGATTCAATTCCATGAAGATGCAGGGATCCTAGGCCTGTGGACCCCAACTTTTCTGGGATTTTGTCTGAGTTAGCAAACAATTGAAAACATGGACTCAGAGAGGGATAAATTACAAATTATAAGGTTTATTTAGGAAGGGTTAGGATCCCAAAGGTAGGCTAGCAGGAAGGTCCAAGCCAAAAAGAAATTCGCCCCTTCCCTGCCTAGCTGGGAAGGGGGAGAGGAAATGAAGATATACAGAGAAGAGAAAGAGAGAGAGCGCAAAGCAAAGCAGGAGAGCCCAAACCACAAGATCCCCCACATAGGGTGTCTGAGAAGACGCAAGAGTCGAGGACTCAGAGCTTAAACAGAGGTGGTATATGCAGCAAAGCAAGAAAGTACCCCCAAAACAAGGCAGGCAAACACATGGACAAAGAGAAATTCCCCCCTTTCTCCCAGCCTGGTGGGAAGAGGGAGAGGAGACATGTGTCCAGATAGATCCACAGGTAGAAGGACGGAGAGAGATTCACACGAGTGCTTAGCTTCCTTTATGTGGATTCAATATGGATTCAACTTCCATTAGGACGAGCCTCATCATCACACTGAGGTATGGAAGGGAGAGACCTGATTGGTTAGTGCACTCAAGAGGCTGACTCAGGAGGGCCCGCCCCGCGCAGGCGTGCTAGGCCAGGCAACACTTGAAGTAGGAAGTGCTGCTGAGATGTTGCTTGGATCCATCTTGAATGAGACTAGGTCAGACATGGGTTCTAGTCCTGCTAAGGCAGGCAACGTGGTCTCTCCTTGGGTCTGTCCTGGATGACTACCTATTTAAAAACAAACAAACAAAAAGCTATCTTGTTTCCATTTTTCATCACAAGGATGTCATTTCCTGGGGATGACAGGGAAGGCCAGCAACACTTTCAGCTCAGGGCCTGCCTAGCACTCTAGGAGGTAAGCTGGACCCCTTGCCCCCAACCCCGACACAGGTAGGGCCCTGCTGCTTGTTGAAGTCCTCATCCCTGCCTGGGGTTGAACAAGCTGGAGGGGCATCAGTGATTTCCCAGCTATTCCCAGAGCCTCCTCTCCTGCTTAGAAGAACCCACCCCCACCCACTGTATGCAGGCATACTAGAGAGCGCTCGCCCTCTCTCTCTCTTTCTCTCTCTCTCTCTCTCTCTCTCTCTCTCTCACACACACACACACACACACACACACACACAGGGCACACTTTCTTTTTCTGTTGTTTGGGGCTAATTATTTATTAGGAGCTGCATGCGGGGCGGCTGCGCCTGTGGGGCTCAGCTTGCTCCGCTATAATTAGGATAATGCACATTAGTCATTTAGTGTAACTCACAGCACTGCGCCCTCCCCCGCGCCCTCCTCAGTGCCTGCACTCAGCTCTAGGCCAGGCATGCAGGGCTGCACAGGTACTGGCATCCCTCCCTCCCTCCCTCTCTATCTCTGTCCTCCCCAGCCCACCTCCTGCCCGCCCGCCCGCCCTGCTTCCCTCTCTCCTCCCCAGCAACCACCACCTCACATTCCACTTGGCTTCTCTTGCCCCTCCTGCTCCATCACTCTCCCTCCAACTGTCCCTCCAGCCTCCTAGTCCTGCCTTTCTCCTGCCACTTCCCCTTCCAAGACCAGAGCATGTTAGATACTTGGATGGGGAGGATCCAGACGCCTCCCTCAGGCTGTCCCTCGTCCCCTGCACACTGCCTTCCTCGCTGCTGTGTACACCCTTTCCAAGGTGCCCAAAGCAACCTTTGTTCCCAAAAGGCTCTTTGTGAGCTGATTGTGTTGCCCTCCTCCCCAGTCACACGTGTTCATCCCCACAGGAGGGCTGGGTATTCGAGGCTCATGCTAGGGACCCTAAGTAGTTGTGGCAGGACAAGGAGCCCTCCATGCCATGAGGCCAGACTGCATGAGTAGGGACTGCAGGGGATGGGGACACTTAGGGACAAAGGACTTGTCTCGGGGTTTCTTTTCATCGGTGACCAACTCTGGACCTGAGAGACCCCTCTTCCTTCATCCCTGCCCCCAGCCGCCCCCCCGCCACACACAAGGGAGCTCACATCAGAGTTCATGATGGTGGTCTGTAGGAAAGGTTGCTGCTGGGGCGGGGGTGGGCCATTCTCCACATTTCCAGAAATACGAGAGCAATTCGGGGGCCCAGGCGGCTCAGCTGGAAGCACAAAGCCTTCTTGTCTTCACAGGCCTGCTGGACCCTGGTTGGCGATCCTGAGGTCATAGATGGCAGTGGGACCAGCAGAGACAGGCTCCCAGCTCACAGGCAGGCACAAGGAGAGGCCAGGGTCACTGAACTTGCAGGGAAACCATGAGACATCTTGGGAGTCTTGGGCTACTGGAAGCTTCTCCACCCTTCCTTCCTCTGTCCTCATAGCTGACAGCCCTCCCCTGCCTGGACTTCTCCTATCATCCATCTGTCCTGAGCCTCTGAGCTCCAGGCTAGTGCCTTTGGGACCCTTCATCCCAGGGACAGTGGCCTGGGTCATATACCTCAGGTAGCCCCTGACTCACCCTAGTACAGCAGCACCTTCTCACCTCTTCCCCTCCCCAATAGGAGCGGTGCTCACAGGATCCCATGGCAGTAGAGGCTACAGTCACCCGAGTCCTCTAGGACAAGGACACCTTCCTATCTGGTGACACAATCTAAGGGCCAGTGGGCAAGTGCTGGGTCCTACCAGGAAGCCATTTAACAAAAGCCTGGGTTCTGATACCATATGCGCTGTGAGCAAGCTCACTGGGTCTCGGGGTCCCCAGGAGCACGCCAGATCTAGCATGCAGGGTCTGTCCTGGAAGCAATTTCATGGGGACTCATGGCCACCTGTCCTTTAGGTACCTGGCCCTCCTCCAGGTTTTCAGAGGTGGCTCTTGGCTCTGTCCTCTACTGGCCTGTGGTCAGTCCTCAGCCCCTGCATCTCGGTGCCCTTGTTGTTCTGATGTTCTTCCTTTCTCTGCTCAGCAGCAGCCCCTGGTCTGGTGGAGACTTGTAAACTGAGGGTTGTAAAGGAGTGGCCAATTCAGGTGGATAGATGACCCAGGAGATGGAAGGTGCCTGCCAGGGCTATGGGGGCTGTGTGTGTGTGTGTGTGTGTGTGTGTGTGTGTGTGTGTGCGTGCATTGGCAGGCATGGCCTCCCAGAGTCACTTCATTCATTCATTTTTTTTTAGGCCAGTCCAGCAGACTGGTGTTTTGTTTTATGTGTGTGAGAGAAATTGGCATGCCAGGGCCTCCAGCCACTATAATCGAACTCCAGATGCATGCGTCATCTTGTGTGCATGCGCAACCTTGCACGCTTGCATGACTTTGTGCGTCTAGCTTATGTGGGATCTGAAGAGTCTAACATGGGTCCTTAGGCTTCATAGGCATCTCTCCAGCCCTCATTTATTTTTTTATTCATCCCCTCATTCATTTTTACAACCCTCCATTTAGTAGAAACCTGGTACAAGGCTCTGTGCTTGGTCAAGAAGGCAGCTGGAGCTCGGCCCATAGCTAAGTGGAGACAGGTTGGCCATGGTCAGGACTAGAGCATCCAGTGTCAGAGAGGAAAGCCAGTGGCTGGGTGTTGGAGGACTCCTGGGTTCCGACTTGGAAGGCCATGTGGGATGCAGTCAAGCAGCAGAGACAGCCTGCAGTCAATCATAACATGGAAGCAACCCCGCAAAACAAGTGCTACTTCCTCTTGTCAAGGATCCTGATTTCTCCTCAGCTGAGAGTGAGGAGTCCCCAGGCACATGGCAGGCAGTGTGCCCTGAGAGAGACTAGAGCAAGAGGACGGGGTGTCTGGCCTGCAGTCCTTCCCCTACCTGACCCACTGTAGCTATAGCCTTGGGTCCCAGCATCATGGGTGGAGCGGCAGTTCTGGAAGCTATGACTCTAAGATCTATAGGCTGCATGGAGGCCATAAGACATCTTGGGAGTCTTGGGCTGCTGGAAGCTTCTCCACTCTTCCTTCCTCCCTGTCACCTGCCTGGTAATGAGCCTCTTGTGTGGCTTCTTTGTGTGCTTAAATACATCCAGGTGCAAGACTATGCCAGGCACCTGGAGGACCAAGCAATTGCTTTGAGCCGTCCTTGCTCCATGGGCTTGAATCTGGGAGTCTTTGTCCCGTGAGACAAAGGCCCTGGGTTGTGCATATTGCTCAGTGGTCAGAGGCACTACCTGCCAGAGTTCAATTCCCCAGTACCCACATCAAACCAAGATGTACAAAGTGAGAAAGACCCTGCTTAGGGTTAGGGAACCCAGCTGTCACCCTCTTACACAGCTGAACTCCACTTGGTCTAGAACCCTGCAGGTTTCTGTGAAGACAGAGCCCCTGCCCACTCCCGTCTCAATCATGTGACACATAGGACATCTGGAAAGCTGAGGCCCAGAGAAGGGAGGGACACTGACCACAGATCACATAGCAAGGCCTTTTGGGCTGGCTTCTCAGGCTCTACCAGCCCCCATACCTCTTCCAAGGCCCTTGGGACTCTGCTTCATGCACCTGTCACCTCTGAATTGTCCTACTGAACCTAAAAGACATTGATAGAGCACCTACCATGGGCCAAAGTATTTAGTGACGAAACACTGTGGAAAAATACCCACCCCCTCAAGAAGTAAGGGACTGGTGAGTGCTGAGTGGATGAAGGAAGCTGAACACTGCATTGATGCACTTACTGACGGCAACTTTATGAAGCAGATTCTATGATACCCTGTTTACAGATGTGGTGGTCCAGCTGCCCAAGGTCACAGAGCTAGACGCATCAGAACTATCATTTGAATGTGAGCTTGTGTAATTACAAAGTCACACAGCTTCTTTATTCTTTTCTTTCTTTTTAAAAATTCCTTTATTTTTATTCTTGAAACAGCCTCAGCCACTTGTTTTTTTCATTTTCTAAAAGGCATTTATTGTTGTCTTTCTAATTTTTCAAGCGATACATGTTCATTGCCAACAACTGGGAAATACATAAAAGCATAAACTAAAAACTAACAATCACCCCTAATCCCCACCCCCCCCCAGAGATAACACCATTAGCATTTTGATGCATTTCCTCCCAGGGTCTGCATCTACATAGAAACCTGAACATGCCAGGACACACAGGCTCTTTTCAACCCTGCCTTGACTTTGGTGAGCATTTTCCCATCTGAGTAAGCATATGAGAACTTCATTGGTACTGGACCATATATCTGTTCTTACATATTTACTTTCTGGGGGGGAGGGGTTGAGGTAGGGTCTCACTCTAGCTCACCTGGAATTCACTATGTAGTCTCAGGGTGGCCTTGAACTCACAGCGATCCTCCTACCTATGCCTCCCAAGTGCTGGGATTAAAGGCGTGTGCCACCAAACCAGGGGAAACAAAACAAAACAAAACCTCAAACATCATTTTCCAACCTTGGTTGTTGGCACCGTGACCCACAGACACACCTGGTGCCATTGGTTATTTGGTCTTCCCCCTTTTGTTTGTTGTTTCGAGGTAGGGTCTTACTCCAGCCCAGGCTAATCTGGAATTCACTCTGCAGTCACAGGGTGGCCTTGAACTCATGGCAATCCTCCTACTTCTGCCTCCAGCGTGCTGGGATTAAAGGCGTGTGTCAGGCCCGACCATGGTCCCTCTTTTGTCTGTAGTGACATATGCACAGAGGGTAGATATGGACTCTCCTCTGGGAATTCCAACTGTTTCTGTCTGCGTGGGTCCCTAGGCTCTGATTGTGCTGGCTCTCTTTGTTCCAGCTGAGTCTTAATTCCCACAAGCTCGGGAACGGGTACTGAGGATACCTGAACACTGACATTTTGTGTGGCCCACATGCCTGGGCACACATACACACATAGGTGAGCCGACCCAGCCATGTCCCAGAACAGCCTGGCACCCTGGAGCCCTGCCGGGCTCCTCTGTATGAAATCTGCCAAAGCTAATGACATTTTTTTTTCCTGATTTGCAAGTGATTAGTTTTAATTTGGGGACAATTAGAGGTAGAAGCAGGAGGCATCTGATCCTGATTAGATGTAGGAAGGTGGCCAGCACCCCACCCCACCCCCAGTCTTCACAAAAATTCACTTATGTGTGCAATAAGGGGGAACTGACCTCTATACCTGGGAGACTGGTCATCTGGGGGCATCCGGAGTGCTGTACGGTGCTTCTAGACACTCAGGACCAGTCTAAGATGGAAGACAAGGGGACTCTATCCATGCACTGACTCTTATCATGTGTCCCCAGCCTCATAAAGGGATAGAACCACCATTTGTTAAGCACCCACTAGGTACCACATCATGTTCTGTGCAAAGCTGGTCCAGCCGGGTGTCTTCCATATCCCAGTTCAGATGTAAAGGCAGACATGGGGAAACACAGGTTCGTGCCTGATGGTAGAAGTGGCTTGAGGGACCTCCACACTGGCCAAGAGCATCCCCTGGCTGCAGGAAACACTCCCAGAAGTGCTTAATGAGAGGACCCTTGATCACCTGAATGGTGCTTGCTCCAAGGCCAGGCTCCTGACAGAGCCAGAGCCACACATGTCTGTGGTGGCAGGAGACCCTCCCCAGCCTCCCATCCCATGTGCATGTCTTCTCTCGGGACCTGGGGGATGGGATGCCTTCCTGTAGAGGCTGCAAAGCTCTGTCCTTTCATCTTGCTGGTGTATGGTTGGGGGGAGGGGTGGCTGGGGCTAGTCCAGTCCCTGTGGAAAGGGTCACTTACTAGTCATGGTCTCACAGTAGCGGGGTGCTTATCGCTCTCCCACGTGGAAAAGCCGGGTGGTCCCAGCCTAGCTTTCTTCCCCTCGTGCTGCCTCCATGCTTTACTAGGGGAAACCGAGGCCTAGAGTTATGGAAGCAGCTGGGCTCTGGTATTCATGTGCCAGGGCTGTAGGCTTGGACACCAGCATTGTTTCCTCTCACTGTTTCAAAGGCAAGGTATTGGGTGGTGAGGTCCTCTGGTCCTCTTCCTACGACTTACATCACCTTGCCTCTGGGCATGTCTGTCTGACGCCTCCTTGTAAGGACAGCTGTTGCACTGGACTGACACACTCACAGCCTCATTTTCCTCTTCAGGAATTTTTTAGAGCCCTTAAAACACAGCCACGTGCCGCGATCCTGGGTGGGTACACTAGCGGAACCCAGTCCAGCCCACAGCACCCACTCAGCAGGGGCCAGATAAGACTTGGGGGAGCCCCTTCTGCAGGATAGGGTAGCAAGGGATAGGGTCTCAGACACCTAAATGCTGCCAAGGCCCAAGGCAGAGTGGAGCTGCCTACAGGAAGACATGGCCGGGCCTACTCTGCAGGGTCAGCTGCTGCTAAAACCCAAGGGCAGAGTGGGGCCTAAGTCTGGGGGTCTGAGACCTCAAGGCCATGCCAGGGAACCACAATAGACAGCCTGTTGTGTGGATTGGGAGGGGGGGGTAGGCCTGGCCTGCCTCTGTGTGTGTGTACATGTGAGTGGGCTCCCGGCCCACTTGAAATTGTAACTCCCTGTGTCAGGTGTGTCCAAGGCCAGTCCGTTCCACCCATCTCATGTCTAAAGTACTTTTCTCTCTCTCTTTCTATCTTTCTCATTCTCTCTCTCTCTCTTTCTGTCTGTCTCCCATCTCTGGACCTGGCCTGACCTGTCTCTGAGGATCTCACACCCCAAATTCATGTCTGTCTTCCTTGCAGGGACCCAGGTGTGGTGGTGCATGTCTGTAATCCCAGAACTTGGGAAGCTAAAGCAGTAGGATCACAAGTTCAAAGCCAGCCTGGGTCTACATAACAAGATGCTCTCTCTCTCTCTCTCTCTCTCTCTCTCTGAGAGAAAGAAGGAAGAAAAGAAAGAAACAGAGAAAGAAAGAGAAAGCGCAATGTCCAGTTGCTTCTTCCAGGCCTGTGCCTTCCCCTAAGACGTCCATCAGACGCTGTGCTAAGATGCAAGCCAGCATGCATGTCAGCACACACATATGGGGTATCTGAAACCCTGGCCTCTGAGTGACCTGCTGACACTCCAGCCACTTCAGTATGCTTCCATGGCCTCCCCCACCTCCCGAGAGAAACTAAGGCCCAGAGAGGTCAGGCAATTTCCTTGTGTCAGCAAACATGAGCAAGAGCAGAGCCGAGATTCTCACTGGGGACTCACTCTGCTCCCCACAGAGGAAACCTCAGGGCCCCAGCAGGATGCTGTGACTTTCCAGGGTGACCAAGGGTTGCTGTGGCCTCAGTGACACCAACAGGAAACTGCAGTGCTCTGCTCGGTCATCCTGCTGGCTCCCTTTCTGAGAGTTGACCGTTTCTCGGTTCAGGCGCTTCTACTTTTAGAAACTCAGTGTCATTATCTGCAAGGTTCCAGAGAGAGAGGACAAGAGCCACTAAGGCCCGGTGCCAGGAGCCTTCACCCAGGGGCCATCCAGGCTCCTCTGGAATGCCTCATCCACAAGGAACTCATTACCACACAGCATTCATTCCGAGAAGTTCATCCTTTCCTCAAGTTCATCCTTGAGGGCCTACTGTGTGCTTGGCCATGTTGTAAGCGCTTGAAAAGTTCAGGGACCACAGCAACGACATTGTCCTCAGGGAGCTCATTTCTGGTGGGCAGGAGCAGCAGGTTCATGTATAGCATACCTCGTTGGGTGTTGGTAAGTGCTATGAAGAAAATAAATAAATAAAAAAGAGAGGGGTGGGGGACTGGAGAGATGGCCCAGCACTTGCCTACAAAGCCTTAAGGCCTGGGTTCAATTCCCCAGTACCCATGTAAAGCCAGACACACGAAGTGGCATATACTTCCGGAGTTTGTTTGCAGCAGCTAGAGGCCCTGGCATGCCTATCCTCTCCCTTCCATTCTCAGTCTTTCTCTCTGTCTTTCCCTGCTTGCAAATAAAATATTTTTTAAAAGGAGGGGGTGATTAATGGGGGAGGTCAGACAGGCTATGAGGGGAGACAGCTGCAGGCTGAGGAAACAGCCCAGATCTCAGAGCAGCAAGGATGGTTTGGAGGATCCACGATCGCTTTTTGTAAATGTGTGGTGTGGTGTGGTGTGTGATGTGATGTGTGTGGGCGTATATGAACACGGTCAGCTAGCCACAGCGGGTCTCACTCTCCACCCCTCCCCCGCTCTGTGGGCCTGGGGTTTCAGATGTGCTTGGGTCCTGGGGAATCCAACTTAGACAGTGTCAGTGCCACATGCTTGTGTGGCAAACACTCTTACCCACTGAGCCAACTCCCTAGCCCCAGGATCCAGGATCCTGGATTTTCCAGGTCAGCACCATATTCTGGGAGGCTAGGTGGGCATGTAGCACACTCCCCAGACCCTTCTTTCTCATCCCTCTTCACCAAGGTCCCCTGCGCTTCTGTCCCTACCCTGCCTCCAAGGGCTCCAGATGGTCAGCTATGAAGAGGGTGATGGGAGCAAATGGGTCTAAGTGCCACTTAGCAGCTCCAGGGGCTCCTGGGGATTGCTGGTAAGGGCAGGGTCTGTGTTCTGACCCTCTACCCCCTGCCATTCTGAGCACTCAGCCCACTGACAGATGGCTTCTCTAAGCCTGAAGAACAAACACAATGCCCACCCCTGGTAGCAGCACCCCACATTGTCAGGGTCTTCTCTCTTCCCAAGGTCAGGGTCGCTATGGGTGGGTACAGTTGATGTCACCATTGCAATTTTAGAAGTGAAAATACAGGCTCAAAATGGGAGGCATCTTGCACAAGTAGAGTCTTTTGTCTGAAGCCACTGTCTGCTCACCGGCTTCCAGGACTAGGGCCCTGGCTCAGGACATCACACTGGGTTCTCACATGCTCCTTAGGACCAGACCCCCAAGCTGCAGGGTGTTCCAGGACCTGCCAGGAGGGTTCTCTCTGCCATCACCTTTCCAAGCCCATCTTAGAATGCTACTTCCTTCCACCCCAGGTCTCCTTAAAGGGACCCAAGGGGCCAGTAGGGATAGGATGGGTGGTTGGAACCTTTGACCTCCTGAGAATGGAAGGAGGAAGCTTGGTGGCAAGGCTGGTCACACTTGGTCCAGAGACCAAGAACCATGTGTGTCTCTGGCAGCTCCTAGAGGGTACTCAGGAGGAGAGATGGTGATAACAAGTGCCCTTTGTCCCACCTCTGACCCCCAAGGCCTTGCTGGGCCCTAAGTTAATTGCCTTTACTTGTTTGTAATCAGTGTTGCTTATATAGCCTAGGTTGGCCTCAAACTTGCAATCCTCCTGCCTCAGCCTCCCAAGAGCTAGGAAGTGTGTGTGCCCATCACAACTGGCTCAACTGTCTTAGCTTTTGAATCAAAACATTAAACTGCAGATTTTAAATAGATTGGAGACACTGGAGTCCCATAATAATGGGTTTGTTCTTGGCTGCTCTCGGGAGGACTCAACCGTGTGGGTTTGTGAATCTGGCAAGGTCTGAACAACACTGATAAAATATGCATGAACCACAATGAACATCAAGTACTGACTGGAGTTTCCTCTTTGGGACAGAGGAGTCAGCAGTCACACACAATGGACAACCTATGGCTGACTGGAGCCTCGCTTGGGGCAAGGCCCAGTAAAGAACTGAACTGACACTCATATAAATCAGGAGGTGAGAGGTGTCCCTCTGAGAAGGCCAAAGCTGGAGGACATTCTTGGGGTTGAGAAAAAATCCTGGAGGGCTTCCTAAAGAAGATGCAAGTAGGCCTGGGAGGATAAGGCGAGATCCAGATGCAGAGGCCCAGCATGAGCAAAGAAGCAGGAATGACAGGGAGGTGTGAGGTGTCCAGTTACCAGCAGTGACTCTGGAAAAGAAGTGCTAAGGGCAAGGGGAACCTGGGGCCACCAGTCAAGGACCCTGCACGCCACACTTAGACACCAGGTGTGTGGGGGTTTACTGTGAGAGCAGGCTGCGTAATAATACCTCCACGTGTTTGTACTGTGTTACACATTTACAGTGTTCTCTTACAATTCTCAAACACAAATGTCAGCCTGCAAGACAAACATTATCATCCTGATTCTCAAGTTGAGGAACAAGAATCAGAGAGCTCACAAGAAGACCCAGTAAAGGAAGGCCTCCCACCTTAGGGCTCCATTGAGGGTCTTTCCTTGACCTTGACAGTGCCCATCAGGTCTTGAGCTGAGAGTGAGGGGCAGTGAGGTCCCTCTATGCCTAAGAGAAGGCTGCTATTTGGGAAAGGAAAAGGAGAGAGAAAGAGGGAGGGAGGGAAGGAGGTGGGGAGAGGAGAGAGGTGAGATCCAGCTAAGCAAATTTAAGATATTATCATGGCAGAATGGGACAAGGATATAACAATGAGTCAAGATATTTATTGTTATTATTGTTTTATGATGTATTTTTATTTCTGCCAGATTATAACAATGAGCCAAGAGGCAGAACTTGATTACAACTGGTATTTCTGGGAGGGTGGGGGAGAGGCCCACATTTAGGATTGGGAGACGTAGGACAAAATTGCCTAGTTACATGATGTGCTGTGAGAAGGAGTGAGAACAGTATCTGAGATGGCTGGTGCAAGAAAAGGCTGGTGTGTGGAGGTCAAGTGGCTTCAGGTTCAAATCCTGATATTCACAGCTCTTAAGTGACTTGAGTCCTGCTCCTCTGCTCCTTCATCCATAAGATACAAAAATAGGCCTCAAAAAAAGAGAGGTTATTGACAGGAGAGTGACTGAATGTTTGCAGATCACAACTCCCACTCCAAAGATTGATCAGAGGATCAGACAGCTAAAGCGTGCTGAGTGTGGAGCTCTGAGTCCCGCACGCAGTTGGCAACCACCACCCAAGTAAATCCTTCCTGGTGCCAGAGCCTGGGCTCTGCCCTTTGTGCACATGACTTTGATGGGTCCTCACACCGGGATATTGAGACAGCCACCGTTTGTACTTATTTCACTGGTTTTGAGGACACCGGGGGATAAAAATCTCATGGACACTCCACCAGCTTTGGAAAGAAAGGAACATGGCAAGGGGTAAAAGAGTGATTCACACGCCAGCCAAAATAATGCGGGGACTTGGAACCCCACCCACCCACCCCCAAAGACAGGGGACCAGGCAGAGCCTGAAGCCCTGGAATAGCAAGCAGCAGGTCCAGTGTGGAGAGGGTGTTGTGAGGTCTGGGGCAGGGGGAGGGGGTCCACAGAGGCCTCTCCTGGTCACTTGGGGCGGGGCCCTTCTGTGTTCTCTGTCTCCAGCCTCCAGCCGCTCCCATCCGGCCAGTCCCAGTCCCCCGGGCCCACAGGCCAGTCCCGTGTTGCCAGTCAGCTACCGATTGTCGCACACACGGCTGGCCTTCTTCCTGCGGGAGACCAGGCCCCCGACGACGACGCCTGCGGTGGCCAACGGCTCCCTGCACCGCTCGGAGCCCTTCGTGGTGTTCCAGACCAAGGAGCTGCCCGTGCTCAACGTCACCCTGGGTCCCTTTAGCACCAGCCAAGTGGTGGCTCAGGAGCTGCTGCAGCCGTCCAGCACCCTGGACATCCCCGAGCGCCTGACGGTCAACTGGAAGGTGCGTGCCTTCATGGTGCGCGCGCGCGTGCCCGCCTCGCAGCCCGTGGCGCAGGTGCTCTTCTACGTGGCCGGCCGCGACTGGGACGACTTCGGTGTCGCCGAGAGGTTGCCCTGCGTCCGCCTGCACGCCTTCCGCGACGCGCGCGAGGTCAAGAGTTCGTGTCGCCTGGGCGGCAGCCTGGCCACGTGCCTCGTGCGCGCCGAGCTGCCCCTGGCGTGGTTCGGGCCTCCGGCTCCGGTGGTTCCACCCACTTCCCGTCGCAAGTCCCCGGATGGGCTGGAGCCCGAGGCCGCCGCCGGCGAGAACCAGCAGGTCGAGCTCTACTACACGCTGCACGCCCCCGACGCGGCCGGTGGCTGCGGGAGCGCGCGGCGAGGCTCCGGGCCCGGCGTGGGCGCGCGCGCCGAGAGCCCCACTCAACACCCGCTGCTGAGGATCGGCAGCATCAGCCTGTACAGGCCGCCGCCGAGGAGAGACGTGCAGGAACACAGGCTCGACAGCAACCTCATGATCCGCCTGCCCGACCGGCCGCTCAAGCCCGGAGAGGTGCTCAGCATCCTCCTTTACCTGGCTCCCAACACGTCCTCCTCCGTAGCCAGCCCCAGTGTGGAGCACTTCACCCTCAGGTGAAGGGCGGGGGAGCGAGGTGGTGGGGGAGAACTCGGGGTGGGATCTGGGGAACAAGTCAAGGGCATAAGGGATTCAGGGATCGTAGCATCTTCATCCCAGGGTATCCCACATAAGCCGTGTGCATGGGACCCGAATAGCCACTGCCGGGTCTCCCGACTTCTCTAAGTACTGTCTTCTGTCGGAGCATCCTACTGCAGAGCTCATATACTCCTGGACAGGGTGGTACATGCATCAGTGATTTTGTTTTTCTGATTTTTATTCATTTATTTATTTGAGAGCCACAGACACACACACACACACACACACACACACACAGAGAGAGAGAGAGAGAGAGAGAGAGAGAGGGAGGATAGATAGAGAAAGGGTGCGCCAGGGCCTCCAGCCACTGCAAATGAACTCCAGATGTGTGTGCCATCTTGTGCATCTGGCTTACGTGGGTATTGAACCAGGGTCCTTAGGCTTCACAGGCAAGCGCTTAACCGCTAAGCCATCTCTCCAGCCCGAATCAGTGATTTTTGAATGTGAGTTATATCAGTCATCAGAGATCTTGGGCTACATTCATAGGAGTAGAGCATGTGGGCTTGGGAAACCCATCACCATCCTTCTCTAGCCAGGGTTAATTGGAGCATCGATGAAGTGCGCTTACCATGAGACACGGTCCCAGTATCCAGGGAAGTGACAGATATGAGGCCACAGTGCTCTGAAACCATGGCAGAAAGCAAGTGGAGGGTCTAAGAAGCACAGACTTGGAGGGCTCTGCCACCTCTGTGGCTGCCTGAAGTGCTGTCACAATGAAGATGCAAGGGTGTTCTCTTGTGCCCCAGCAGAACGCAGGCGGCTGTGTCTCAGCTCAAAAAAAAAAAAAAAAGAGAGGTTCGGAGTCCCTATGCTCTTCCCCTAAAAACGTTCTAGGGATTGTGCAAAAATCATGTCATGAAGGCATGAGAAATGGCTGGGCAAAAGCTGGGCTGGGACCTGGTAGAAGTGATGGCAGCACTGGAAATGTTTTTTTTTTTTTTTTAAATATTTTATTTACTTATTTGAGAGAGAGAGAGAGAGAGAGCATGCCCACCTGGGCCTCCAGCCACAGCAAACAAACTCCAGATACATGCGCCCCCTTGTGCATCTGGTTTACATGGGTCCTGGAGAATCGAACCGGGATCCTTTGGCTTTGCAGGCAAACGGCTTAAAAAACTGTTCACCTCCAGTACCAGATCCCCAAATGTTATGTGTAGAACCCAAGGTAACTTAACTCATCAATAGATGGGAATACTCTCCAACTCCAGCCTAGGGCGGGTGGCCAGGCAAGCCGACTTTGGACTCCAGCCTGACCAGAATTCTCTCTCTTCTTCCTCCTCTCTGCCCAGGGTGAAGGCCAAGAAAGGTGTGACTCTCCTAGGCACCAAATCTCGGAGTGGCCAGTGGCACGTGACCTCAGAACTGTTGACTGGGGCAAAACACTCAACAGCCACTGTGGATGTGGCCTGGGCCCAGGGCACACCCTTGCCCCCGTGGTGAGTCCCACTTATTTCAGGGCAGGCATCTAGGGGTAGGGGGATCCTTCATGGGGGACACATAGGCTTATGGAGGCTTGGGACTCAGTTGATGGGAATCTGAGGCAAAATCTCCAGGCTGGGGCATGAGGTGGGCAAGAGAGGCACTTCTGAGGGCTGCAAACAGCAGCTGCTCTGCTGGGGCTCCAGAGCCCTGCCCTCCATCCTCTGCCTCTTCCCCTCTGGCCCCACCCTGTAGGGAGAGCCAGGGACCCCTGGAGATCCTGCAGCTGGACTTCGAGATGGAGAACTTCACCAGCCAGTCGGTGAAGCGAAGGATCATGTGGCACATTGACTACCGTGGCCATGGTGCCCTACCTGATCTGGAGCGCGCTGTCACTGAGCTAACGGTCATCCAGCGGGATGTGCAGGCCATCCTGCCCCTGGCTATGGTGAGCAGACTGCAGCAAGACACTGATACCTCTCCCCCCCCCGTGTGTGTGTGTGTGTGTGTGTGTGTGTGTGTGTGTGTGTGCGTGTATATTGGGACTGGGTACAGCTGAACGTGCATATACACGGACGTGTATGCACATGGGGGGAGGTCACCTCCAGTGCCAGGTGTGTCCTAAGGGGAGGGCCCACGTGTGCTAATAGGAAAATAGGGATAGCATCATAGCTTCCGGTGAGGTCATTATAGAAGTCACCACGGAGGGGCCACCTGGAGGAGCTCTCCTGGAAGAGGTGGCCATGCACTTAAGTCTTGAAGGCCACGAGGGAGAAGGGGCTCACCCCATCTGAGAAGCATGCTCCCGAAGGCTAGGGTCCCACTGGAAAATGCACATCAGTGGGCATGTAGGTGGTTAATTCAGAGAGGTCGTGGGGGTAGAAAGAGCCTAGTCCAGTGCAAGGCCGATGGAGTAGCTAGGACTGACCCAGAGAGTCTTGAAAAGCCAGGATGTCATTCCGAGAGCGCTGATGTCATGTTATCGGTGTTTCCAGATACAAAAGTAAGCTCCCACAGCAGTCCAGGTGAGTGGGAGGCTGGGTGGAGGCAGTCCCTGCACACATCCTTAGAGGATGGACGTACATCCGAGGAGCAGCAGCAGCCAGGAGCCAGGGCTGTGGCTCATGCCTCGTGTGTCCTGGAAGGGAAGCTCACAGCAAACCAGTCCTTTCCTCTCCTCCTGCAGGACACAGAGATCATCAATACTGCCATCCTGACGGGCAGGACAGTGGCCATCCCCGTCAAGGTCCTCGCCATTGAGGTGACTGGCCTCATCCTAGATGTTTCCGCCCTAGTGGAGTGCAAGTCTGACAATGAAGACATTATCAAGGTGGGCTTCCTGGACAGGGGGTTCTGGAAAAGAAAGTCGCAGGCCTTTGGGGAGCAGTGCCCCAGGCTCTCCTTAAAGATGGGGTTGCAGTCAGCTTCACATTGCTGGCAGAAAACACCCGACCAAGAGCAGCATTTGGGAGGAAAGGGTTTATTTTGGCTTACGGACTCGAGGGGAAGCTCCACGATGGCAGGGGAAAGCAATGGCATGAGCAGAGGGTGGGACATCACTTCCTGGCCAACATCAGGTGGACAACAGCAGCAGGAGAGTGTGCCAAACACTGGCAAAGGGAAGCTGGTTATAACAGCCATAAGTCTTCCCCCAACAATGCACTGTCTCCAGGAGGATCCAGTTCCCAAATTGTCACCAGCTGGGGACACATAAGTTGGTGGGGGACCCCTGAATCAAACCACCACAGATGGCATGCCTGCTCTTTTCTGGTGTGGACAAGCAGTCTTCCCTCCTCTCCCTCAATCAGCACCGCACCCCCACCCCGCCAGAAATAATTTAGCCCCACATCTGTGCATAGTCCCTCCCCCCAGTGTTCCCTTTCCCAGCCCTGGAGACTGCTCAACCTGGCCAGGAGGTTTCCTGGTAGAATAAGGCAGGACAGAGAGGAAAGGCAGTGCTGACAACATGAACTCAATCCAGCATTCTCAAGCCCTGTGTGTGGCAGACACTGAGCCAGGCAGTGGGGCAGAGGGGGTCAGATCCCATAAAGACTTGCCCTGAACATTGGGCAGGTGAATGGGATGCAGGAGATGGAGCTCAGGGAGACAGCCTTAGGAATCCCATACACCCCAGCACCTCCAACTCCTGAGACTCCCCAGCTATGCCTTTTCCTAGCCCTAGCTGCTCCCCAGAGACCTGCTCTGCCAAGCTTCTCCCCAGCTCTCAGCAATCAAGGCTTTCCTCTGACTCGATGGCCCAGTTTGCCACTTCCCCAGAAGAGCTCCAAACTTTTCTTCCTCCCTTCTTTAGACAAGGGTCAGAGGCAAGATGGGGCAGGGGGCAGAGGTGGTGAGATGACAGTGTGTCCAGCCATGGTACCTGTGTGGTGGGCCAACCTCTAGCAAGGTGGAAACTGGGCAACTGGACAGCTAGATCTGCTTCTTGCTCCCATGATGCCTCCTCTTGGTGGAAAGCAGGAGTCAGGACTCTCCACCCTACCATGCTGTCTATACTCTGCTCCAGTCCCTCAGGTTCTGGAAGCCTGGTTTTCCTTATCCACCACTGACCCAAGCACAGTGTCTTTCTGGGAATCAGAACAGAGTTTAGTCTATTCCTTCCATCCACTCGTATGGCTGGGCTTGAACCAGCCCTGTTCCAAAAGCCTATGGACAGTGCTTTCTCTGCCACTCACATTCCTCCACCCTGGGATGGCTTAGACTCAAGCAAGAATCCTGAACGAGTCTAAATGAGCTTGCTACAAATCTCAATGAAACCTACCCAGGCTCTTTATGGAGTCTGCCAGCCTTCTAAACGGAATTTGCCAACCTGGAGATGGAATCCTCTGCGTTCCGAGCATGGAAACGGGCATTTCTGGCAGAGCTGCTAATTCTACTTCCCTCTACCCACCCTCCCAGATGATTCTGGAGCTGCCAGAGGCTTGGGGTGGCCCAGGAGCTCATCTCCATGGATGAGACATAATCCAAACACCCTCCACCCCTTCAAAGAGACTTTGGAGAATTGCCAGTCCACTGGCCACATGGTAGATAGAGCACCTCCAGACTAAAGGCAGTGCTCCAAGGAATGCTCTGACAGGAGCACCCGGGTGAGTGTGCACACAGAATCTGCTCTGGTGTGTGCGAGGTATGTGCATGGGCACTGTTAGCACACTCAGCCTTTGTACCTGCCCTGAAGTGCTGGCAGCATCCCTTTGGAGAGAGTAGGCATTACTTTGCACCAACATGTGTCCAGCAGGCCCACCGTTTCCATCAGGCAGCCTCTAGGCATGCGAGTTACCAACCGACTGAACAGGTATTTACAAAAACCACACCATGGTGGCCGCATCCTCCCACCGGGGCTTGGGTTTCTCCAGTTCTGACATTTCCTCCTCCACTCCTGCCAGGAGCAGCCGCCCCTTCCTCCGAAATGAACCAACTGTCCACTCTCCTGAAGCAGCCACACCAGGGCATCATGGAAGGGACACGGACCAACCCCTTGCTCCCTGCCTCTCCTGGACTGTACTCTGCCTAGTCAAGTTCCCTGTGTGGGGTGCAAGACTCCACCTGGCAGACACAGAGCTACAGAGCCCCAATCATGCCAGGGCAGGGGCCAACCTTGGAAAACCCCTTCCGTAGAGTAGTATCCGCATCTGGCTTGGTTCTAGCAGAATAGAAACAGCCCCCTGTCCAATTTCTGCTGTTGGATCATTGCTGTGGTTGGAAGGGATAGTGCCTGTGGAAACTGTAAAGCAGGGATAGAGGGTGCCCTCCTCAGAGAAAGCGGAGCCATCACCAGCCTGGCCAGCCTCCTTCTGGGCCAGAAGGACCAGAAGGTCAGACCCAAGCCCTCTGCACTGCACTGCACAGGGAGGTTCTGCAAGACAAGACATGCCGTTTGCTCCGCTCTTTCCCCAGGTGTCCAGAAGCTGTGACTATGTGTTTGTGAGTGGGAAGGAGTCTCGAGGGTCCATGAATGCCAGGGTCACTTTCCGCTATGACGTCCTCAGTGCTCCCCTGGAAATGACAGTCTGGGTGCCCAAGCTGCCTCTACACATAGAACTCTCGGATGCTCGCCTCAGCCAAGTGAAAGGATGGAGGGTGCCTGTCCTTCCTGACCGCAGGTACAGCAGTCTGGGCAGACGCGATCCTGAGGAGATGATGTACCTTCTACTGGGGCAGTTAAACGCTGACCACTCACAGGTGTTTGAAAAATTGGATGAACTCTTTTTTTTTTTTTTTGGTTTTTTTTTGGTTTTTCGAGGTAGGGTCTCACTCTAGCTCAGGCTGACCTGGAATTCACTATGTAGTCTCAGGGTGGCCTCGAACTCTTGGCAACCCTCCTACCTCTGCCTCCCGAGTGCTGGGATTAAAAGCGTGCGCCACCACACCCAACTCTTAATTAATTCTGTAAAAAATATTTTATTTATTTATTTGAGAGAGAGAGAGAGAATGGTTACTCCAAGGCATTCAGCCACTGCAGATGAACTCCAGAAGCTGGGACACCTAGCTCCAAACCTGATCATGGAGGGCATAGGCCAAGGAAGGGGCTTGCTGCAGAGACAGCCAGGGTGCGGTATTCCTGATTTTACCGGTCTTGACTTTGGCATTTCCCCACCCTAGATCAGCCCGGGAGAGTGAGGACGAGGATGAGGAAGAGGAGGAACGGAGGCAGAGTGCCAGCCGAGGTTGCACCCTGCAGTACCAGCATGCCACCCTACAGGTCTTCACTCAGTTCCATACAACATCATCTGAGGGCACTGACCAGGTGGTCACCATGCTGGGTCCCGACTGGCTGGTGGAGGTCACTGACCTGGTCAGCGACTTCATGCGGGTGGGAGACCCTAGAGTGGCACATCTGGTGGACAGCAGCACGCTGGCCGGCTTGGAGCCGGGCACCACCCCCTTTAAGGTAAGCACTTTGCTCCATCCAAGAACAAAGGGGCAGAGCTGGGAGTCTATGTTACCTGTGGGTAGAAGACTCAGGTGTGCTCAGGGCCTCAGCCTCTGAGGGCTCGTTGCCTTCCTCTGCCCCATGGCTGAGGAAATGCCTTCCAAGAGCAAACCCATCCACTTCCTCCTGGTAGAGCTCTCATTCAAGGTTTATCAAACTTCATTGCCTTCAGGAAGTGGGCTGAAGCAGGTGTGGAGAGCGGGGGAGGAGGGTGCTGCTAGGGGAAGCAGGAAGTGCATTTGGGGATCTAAGAACAGCTTTCCCCTTCCTCTCTGACAGTGGGGTGATTGGGTAGAAGTCATTCAGCTACAGGTTGCCAAAAGTGACCTAGAAGCTGGATGCTACCTGTTTATAAAAGCAATTGATTCAATATTTTGGAATCGAGAGGTTTCTCATTTTAAAAAGAATCTAGATTTCTGGTTTGACCAAAAACCAAAAAACAAACAAACAAACAAACAAAAAACAGCCAAGCGTGGCACATGCCTTTAATCCCAGCACTTGGGAGGCAGAGGTTCGAGGTGAGTTTGAGGCCACCCTGAGAATACATAGTGAATTGGGGCCAGAGTGAGACCCTAACTTAAAAAAAAAAAAAAAAAAAAAAAAACCAGAAGAAGAAAGGGAGGGAGGGAGGGAAGAAGGGGGGAAATCTACCAACAGTGAGTCTGCATTTCCACTTAGCAACAGTCCTCTTGGGCCAAATACGGGCTGCTCCCTTTATGTGAATTCTGTCTGCCACACTCCCCACCACTCCCTGCTGTCCCCTGATGCGGAGGCTGAACACTGCTTACTATATATCCCTTTCCTATGACAGTGTTTTACTTAGTCAGCTCACCTCTCTCATCTGTGTTCCTGGCCCCGGGGAGTCCCTGATCCTGTCATGATTTTTATTCCCACTGGCAGACCTAGGGCAGAGCAGGGAGTCCCACCTGTCTGCCTGTCCCTTGAGCCTACTGGCAATGCTGGGAGCCTCCTTGGTTGGGAACCCTGGATGGCCCTGCTGCTTCCCGGTTCTCTCCGTCTGTCTCAGGTGGTGTCCCCGCTCACAGAGGCCGTGCTGGGGGAGACGCTGCTGACCGTGACAGAGGAGAAGGTTAGCATCACACAACTGCAAGCCCAGGTGGTCGCCAGCCTGGCCCTGGCTCTGAGGCCCAGCCCTGGAAGCAGCCACACGATCCTAGCCACCACCACCGCACAACCGACCCTCAGCTTCCTCAAGCAGGTAACTGGCTGCCTGGTTGGCCAGCCAGCACTCCTGGGGTGTGGGGACCCTGCCTTGTCCTGGACCATCAGTGCCCAGTTCTTTGGGTAATGGAAACGAAGGAGCTCTATACCCTATCACCCTGCCCTGCACAGGGGGCCATGATAGGGTCCCAGTGTTCCTGCTGAGCACCCCCTCCTGCATCCACGGGAGGCTGTCACTTCTGCCACCCAGGGAAGTGCCCAAACCCATCTCCAGCCCTACCTGCGTAGCATGGGTACTGGCTACAGGATAGAAGTGGAAAGGTGGTAGGCAGGGATTAGGCCATAGGGGTCCCCAGCCCCCATGTTCTGTGATTCAGGTCTTTCCCTTCTCTGTGGGCTCAGCTTCCTCATCTTCGGAGGAGAGTGGGGGGCTGAAGGAGGAGTTCTAAGTCTTCCCCGACAAAGAAAGAAGGGGATGGGGTGGGGACTCTCATTAGCCAATGTTCTTATTGGAGGATTCCCAAGGCCAGACATGGAGATGTAGGTAGCAACAGAAGAAACGAGGTAAACCCACGAGGGAATTTACCCTTCAGGTCATGTAGAGGAGAGGCTTGGTGCTCAGACCCGGAAGCCCTATCCTGTGTTCTCTCCCCTCAGTGCCAGGGCTACACGAGTGCTGGAAAGCCAGCAAGGGGCAGAGGTTCGTGGCTCTGACAGTTCCAGAGCGGGCACTAGCAGAGAGGCCTGCGGGATGGCGCCCTCTACCTACTGACCCCTCTCCTCCTCTTCTTTCTCCCCCTCCAGGAAGCTCTGCTGAGTCTCTGGCTCTCCTACAGTGATGGCACCACTGCGCCACTCTCTCTGTACAGCCCTCGGGACTACGGGCTGCTGGTGAACAGTCTGGATGAGCGGGTGGCCACAGTGACTCAGGACAAGGCCTTCCCACTGGTGGTGGCCGAGGCAGAGGGGTCGGGGGAGCTGCTCCGTGCCGAGCTCACCATCTCGGAGGGCTGCCAGAAGACCAAGCGCAAGAGTGTGCTGGCCACTACCCCCGTGAGCCTGCGGGTACACCTTGGGAGGGACGAGGAGGATCCCACTTACGACTATCCAGGGCCCAGCCAGCCAGGGCCTGCAGGGGGCGACGACGAGGTCCGGGGAGCTGGTCCACCGGGCACTGCGTTCCCTAGCTCAGGGGCTGGCCCAGGTACCACTGGCCCGGTTGTGCCACCCACAGAGGACTTCCCGCCGCTGCCCACTGGTTTCCTGCAGATGCCGCGGGGGCTGACCGACCTGGAGATTGGGATGTATGCGTTGTTGGGGGTCTTCTGCCTCGCCATCCTCGTCTTCCTCATCAACTGCATCGTGTTTGTGCTGCGCTACCGGCACAAGCGCATCCCACCCGAGGGCCAGACCAGCATGGACCACTCGCATCACTGGGTGTTCTTGGGCAATGGGCAGCCTCTGAGGGTGCAGGGTGAGCTCTCTCCGCCCGCCGGCAACGCCCTGGAAACCGTGCCAGCCTGCTGCCACGGCGACCACCACAGCAGCGGCAGCTCACAGACCAGTGTCCAAAGCCAAGTGCATGGGCGCGGCGACGGCTCTTCGGGCGGCTCGGCCCGGGACCAAGCTGAGGACCCTGCCAGCTCGCCCACCTCCAAGCGCAAGAGGGTCAAATTCACCACTTTCACCACGCTGCCCTCGGAGGAACTGGCCTATGACTCCGTGCCTGCTGGTGAAGAGGACGACGAGGAGGAAGAGGACCTGGGTTGGGGATGCCCAGATGTGGCGGGCACCACACGGCCCACTCCACCCCCGGAACTGCACAATTACATGCGCAGAATCAAAGAGATTGCATAGAGGCACTCTTGGGGTGGCAGGAAGCCCACCCTCCCCCCACCAAACACACACGGTCTGCTGGGCCAGGAACCCCAGCTCATACAGACGCAGGGCGGCTGAATGGATTGTATAGCCTTTATCTCTGCAACCACCTCCTGGTCTACCCCTTTCCAGCAGCCCACCATGACCCTCTCCTGCCCCCTGCAGGTAGAGGGCTCCTTCCCACCACTGCTTAAAGGAGGGAGTCCCTGCCTCAAAACCTCATCCCATCTTAGGCAACCCCCTCCTGACCCAAGAGTGAGGCTTCAAGGCCAAGCTTGGGATTAGGTGGGACCACACTGTGCCCTGCCCTGCCCTGCCTCCCACATCCCCTCCAGTCCCCCCTGTGCAGGGGACCCGAGGGGTCTTGTGTCACAGGCTGCACAAAGACTTTTCTTAAACCAATATTCAGGGATTTCTGTCCTGCAGGGTGGGAGGTGGTGGCTGCCTGCCTTGCCAAGGATTTTGCTGCGAACAAACACATTGAGGGGTTGGGGGGGGGGAGTTGTGGTGTCTGCTGGCTTCCAGGTGCCTCCCAAGTTTGGAGCTGACTGCAGAGGGCCTGGTGCCCAATTGAGCACTTTCCTAGGGTCTCCCAGGAACTTCATATGCCAGAAGGCCTGCGACAAGGGCCCACATGGGGGAAGTCCCCATCTCTCTGGCCCCACTGCACCTCAGTGAGCAAGTGCTGTGGGTGCTATGTAGCCTGCCTCCACAGCAAGGCCAACACGACTGCGCCTTAGTGGCTCTGCTCACCCTTGCTTCCCACGTGCAGCTGGGAGGGCAGCAGCCTCCTCCAGAGTCCCGAAGGTTGGGGGGGGGGCACTGGGGAGTGTTGTCAGGGCCCATGAGATGGATGAAGGCAGAAGGAAACCGGCACCCCTACTTCCCCCATCCCGTGGGCCACTCCTCTTGGGTTCTAACCACCACTGTGTCCGTTTTTCTTAAATAAATGAAGGGCATCAGCCTGGGGTGGGGGCTGCAGCTCCCAGCAAACAGATAGTACATGGAGGCTGGCTGTGTCTCATCCTTGTGTGTGTGTGCATGCGCGCACACACACAGTGCATGTATCCCAGGACACAAGGCCACACAAGCTACCCCAGGCTGCCAACATGCACTTCCTACCCTGATGTGCAAGACCCTTGGGAACCTCTGGTGTAACGGAGACACCTGCATCATGGGACAAAGAATCCAGTGACGTGGAAGCATAGCCTTCAAAGAGGGGGCCCCAGGAGTCTGTAGTGGTTGGCTCAGTAGAGAGGGACAGGCCTAAAGACCTGTTCTGGGAAAAGAGGTCTTGTAGTCAGTTTCACATTGCTGGGATGAACATCCAAATCAGACACAGTTTATGGGAGGAAGGGATTTATTTCAAGCTTACAGATCCAGGGAAAGTTCCATAAGGGTGGAAGAAGCTAGTTCCCATTAATAAATCCAAGCAGAGAGAGAAATCTCCACCAGCCAGCAAATACAAACAGCAGCAAGCAGAGCTTACACAGCCTTTGGGCTGGAATTCATCTGCCCCCAGTGACGCCTCCTTCTGTAAGTGACAAGCTTTAATAAAACACCCGAGTCTATGGGGGACACACGTTCAAACTACCATAGGTCTTAACAATGGAAGGGAACAGAAAATCAGAAAAGGTGTGTGGCTTGTCATCCCCACCTGATCTGCTGCTTATCTTCACAAACTTCAGCTCTCTCCTCCTGCTTCTCTCCCGGGAGCCTCCCTTTTTTTTTTTTTTTTTTTTTTTTTTCCTTGTGAGCTCCATGAGGAAGCCACTAAGGAGAAAGCAGGCATGTTGGGCTTGGCTGTCCCTGCCAGTGGTCTATAGTCTGGGATTATGCACAGGGTCTCTCCCTCAGCCCTGGAAGCCCACACTCTAGCTCCAGGCAGCAACCTGGGCAGGGGACAGTGCAGCCCCGGGTTTAAAGAGGAGAGGTGCCTGCCAAGGTGGTTAGCCAGCCCATAGATGAGGCTACAGGGAAGGACAGGACCCATTTCAGAACTGCATTGGTTCCACTCATCCGTGCTTCTGCCCACCATGGAAAGACACCTGGCTTCCATGACCACCTGTGCCACCACCATGGCAGCTTGGGGCATGAAGGAATGAAAGAAGTCCAGCCAGATATGTCAATGACTCTGTACAGTGTCTGCAGTCATCAGTGCACTTAGAAGAGACGATAAGGCACAGGGCTTCTGATTGTATGGGGCTTTGCCATAACCAGGGCCTGGTTACAGGAAAGGTGTGAGGCTGAATCTTCCCCCATGATGTGTTTGGCAAAAGAGCTCAGCAAGAAAGGGGTGCCCCCAAAACTGTGCACTCTAGGGCTTACTTGAGAACTCTTTTCCTTTTTTGGTCCCCAGAGTGCAGACACCTGCTGTTCCAGTTCAGCTCCTGGAAGACCCTCCTACATGGGGTTCTCAGTTACTTTTCTTTAACTCTTAACCTCTTGTGCCTAAGGTGGTGCCTGGAACTGACGAGTGCTCAGCTAACAGGTATTTGTTGACGAGAAGTCCAACTGCACATCCTGAGTTCATCCCGTTTGAGGCGTTTCTGCAGTACCGAGATGGCCTTACTCGTGCTAAGCAAGTGCTTCGTCACTGAACCCTAGTCTTCTTTGTTACTTTCATTTCTTTCTTTTTGTTTTAAGTTTTCGTTTTTATTTATTTATTAAAGACAGAGAAAGGGAGAGAGAGAGAATGGGTGCACCAGAGCCTCCAGCCACTGCAAACGAACTCCAGACACGTGCGTCACCATGTGCATCTGGCTTACGTGGGTGCTGGGGAATCGAGCCTCGAACCGGGGTCCTTAGGCTTCACAGGCAATTGCTCAACCACTAAGCCATCTCTCCAGCCCTCATTTCTTATTTTTATTTATTTTTTAAATTTTGCAGTAAGATCTCAGTAAGTTACCCAGGCTGGCCTTGAACTTTCAATCTTCCTTTCTCTGCCTCCCACATAGCTGGACATACAGGCCTCCACTACCATGCGTGGCCTGCGATTTTCCATATCATCTTAGCAGTGTGGAAAATCAAAGTGCCCAAGCCCTTCCCCCTCCTTCTCACAAGGGAAAAAGACGACACAGATGTGACTTCAAGAAGACTATCTCAGCCGGGCGTGGCGGCGCACGCCTTTAATCCCAGCACTCGGGAGGCAGAGGCAAGGAAGGTCGCTGAGAGTTCGAGGCCACCCTGAGACTACATAGTGAATCCCAGGTCAGCCTGGACTAGAGTGAGACCCTACCTTGAAAAACCAAATAACAACAAAAAAATCTCAAGGTGGGAGGTGAAAGGTCACTGGTGTCAAACTTGACTCATGGAGCCATTTGTTTACTTAACACATTAAGCTCCTGCTATGCACTGGGGTCTTCTGAGAGTCGTGGCAACGAGGCACACCAATCCTCAAGATGCCTCAGCCCCACAGAGGAGCTGTCCACTGCCATGGGCTACTCTAGGATGTCCATAGAGCTTTGTCTTGGGTTGATGGGACACACAAGAGAGGTAAGCCATCCTCAAGTTGCAGTAGGCAGAGGACAGCATGGACATTGCTGGAGGATAACAGGTGTGGAGGGTTGTGGGGACATGAGGCTGCCATTCTACACCACGTACCTGCTTGTGTCGTCTCTGCATCTGCTCGTCCAAGGCCTGGACCATGAATCTCCAGCGATAAGAAAACAGCAAACACATCCATGCAAAGGGAGAGAGGCCAGAAAGAGTGTGGCATGGATATGAGTCAGCATGGATATGAGGACGTGGCTCATGGGGTTCGTCAGGCAGCTCCCTCACACTAAGGCAAGGAAGAAGCAGGGTTAGGGAGACATGAGGGAGCAGCTCCAGCAGACAGGATGTGGCTCAGCTCCAGGAAGGAGGCACAGAGCTGCCTTGCACAGTTGTGCTCAGAGGCAGGACTTGCCAACAAAGAATAGCTGCCTGACCATGGAGACAGACCTCTTCCCAAATGACTTCAAATCCCAGGCTACTAGGGAAAGACTCTGTTCCTATCATACTGCCAAAATGGCCCCTGTCCCACTTTGGCCACACCAGAGACCAAGACTCAGAGAAGAGGAGCAGCTGCAGGCTGAAGTCACACAGAGGCAAGCTTTGGAATGGAGCCACAGCTCTGCTTGCCACCCTACCCCGTAATTTGTGCTCCTGTCTCCTCATCCTTCACACCCTGTCCACATGCGAGAGCTCAGAAGCAATTTCTAGAAATGGCAATGCCTGACCCTTGCTGAGTTCAAGCGAGAGCGGGCTTGGCAGGAATGAGGTGGGACATTAAGTTAACAGCCCCTGTGGAATGGCCCTGGCACCGAACTTCTCTTTAAAAATTTGTCTTCGACCCCCAAAATGAACCGAGGGACCTTGTAAAGAATAGTTATTGACAGAAAGCTACTCAGGGAACACTCAGGAGTGGGCTCCATGAATCAGTTCACTAGCAAAATGAGATTTCCCAGACAGCCAGAGGGGTGAGGCAGGGCAGAGACACAGAGAAGCTCTGGGGAACATGTTCAGTCAGGGCCCACACCTCACCCCCACACCAGCCACGGACAGTGGGCCATGCCTGTCTCCGACAAGTATTAACTGAGCACTTACTAGGTGCCAGGGACTCTGCTGTACTGGAGAGAGTGCATTTGAGGCAGTGAGATGGAATAGAGAGCCAGAGTGAGAACATTTCAAGTAAATGCGTGGAGCAGAGAAGGCCACTCGTATTTGAAGGAATCAAACTTCTTCCCAAGGCGTCATGGCGGGGATTCTGAAGTCTGACAAAGTACTTGTTCGTGTGACCTTCTCAACAGCTCTGACCTCTCACTTCCACACTATAAAACTATGGAGATGACCACAACCAGGCAGTGGTCACTGGCCTCCCGTCATGGGTTCACTACATGAATTTCTACCATGAACACTGGGACGTAGGGATTCCTGTTCTGTATAAGTAAGGACACAGCCTCAGAGAGGGTGAGGAATTTGCTTGGAGTCTCCAGCTTAGACATGACCTGGTAGAAGCTTCATGTCCCCCCCCAATCCTCAAGCAACTAATGACCTTGGCCAGTGAAGGGGGTGAATGAAGCTGGAGGATTTTGCAGCGGGAAGGGAGTAGGAAATGATGGCTAGAGATTCTGGATGCCCATTTGCGAGGGGCAAAGGTGTAGAACACCAGTTGAGGCACAGGTTGTGGGCAGTGTTTGGAGCTGATGGAAGATTGCGGTATGAGGGGAGCATTCCTTCCCCCCTGGGATCCCCCAGGCCCAGCTGACTGTCATAGTAGGCAACCATGCAGAGTGCCCAGGATTTGCCTGAGCAGGTGCCAAGCTGGGCTTGTTTGTGTGGGGAGCTGGTGGCATGCCAGAGATACCTGGTGTGAGGAGCTGATCAGAAACCCTCACCTGCCCCTTCCCCGAGGAACATGGGCTAAGCAAGAGAACCTAGAAAAATGGAAGGGACCCCAAAGGACCCCCATCCCTGCCCACTGACTTGGAGGAAGTGTTTATTAGACTTGAGTGCAAGCACAGAGGAAGTGGGAGGATGAATCTCCTCTGGAGGGCTCACTGTTCAGCACTGAAGAGTTGCCATTTCACTCACTTGTCACTACCAGGTTAACTAAGTACTGTCATTATACCTATTTTATTTTTATTTATTACAGAGAGAGAGAGAGAGAGAGAGAGAGCGAATGAATGGGTGCACCAGGGCCCCTAGCCACTGCAAACAAACTCCAGATGAATGCTCCCTCTTGTACATCTGGCTTATGTGGGCCCTGAGGAATCCAACCTGGGTCTTTAGGCTTCACAGGCAAGAGCCTTGACCGCTAACCTATGATTCCAGCCCCTCATTATATCCATTTTAGATATGACAAAAATAAGGCTCAGAGAACTCATATGCCTTGCCCCGTGCCACTTGTCAAATACACATGTCATATTGGTGCCAAGTTCTAGCCGTCCCTTTGCCCCACATTAGCCTTCTGGGAGTTCAGTCATTGTGGTGTGGTAACTAGAGCCTAAGCTGAAACTGAGGGGCTTGGTGTGAGTTCTCACTGTGTCATGAATGAGTCATGTGAACCTGGTGTGTGCAGTGAGGCAAGATCCTCCAGGTCAATCCAGAAGACAAGCGTTCCTCCAGTGCCTTCACTCAGACCCAGAGCCATGAAGGCCAGGTCCTTTCCAGCCTAGCCAATTCATACCCTGCCTCCCTTCATCCACCCCAAGGAGTTGACCTCCTGCCTTCAGAGAACGAGAGCTGCGCAGGGCTGGATGTGTGTGCTCTGTACCTTGGGCAGAGAAAAGAAAGCAAAGGTGGAAGGCAGGCAGGCAGGCAGTTGATTCAGAAGATAGCCTAGGACAGGCTGGGAGAAGACATGGGGGAATTAGGAGGCCCATAGATAAGTAGAAAATCAGGAGAGGAGGTGGTAGGCCCACCTCTGCTCTGCTCCCAGTCAAGAGGAGGAGCCACTGGGGGAGGCCTGGTTTGGCTTCATTCTCCCAGGCACCTCATGCACAGTGCCACCCTTCCGGAGTCATCTGAATCTTGAGGAAACAAGATGTCCTCTGAGGGCCCGCTTCCCCTCCTCCCCTCTCCCCCCCTCCCCACCGCCCCTGAACTGCCTTTCTCCTAGATTCTCTCACAGGCTTCCTGGGAGTCATGCACAGAGTGCAAGCGAGTCAACCCAGGAACCTTCCACCCATGTGTAGAGAAGCTGCTCCTCCCAGCCCCACCCTGGAAGGTTACTCCACTTCACAGACCCCACTCACAGGAGGGACATAGAAGGTTAAAGATGATGAGAGGTGGCAAGGAAGCCCTCTGTCCTGTTGGTCTCTGCCCCTCCTCAGTGTTTACCCTGCCACTCCCTCTTGACACAGACTCCAGCCTCAGCAGGCAGAGTGTGCTGGAGACCGGGCAGGAGCCTACAACGTTATTGTCCTCTCTCTGCCTCCTGCGTTCTGCCCACACAAATATTCACAGACACATATTTGCACACTAGGCCTGAAGCTGTGTCCTTCCTGTCCCCTTCAGGCTCAATTCTAGATCATTCCCTGTACAGAGCTGGCTCTCAAGGGTATGGGGGCTGGATTTTGACTACCCCACTGAGCAGGAACTACATGCCTCAGGGGCTTGGGAGCGAGGAGAAGAGGGAAAAGAGAGAAGATTCCAGAAGTCTTCTTCCTCTAGGAGGCCTCTAGGGATGTCCAAATCTCCAGTGACCCACCTCTCCAGAAAATTCTACTCCAAAGACATGCTAAACTACCTGTCTTAATCAGATGATCGAAATGGAGCCTTTGTCACAAGAATTGGAAATAGGTTGCTGGCCATCAGTGCACATGCTCAAAACACCAGCAAAGCTTGAAGTGTACAAATGGGCATATGGGTGCCCATACTCCTCCTCCTCACCTGCACATGAGTGCACGCTCCACTCCTGCACACCTTACACACAGAAGCCCACCTTTCATACATGTACACCCCTTCACGTCCACATGTGCACACATGTACTGTTGTGTGACTTTTCCTGTGAATAAAAGTCTGTTCACCCCACATAGGGCCCTGGCAACAGGCTAGAGAGAAATTATTCCACTCAAGTCTTCTAGTTTGGTGAGCCATTGAGTTTATTGGGGTTACTTACAGGAGCAAGGGTCACTCAAAGACAGCAGCATCACTGTAAAGCATCGCTGCACCCCTGGAGCCCCCTACACAGTTTGCTGTCACTTGGGTAGCGGAGGAGTCTCCTCTCCCCAGCCCTTGTCACTGCTTATATAACCACGGGCCAGAAGCTTCGGAGCTTCTGGAGCCTTAGACGTTGCGTGCGTTTCTCTCCTTCTAAAAAGGAGTTTCTGGGATGGAGAGATGGTTTCGTAGTTAAGGCACTTGCCTGAAGAGCCAAAGAACCCAGGTTCGAGTTCCCAGGACCCACAAAACCAGATGCACAAGATGACGCATGTGTCTGGAGTTTGTTTGCAGAGGCTGGAGGCCCTGACACACCAATTCTCTTTCTCTCCCTCTCTCTCTCTCTCTCAAATAAATAAATAAAAACTAATTTTTTTTAAAAAAGGAATGTTCTGTTCTAAAGAAATGGGCACATGCTCCTCACATGTACACACTCCACACAGACAGTCCCCATGTACACTTGTGCACATCCACACATTTCTCACATGCACCTATACACAGTCTCCTCACACATGTGCACACACTCCTTAGGTGCACACACTCCATGCACATGTGCACATAGCCCACACTTGCACACATGCGCACACAGACACACACACATGTGCATGTGCAAGCAGCTGGAGCCCCGCAGCAGCCATGCGCTACCAAGCAGAGACAGCCGCTGCTTGGCCAGCTCATGAAGGAAAGCACAGGGCACAGGGGTGGTCACCAGAGGCAGCACTCTGAAGGGTGGATGCAATGGAGGGTATTGAGAAGAGTCAGGCGGACCTTTGAAGTCCAGTGTCCCCAGGGTCCCGCTGCAGACAAGGGGCTGCTGCCCAGCTGCATAAGTAACCTAGAGCCTCCTGTGTGGGCTCCTGTGTGTGCCCAGCTTGTTCAGGGAGGGTTGTCAGGAATATATCCAGCCTATACTTAGAGCAGTAAATAAAAGGTCTCCTCTCAGCATTGGGAAGACTGCTATTCACATGCAAGCCATCACTGAGTTAATTACAAAGATTCTTATCTGTTTATTAAAGCAACTAGAGGGCCCTCTATTTGGTAACAGTGCAGTTAAAAGGGACTGTGTTATTAACTCTAATGGAATGATTTACTGGTGCCTGGTGAGGTGGAACCTGGGGACAGAAGCCCTCATTTGAGGTACCCTGGTCCTTTGTACAAGAGCCAATAAGGCTTCCGGGAGGAGTGAGTGAGATCTTGTGAGTGGAAAAAGCCCTGAGTGAGGCTGGTAGGATGAATGGGCACTGGGGTGGCACGGTTCAATCCACCCAGTGGCAGAAGGAACAGAGCTGATCTCTCCCCAAGGGTCCATTCCCTGTCCATGAAGTGGGGATAAAGCACTACCTACCTCATAGAGCTCGTGTGAGAACTCCATGAGCCATTCACAGTGCAAGGATGGCAGAGATCTCCAGCCCCCAGCTCACCTCAGCAAATGCAAGCTATTATTTTATTACCTTTCCAAGCAAGAGGAGTTTTCTGAAGTGAAGAAACGTGGAGATCTGCTCTTGTCCTCCATGTGATGCTAGCTTGCTTGCTTGCTCTCTCGCTTTCTCTTTCTTTCTTTCTTTCTTTCTTTCTTTCTTTCTTTCTTTCTTTTTCTTTTGGCTTGGTATTTCCATTTTGTTGACCCAAGCCATCTCTTGGGAGACTGCAACAATTTCCAGGGAGACTTTGGAAGTCCTTAAAAAAGAAGATATTGATGTTTCTGCTGCTGCTGCATGGAGGCAGGAGGAATTTGAGACAAATGATTCTGACCACAGAGAGTGGCCCTGAACTGGTGTCACCATCAAATCATTCCTCTAGATACTCTGTCGTGATGGCCCTGAATTCTAGGGGTTACTCAAAAATGAGGGGATCCAGCTAAATCTTGAGAGGGGGCAGTTGATCAGCTATAGGGACCAGATGACATCCCAGGGAGCAACAGTGCTTAGCAAGAGAAGCCCAAGATACAGAGAATAGTGCGCAGAGCAGGGCCCTCTGCTAGGACTAGACAGTCTGCTGTTTGGCAGGCAGGGCCACGTGCATTCCCCTGCTCCAGTTTCCCAGCCTGGCACACAACCCCAAGAGCCACTGAGATGTCGATCTGTGGGGGTAAGATAAGGGTCAGACCCAGGGCAGGGAACTTACCTCACACTGGCCTTTCTCTGGGCCTCATTCATGGGCTTGTGCGGATGCAGCCAGCTGGCCAGCTGCCATCTCTCCCAACTCCATCCTTCTGTTGCTCTCCTCAACCAAGACCTGCAGCTCAGTCCTCCTGATAAGGCCATGCCCTGAGACAGAGACTTCCAGACATGCCTGCCTGGCCTTTCCCAAAGGAGGGATTTCTGCAGTCAAGGCGGCCAGGGCAAGAGAGGAGAGAAGCAGAAAAGGAGAGCTAGAAGCTCCAGAGCTGACGAGTGTCCCGTGATGAGGGTTCTTTCTCGAAATCAGAGCGGTGGTCAGGAAGAGATGTGCTAGACCATAAACCCTCTCTCCAGTGGATGGGCCTCCTGGTATGCTGCGGCTCCTGGTTCACCATCATGTCTAAGGAGGTAGTAGACAGGCTGGGTGTGATAGGCCCCAGATCCCTGAGACAGATCCAAGAGGCTATCTCCTGCTTGTCGCCTCCCAAACCCAGTCAAAGTCATGAACCCAACTCCCACGGAGCGGCTTCAAGGCCTTGTGACTGTTGGGAAAGGCAGTGACTGGCTTCTGCAGCTCCCTGACCCCTAAGAAGCCCTAAGCACAGCAAGTCTAATGCCATAATGTCAGTGTATTCCCCACTAGCGTGGGGAGGGACTCCTCACCTGTGCTTTAAGGCCATCTTGACTTGGCTAGGGTTGGGGGAGCAGGGGCAGAGACCCCACTTCCCACTTGCACACCCGGTGAATGGAGAGTCAGGTTAGGTGAATCTCAGCCTGGTATGCACCATCATGGGTTGTCCCCCCCTTGCCAGTAGGGTGCCTACAGGAGTACCCCCATTCTCAGTTGCTCCCAGTGGAGTGAAAATTGAGTTAGCGCCTATTTGTTCCTTCAGCAGAAGGACGGAGTCCAGTCTCCCTGACAATCTCTGCTTCGATTCATCTCCATTTTGCCTGCTATGCATTGTGGGCTGATTATGGGGCTGGAGATTCGATTTTATTTTGGTTGTGACTTCAGGATCACTGACATGCAACAGAGACTTGGGGTACTCCTGTAGGCACCCTACTGGCCTGTGAGGACTTGCTCTCTTGGCCCATGATGGCCTAGTCAACAAGGTGGTCAGTGCAGCAGTGGACGGCCAAGACCAGACCAGAAGAATTCTGCCCTTACTGGCTCAAGCCTGTTCCCTACCCTCACATCTGTCTCCTGGAAAAGGAGGTTCAACCTTTGTTTTGTTTTGTTGTTTTGAAACAGCCTTTCTATGTATCTCAGGATGGTCACGAACTCACTCTGTATCTGTATTTGTTACCTTTCTTATTGTGACGATGTACCCAACAAAAGCAAGTTAAGGAAGGAAGGGTTCATTTTGTCTTACGGTTTGAGGTTCCATTATTACAGCAAGAGCTTGAGGCCCCTGGTCGCATCCAGAGTCAGAAAATGGAGAGCAATGAATGCTGGTGTTCAGCCTGCTCTCTCCTTTGTATTCAGTGGTGGGTGAGAGGGGCACAGCAGAACATGGGATCTTGTGACCCACAGGTAGGATGGCTCTCCCCTCTTCAGTGAATCTAGAAACTCCCTCACAGGCATGCTCAAAGATTTGTCTCCTAGGCAATTCTAGATCCCATCAAGTTGACAACCAAGATCATCATCTCCCAGACTGGTTTTGAACTCCTGCCTCACTCGTCTCCCCAGCGCTAGGATTAACACCATGTCTGGCTTTCCAAGACCACTTCTCCAGGGATGCAAATGGGGCAGAAATAAGTCTGATGGCCAAAAATGTAGGAAAAAAATATTAGTAAGTCTCAAAACTTTCTATGAAATAACATATGGAAACACAGATGGCGGCAGGGGAGTGGAGAGAAAAAAAAAACACAAAGGCAAGAAACGGCCTGCGGAATTGTTGGGGGACACAAGAATTCTCCCACGGAGCAAGCCAGGCAGAACGGGAAGAGATGGGACAGGCCACCAAGATAAGACCAGAATTTAAATTTTCTTCTGACCCTGTGTGTACCAGGAGAGGTAGTTAAACATGGATGGCCCAGCAAATTTATTCTAATGAGTTTTAAGTAAGTTAAGTAAGTTTTAAGTAAGGCCCCCAATACAGAGGGAGGGGGAGGCCATGCTAGTATTTGTCTGAGTGGAGGAATACAATACTTTCCAAACGGCTCTCTCAAGCTTCCCAAGTGCCCAGTTTCACTTTCATCAGATTTCTTAAGGTCCAGACCTCCAAGAGTCTTTGAGTCCCGAGAGTGTCATGTTACCAAGAAGGAAGAGGGGGCTTTGAACCTTTAAACTTGTCTCTCAGTTACTCAATCCAGTGGGGCTGGTTTTGGCTTTTCCCCAATGCGGTTGGTGATCTGTCCCATACAGTCCGAGGCACACAGGAAGTACTCCGCAAGTGAGGGGCATTGGTGTCACGTCTTTAAATTTCTCACACATGCTGTGAGTCTGGAATGACCAAGGAAAGGAATAGATGTCAATCGTGGGAGAAATCAAGACCCAGAGCAGTGGAGAGAATGGTCCAACATGTGAGAGTTTTTGTGGATAAAGGAGCTGGCATTCAAAGTCAGGGCTCCTGACTGCTGTCCCCATGGTAGATTTGGCCTTTCGAGCAGTCAGTGACATGAGGCTGGGCCAGGTCCTTCCCTCAGTCCCTCCCAAACCCTGCATCACCTGCCCTGTGCTGCAGCATCTCTTTGCAAGGCCATCAAGACCCAACCGGAACAGGCAGCCAGCTTGGGTGGGGGAGGGCCTCAGCAAAGCAGAAAGAGAGAGATGCTAAATGCTCACCACTCTGTCCCCTGAGCTTCCGCACAGGGTTGAGGGATAGGCCTGTGCTCTGTCAGCAGCCTCGGTCCGCGATGGATGTGGAACCTGGTAGGATGGTGTCGGCAACACTTGGCAAGATTCATTTTCCCGCTGCTATGGGAGAAAAATGGAGCCTTCGAGCCATCCATCTGCTCTGCAGAGAAGTGGAAAGAGGCAAGCCTTGCAGAGCGCAGCCGAGCCAGCCCAACTCAGCAATCTCCATACAGGGAGAGGAGGCAGGAAGCAGCCAGGGACTCATTTCCCTGGTTGTCTATGACAGGCAGGACTCCTCGGGGAAGCCCAGGGCAGAGGACCCTTGGTGCGGTCACTTGTACCTTCAAGTACCAAACGTTAGAAAGTTGGGTGGATTCATGTGAATGAATCATAGCATAATTCCTTTCACCTCTCAAATGGTCTGAAAAAAAAAAAAAAAAGATTTTCCCTGATGTTCCTGAAGCCTGGCCTTTGACCCTGCTGTGCCCTTGTCTCAACTGTCCCTCTCTCCAGTCACTCCTGGAATCCTACTTGGACCAGCACACAAACGCTTCCTTCAAGGAACCTTCCAGACCCTCCCAGCTTTATCTTAACCATTGAATTCAGCTTCCCAAAGTGGCATAGCTAGACCAGCTCTACCCCCACCTTGAGCCACACCAATTTTGAGCATTGTAGAGAGATGCTTACATTGCAGTGAAGCCAGACCTGGGCTGGAACTTCCTATTTCCCTCCCATATCAGAGTCCACCTCCCACAAGGCTCTATCAAATACTTGTGTCTGATTCGTTGCACTTCTAAGAAAGCAACTAGATTACAGATGGCCCCTTACGTACAGGGAAGTTATGTCCTAGAAAACCCATAAGAAATTGAAATTATTATATGTTGAATAGTAACTTAATTCACCGAATCCTCCAAATGTCACAGTCTATCTGTACTGTGCCCAGGAGTGTGTCATTTTCTCCCCTGGTGATCTTCTGGCCACCGGGAGCTCTGGCCTGGCTGCCACTGCCCACTATCTTAATAGTGTGTCTCACTGCCTATCCCTGGCCCAGCAAAAGATCAAATTTCAAAGCGCAGATTCTACTGAATGGGTATCTACTGAACGGGTACACCATTATAAAGTCCAAAAAAAAAAAAAAAAAAGAAAGAAAGAAAGAAAGAAAGAAAGAAAGAAAGAAAGAAAAAAGAGAAGAAGAAGAAGGGAAAAGAAAAACAAAAACAAAAAAGAAAAGAAAAGAAAAAATTCTAAGTAGAACCGATAGAAGTGACAGAAGGTTTATAGACTCAACACGAGGTATGGCTTGTGAAAAGTTAAAATAACCAATTTAGTTTAAAGATCATGTCTCTTATTCACAAATTCTAGAGTTGAGCAGCCCTCAGAACCAAAACAGGTTAAAAAAAAAAAAAAAAAAACCCTGCAACATGGCAGGACAGGATTTATGAATAAAAAAACAGAAGTGACAATACAGACAGGGGTGAGTGAGGTACAGAGCTTAATTGGTTTGGCATCTGCGTGGTTAGAGTCAGTCGGTAACACACCATTGACTAGAGCTCAGCTGCTGTAATTGACTGAGACTCGGCTGTGTGTTACCTGAGCGCACTCGTACGTTCATTAGCTTCATTGAGCATGAGTGGCTCCATATTGGGTTGGTCTGTTGGGCAGTAGAGGAGCCTATTGCAAATCAATGGCCTCCTACAACTTGAATTTACCCAATTACTGACTCATCCACTTGGCCCTGGGCACCACTACCTTCCCTCCCGTCTCCTCCCCTCCCCACCACCATCTCTTCCTGTTAGAACCTTTCTCGAGTCCTTGTCACTAACCCTTCAATTTGTCATCTATGAGCATTGATGTGTTTCATGCCCACTCTCTTGTCTTCAGGCCTTATCTGCAAAGAAGGACTGCACTGTGTTTCCTCCATTTCACAGATGGGGAAACGGCCAGTGCAGAGATGAGTCTTGCCCCACATGATAAGAAGGCAAAGTGGGAACTAGGGCTGGCTTCCTTCCCAAACCTCAGAAACAACCCTTTCCATGTTTGGAAAGTTCCCAGCACTTTAGGAGGGGCCCCTTTGCCAGCAGCAGGCGTACCCTAACGGTCTTACTCAGAGGTCGTCCATGTAAGATGCCTCCTGCCTGGCCTTCCTGTCTGGCTGTCCCCCTGGCTACCTCTGCCTTCAGAAGCATCTTTCTGGTCTGGATCTGATCCTGTCCCCCTCCTCAGAGGGAGCTCTTTGCCCTGCCTCTCCAGGTGTCCTTTGGGGGTGGCAGTGTATGCCAGCCCCAGGAGGGGTCCCTGGGGAGTTCTTAGCGCCCTCCTCTGGGCTCTGAAGACCCTCCAGGAAGTGAGAAGTACGGTTCCACATGGCTACTCCTGTGGAGCTATTTCCTGGAATTGAAGTGTGCCATCCTAGAGGGAGAAGGGAACCCCATTAGACTGCGGAAGCTGATGGAACTTAACAAGACTCTCTAAGCTCCCCTCCCACCCACCCCCAAAGCAGCAATCAGTTCCTGGGGGACAGGAGACAGGGAGCTTCAGAGAAAGCTTTCATGAGTGGTCACCCATGCTGGGGTGGGCTTTTCAGGGAGAGAACTGTCTTTGAGTTACCCATGCTCCCGTTAGTAATTACCCCTCACTCACTCGTGCTCCTATAAGTAGCCCCAATAATTTCAATGGCTCACCAAGTTACACCTGGATGTAATTGTTTCTTTGGTCTGACATTGGTTCTATCTGGGGGTCACTAGATGTTATTTCATGTCTCCCCAGAAAAAGACACACAATAGTCACACACACCTGGCTGGACCTCGGCTTGATGTCACCTCTTAGTCGTCGCTCTTCTGCTCCATGATTCACAAGGCGGGGAAGGACATCTAGTGGAGGCAAGAGCCCTGGGTTCAAGCTCTCCTCATGCAGTTTAGCTGGGGCTACAGACACTATGGGAAAGGGGTCCCCAGGATCCACCCCTATCCCATGTGACATGACAGGTCTCATCTGGTAAGCAATTGGGAAGAGTCCAGAAGGATTTGACTTGAGTGGCATCATGGACCCCTGGAAGAAGATGATGAAACCCAGGAACCAGCCACCATGGACACACATCACCTTTTATAAAAATCCTGGAGGAGGGAGGAGAGAGAGAGAGAGAGAACAATAGAAGAAGGGCTAGTTGGAAAGACCAAGGGGTTGAGTGACAGGGGTCTTGCAAGGGGGGGAAGGTAACAGCTGGAGAGATGGCTTAGCAGTTAAGGTGCTTGCCTATAAAGCCAAAGGACCCAGGTTCTATTGCCCAAATAAGCCAGATGCACAAAGTGGCGCATGTGTTTGGAGTTTTTTGCAGCAGTTGGAGGCCCTGGTGTGTCCATGCTCTCCCTCTCTCCCCACTCTCTTTCTCTCTATCTGCTTCTTTATCTCTCAAATAAATAAATTTTAAAAAATTAAGGGCTAGAGATATGGCTTAGTGGTTGAGACGTTTGCTGGCAAGCCTGACGGTCAGGTTCAAATCCCCAGCACCCACGTAAAACCAGATGCACAAATTTGTGCATGCATCTTGAGTTTGTTTGTAGGGTCAAGAGGCCCTGGTGTACCCATTCTCTCTCTCTCTTCCTTCTTGCAAAGAATAATAATAATAAATAAATAAATTTTTAAAAGTTTAAAAGATTCTAACCTATGCAGCATTTTGCATGTTATTCCATGGGGGTGGAGGGCCTACTGTGGACCCCCTGGCAGAATCCCTCCCCTTAAAGCTCTAAAGAGGCCACTTTCAGATGCTCTTTGGGATGGTTCCTAAGAACCTTTCCAGCTTCTAAGTCCCAGGAGAGGCTTACAGGAAAGACTGTTCCCTCCTTGTCCCCTGGCAGCCATCCCCAGCATCTACAAGGGGAGGGGACACTTTTCCCTCATCCCTCACCTGGGGTGTTAGTGGAGCCTGCAGGGCCATTACTTATTGAGCCAATCTTTTCCTCCAATGCTGTTCCACCCTACCCTCTCCTCCAGAGAACAAAATTAAAAGAGATTTTTCCTCAAGCAGCGACAGCTCATCTCACCAGCTCTGGAAGCAGTAGCCTTCCTAGGCTATAGCTGAGGCTCCTTATAAGAGACTGCAGATGAGAGCCAGGCAGGAACCCAGAGCCCACCCCTTGGCCCGGACCTCAAGCCAGCCCTCTGGCTCTCAGCAAACCCTCCCTGACTGGCTTCATCCCCAATCCAGCCTCTCCTGCCCCACTTTTAGCCTGGGGACATTTTTCATGGATTCCATTAAAAACTCTGGAGACAATCCCTTCCCCTATTTTTAAAGTTCGCAGCCCCAGCATCTGGCTCATTTTGTTCCTACTTTTATTCAACAAGTAGCTCAATTTATCTCCTCTTTTGCTGAAGTCTCTGGTTAGCTCCGAGCTGAAGTGTGGAGTCCTGCTGGGAAATCTCAGACCTAGGACTTGCTTGAGGCTGCTGTGGTAGCAAGAGTCTGTTGCTGGCTCTTATGTCTTACCCCCTCCCCCGCTCCCAGGATGGGCAATAGTGAACTATTGGAGGGCTCCTTTGTGAAACCCCTGCCTGGGCATGGCATACCAGCTGTAGTAATGATAGCTGACTGCTGCTATGAACTGTGACTCCACCATATACAAGGTTCTGACCAGGAATGAGGCATCTGGGGCGGGGGGGAGGAGAGACAGATGTAGAAAGAAACAAAATACAACCAGGATCACAGCAACACAGCCAGCATCCCCTCCCCAACACCCACCCAGTTCCTGACATGTCCCACCCTGGGGCACACCCATTGAGCTCAAAGGGGCTTTCCAGGGCAGACAAGGATCTCAGCTCTCCTAGACTTCTTGGCCATTTCCACCACTTTCCAGGTTGTTGGGGTTAGAAGCAAGGCAGGTCTCGGTGCCAGCTCAGCTCTCTTAAGAGGAGAGTGGAGGATTGTGGGATAGTCCCTCCTGTCTCTTCTTATGGATGAAAAAGGGCTGGCCCTGTCTTGACCACTCTCTCACTTTGGCCCCATTGGTGAGAAGGACATAGGGACAGTAAACTCATTACAGAAAACCACTGAAGTACTCAGAACTGAACTCACCGGCCTTGTCATGGGAGATTTTGCTGGCCCCTTGCCAGGCCTTCCCAGCAACTGTAGCAGAAAGAGTTGTTTGCACATGAGATCCAGGCTCAAGAAGCCCCAAGAAGGAGAAACACTGAGATCCAGGCAGAAAGTGGTAGCTTCCCGGGGTCAGCCAACTCTTAAATGACTAATAATCACGTCACTTGAGGGCAAGTGGCCCCATCCCTCCCTGAGGAGTTATTGGCAGTTAATGGTTGCTGTGGGAGCATGGGAGACATTTTCTGCAACGGTAAATTGCACGTGTAGAAGATGGCATAGTTGGAAAGAGAAAAGGGTTCAATGGAAAGGGGGGGACAGAGATGGGCGGAAGAAGAGAGAAGGTAACGAGAGGGGATTATGATCAAAATACATTATATACATGTATCAAAATTGTCAACAAAATAATAATAAAATGAAATCTATCCTTGTAACACAAAGACAGCCTTACACACTGGCTGAACAAACAGGTGGTGCCGTGCTCTGAGGTCACTTCATTTATAAGCAGGAACGCAAACACACTCACACACATCTACCTTTATACACACCTTCAAGAACACAGGGCGACCTCTTGTCACCGAGGTAGTATGCTCAGCACCACCCTGTGCACTCCCAAATCCTAAGCATTTGCTCTCATGATTAGCACCACTAGGGCCCCAGGGAACCAGCCCGCCTCATCTTAGGCTGCAGGTTCTCGAAGTCAAAGACCACTGACTCCATGTGCAGGAGCGCTGCTGGGACGTGCTGCTGGTGAGTGTGAGCAGCAGAACCTGGAGGTAAGCAGGAAGAGGAATTCAGTTAGCTTTTCAGAACTTTGCTCACTGATAACGTGACCATTCTCTAGCTCTCTTCCTGTTCCAAAAGGATGGCTTTGCAAATGCCCACGGGTTCTCAAATTACTGTCATGGAATTGCTCCCCATTGACGGGGTGACATTAGCAATTCATATAACCCTGTGGAATACATGTAGGTCTAGACTTAAAAACAGGACGTGGGCTGGAGAGATGGCTTAGGGGTTAAGCGCTTGCCTGTGAAACCTAAGGACCCTGGTTCGAGGCTCGATTCCCCAGTACCCATGTAAGCCAGATGCACATGGTGGTGCATGCGACTGGAGTTCATTTGCAGTGGGTGGAGGCCCTGGTGCATACATTCTCTCTCTCTCTGCTTGTTTCTCTCTCTGTCTGTCACTCTTAAATAAATAAATAAAAATAAACAACAACAAAAAAAAAAGCAGGACGCATTCAGGTAGTGACCAAAAAGTTTAGACATTTAATGCTGTGAACATTTTCACCTTTCTAAAAAATGTTTTAATAGTATTTAAATATTGTTTCAAAAAACTTTAAATACCAGCTGCATGTAAATGAATTTTATTGAAATGGCTGATATTCACTTCTTGAAATGTGAATTATATCTTTTAATTTTAATAGACCATTTTGAATACTGTTTTGAAAAACATACACATATCTCTTGTTTTCTGTATTTTTAAAATAATTACTTGAACTTAAATGCTTAATGAAATGTACTAAAAATTTGGGCACTGAATAATGGCATGTTACTCTCTAATCCTTTATCTGAGTGATTCAGTGCAGCCCTACTGTCTACATTGTGACCACTGAGCACTTGAAAGTTGGCTAATTCATATTGAGATGTGTTATAAGTATAAAATGCACACCAAACCCCAGAGCTCTGGTAGTCTTTAAAAAGGGCATCAATATCTCATTAATAACTTCTATATTGGCTGCAAACTGGGAGCAATGGTACCTGAGTGTACTCAGGAAGCACTTGGGAAGTTGAGGCAGGGAGATAGGAGTTCAAGACCATCCTTGGCTACATAGAGATTTCCAGGCTATATGAGACCCTGTTTCAAGAAGAAAGACCCAAATCATCATCATCATCATCGTAGCATTTTATAAATTTTGGGTTGAAAAATATATTACTAAAATTAATCTCACCTGTTCCTTTTTAGTTTTTTTTTGTTGTTGTTGTTTATTTTTGTTCTTCAAGGCAAGGTCTCTCACGAAAGCCCAGGCTGACCTAGAACTCACTCTGTAACCCAGGCTGGCCTCAAACTCATATATTTTCATTGACAGAATTATTGTCAGTGCAGCACACATTATAGGAACATTCTAATTTTAACCACAAAACACCAAATTATTTTGCAAGAAAAATAAATTCTGTGGGGTGAGTATGCAGTCATATCATCAGTATGCACATTTGTTTTGTGTGATTTTTTATTAAACAATCACTTGTCATAAATTTTTTGTGACTCTGGTGTACTTAAGGTTTTTTAAAAATATATTTCATTTATTTATTTGAGAGAGAGAAAGAGGGAGAGACCGAGAGAGAGAATAGGCACACCAGGGCCTCCAGCCACTGCGAACAAACTCCAGATGCATGTGCCTCTTATGTATCTGGCTTACGTGGGTCCTGGAGAATCGAACGGGGATCCTTTGGCTTTGCAGGCAAACGCCTTAACCGCTAAGCCATCTCTCCAGCCCCGTCCTCAAGGTTTTGGTAATAGTTGAGGTTGGGTTTACATGTGATGAAATGCTCCCGTTCTATGGTTTAATGAGTGGGACACACATTCCTCAGTTATGCCTCTTTAGATATGATGACCCGATCACCCAACAGCTCCCTCAGCTCCTTTCAATTATGGCCCAGCCTACAGTTCCGCCCTTCTTCTCCCTTTCATTACCCCCAGCACCTCATCTTGGCCTCCTCCTCCCCCTCACCGGGGAGAGATCTGAGGGATGAAGGCAGACACAGTAGGCTCAAGCTTGCCTCTGAGCACCAGCTCCACCACTGGATTCATTGAGGTGAGTCACCCATCCGTGTGTTGGTGGCCCTGTCTACCCAGGGGATCAGTGTAGGCACCTCCTAGTTACCATGAAGAGATGTCTACAGGGACCTGCAGGTCTTTTACCCCTCTGTTTGGGAATCCCAGGGTCCCCTTGGCACCTTTTCCTATCCTTATAGCTTCTTGTCCAGGCCCAGCAGGGAACCTTAGGCCAGAAAGGCAGCTAAGATGGGGAGTGAGAGATGATGCTGGGGATTGCTGAGGCTCACAGGGCTGGGTGTGGATGGCTCCCACCTGCAAGGTGGCTCAGGGTGGGGAAGATCTGGTTACTGTTGGCAGCATCCAGGCTTGGAAGGAGCCGCTTTGATGGCCCTGTGTTGGGGCAGAAGAGACCCACTGCAGCTGGGATCCAGGTGTGCACTGCCAGGAACAGATCCAGCATGCTGGACCACTGCCCAGGACTGCTTCCTAAATCCCAACCTCTCCCCATTCCCAGAGTGTGGCCACCACGCTGCCAAGAAACCTGGCAGTCCCTGGCTCCTCTGCTTCCAGAGCTGCCCAGGAGTCTGGGACACTGCCCAGCCAGCCGCTGGTGGTCTGAGGCATGCCTGCTTGAACCCTGACAGCAAATCCCCAGCCTGTCCCATCACCAAGTTCTGGGCTCTGCAGCTTGATTTCATACTTCTCTGAAGTAAAGACCCTATCTAAGACCTAGGGGCAGCCCCCTCCCACACAGAGAAGGCAGGAAGAGACCTGACATTGAACCGGTTGCTCATCACCGATTCTTTTCATGTGGGCTAGTGCTTGTCTGCATTTGCTCATCTGTGAAAAGGAAATAACAAGATCTGGTCTCCTCTCTCCTGACGTTCTGTGAGTCTAAATGAGACCATGTGAAGAATGCAGTTCACATGTGGGCCAACATGCTCTGTGACCTCAGCCATATGGTTGCCCCTCTCTGTGCCCCAAGAGATACTAAGAAAAGAGTGGCATAGCACCCGCCACCACCTCTACCTCATGCTGTCCCCATCTCAGATAGACCAGCAACAGCGTCTCTAGCTTGTGCCGCCTGGTATGGGTACCAAGTTCTTTTGTGTATGTGTGCGCATGTGTGCATGTGCAGATCCTTGCACATGTACGTGTGCAAGTGTGCAGAGGCCAGAGGATAACCTCAGGTGTTATTCCACAGGAGGGTTGTCTAGCTTTTCTTGAGGCAGGATCTCTCGTTGGTCTGGAGTGCACTGAGCAGGTTATACTTGCTAGCCAGCCCCAGGGACTTGGATTATAGGCATGTGTCCTCACCACACTCAGCTTTGTAAAAATGGGTTCTAAGGATTGAACTCACGTCCTCATGCTAGCCAGACAAACAGTTTACTGATGGAGCTTTCTTTCCAGCCCAGGAATCAAGGATTTTTTTTTTTTTTTGCTTCCTCTTAGAGAATGCCAAGGCTCTATCTCCTCCCTACTTCCATCCATCCTCAGGAATGTCCAGGGAGAGTTCCTGCATCTGCAAGGAGCTCCTGTCTCCTGTCCTGAAAGATAAGTCTCCCAGCAGATGCCAGCTCTTCTCCCAGCAGCAGGCCTGGCTGGGCCCCACTTTCCTCCCAAGCTAATCATCCATGATTCTGCCAGTTCCCCCTTGGCAGCTCTGAACTGCACACCTTGCCCAACCGGAGCTCTCCATCTCCTTTCTTCCCCTGCCCCTCCATCTCTGTCCCATATTCCGAAAGCATCACCTCTAATAACGATTATTTGATGGCCCCAGGGAAGGTAGTCTGCATTCTCCTTGGCCCAGGTGACAACATCTCCCAGGGTCCCTTGGTCATTTCTGAGGGAGACACAAGGACTGATTCTTGTCTCCTTTATTTCTATATGAAGTCTGACTGTATTTCTCCAAGTGACTCTTCAACATTCCACAGGTGGTGGCCTTTTTACCTGGCAACTAAGATAGTAGAGGCAGGGACACAATGCCCTGCGGGGCAGGCTGGGCACCCAGTGTCTGACAAGTTCTAGGTCTGCTGCCCCTAGAGAATTGTTCCCATGCTATCCTGATTGGCCAGAGGGGAGGAGTTTACAGAAGAGAGAAAGGTGCAGCCCCCCGCCCCCGCCAGCCAAGGGCTCCACCGCAATCTGATCACACAGGTACCTTGGTCTTCCCAGACATGGTGCTTTCTGGAAGCCAGCAGTCAGGGGCTCAGGATCTTTTCCTGGATTCCCAAGTAAGCCAAACATCCTAGAAGCTTTAAGTGAGCATCTATGAGCCATGTGCTAGGAAAATAGAGGTCTGCCAGAGGGCACTCCCTTCTAGTCTCCCTCACCTTTCCTTGACCTTCACTCTGCTGTCCCTTCTATACCAACTGGCCCTGAGATCTAATCTATGCAGGTCTGCCCAGCAATATTCCCTGCCCTTCCATGGGAACAGAGCTCCCATAAGACTCAGGGGAGCTGGCTTGCATGAGGGACTGTCCTTTTAGAAGGGAGCCTCCTTCACCATGTCTTCAGAGCCCCCCCGCCCACCCAACTCCTGATACGCTTCTAGAGAAGGTGGTAAGTCCGAGTGAGGACTCCTAGCTTTCCCGCCCAGCACACTTCCCATGTGGAGATGGGGCTTGGATCAGTCTCTACCTAATGTGGTTGAGGGCCTCACACAGGACCACGCCAAAAGCCTTTGCCTGGTGCTCAGCACACAGTAAGAGCCCAGTAAAGGCTGACTTCTGGGTGAGGCCAGTGTTGTCAATTTTATTCTATAAGCAAGCAAAGCGAGGTCCTTTTGGTAAGGAGTTTCAAAATGTCTCCAAATGTAAGGTCAAGTACAAAACCAGAAACCAAAGCCACTCCCCCACTCTGGAGGCTTAGGGAAGATAAAGATCAGGGTCACTCATGAGCAGAAGGGTGAGGCTGTCCACAAAGGACTCCTGAGGGTCTTCCAGCACTCTGTGTCCACCTTGAAAGGAGTGAAGGGCCCACGGAGGCAGTGCAGGACTCCTGAGACTGGAAGCTAGCTCTAGGCAATCCAGGTGTTCTGCCTGAGGCTCCCTCCACAGGATACTCCAGCCATTCCCATCAGGCTCCTTGGGTTCCGTCCGCCTGCAGAATACAGAAGCAGGGATCCAGAGAGCCTCCTGCAAGTCTCCAACAAGAGTTTCAGAGATGCCACCTACCCTGCAGATGGACACGATGGTAGAGAGGAGCTTCCCAGAAGACCACAGCCCTCGTCCCTACTGGGTCCAGGCCAGGGCTCCCTATATCTTTTCCCAAGTGGTTCTGGAAGAAAGCAAGTGCAAGAAGGCTCCAAGACATTGCCTGGGATCACTGGCTGGAAGCCAGGTCTATCTGGAAGAGAAGGAGGAGGGTCAGAGTCACGGGGGAGTGGGGAGAAGGGATTTGCATCCTACTGCAGGTCAGTCACTATGCTGCTGCTGCTGCTGCTGCTGGTGATGTTGATGCTCATTCTGCATACTGGTCCCCATGCTTTGCGTGTGATAATCATCTATTCCCCTAAGCCACCCTTGTAGGGGAACTCTATCATCTCCACATTGCAGAAAAGAAACTGAAACACGCAGAAGTCAGTTGTCCAAACTGGACACTGTGTGTACCAGACCTCATTGGATTATTTTCCCAACAGCTCCATTATTGTAAGGGACCTTTTTTTTTATTCATTTTTTTTTCAAATTCATCATCCGCTTACTTCCACCTTCCTAATGCTGGGATTCAAGGCATGTGTCACCACACCCAACTCTATGGAGGAAGCTGGCCCAGAGAGATTAAGGCCACATAACCAGGAAGCGGGGCACTATGAAATAGAGCGTAGGGCTTCAACCACCCTAGCACAAGTATGGGCTCCTGAACTAGGTCAACCACCCTGTGAAGAGCTGAGCTATTTCCAGAGGATGAAACTAAGACTCAGGTTGGGGGAGGGAGTGATGTGACTAGGCTAGGGGACACAGTACTCAGACATGCCTTAGCCAGTACTAGGGCTCATCTTGTCAGCCTCTGGCACAGTAGAGGCCCAGACCCTCCATCTCTCTGTCCCCAGGCTTCTGCCCATAGCTCCTTGTTCAGGCACTGGTTCTCCAAACAGTCTTGCATCCTTGAAGACATGCACTCCTTTGGAGAAGAGAGGCCTAGGGGAGCTGGGGATACCAGCTTGGCTGGCTGGAGGGAGAGGCCTGCATGGAGAAGACCTTGGTGGACATGGTCTCTGGGAAAATTCAAACTACCCAGTGCTCTTGAGCTTCCCTAGAGTCCTTGACCCTTGGGAAGGCCTGTCTCCCTTGGGCCTACCCTCGGGCCTGTGGCTGTTAGCCTGTGAGAGTCTCCTGCTCCTTGCCTTAGCACTGGCTGGCGTTAGCCAGGAGGCTCTGCCACTCTGGGCTCTGCTTTTGTGGAAGAAGCAGAGGGACCTTGCTCCTTCAAGTGCCCACATCTATGGAGCCACAAGATTCCTCATCAAGAGAGCCCGCCAGGCCCAGCCCCTTAAGCACTGGAGGAGAGATACAGGTAAAAAGGATTATGCTATGGCCCAAGGTGGTATTGGCACAGAGCTAGCAGGGTACAGCTAGAAATGGGGGAGAAAATGGTAGAGAAACAGAGACAGTGAGACAGAGGGGAGAGAAATGGCAGAGACAGAGGAAGAGTAAAAGGAGGAGAGGCAAACCGAGGTAGAGAGAGATGGGCTTCCTGAGGCAGAATCGGAGAGAAAGCCACAGAGTTACCCTGATGGAGAATGACTCAGAGACAGGTGACTTTAGAAATCCACACACAGGGCTGGAGAGATGGATTAGTGGCCAAGGTGTTTGCCTGTGAGGTCTAAGGACCCAGGCTCGATTCCCTAGTACCCATGTAAGTCAGATGCACAAGGTGGTGCATGCATATGGAGTGCATTTGCAGTGGATCGAGGCCTTGGAATATCCATTCTCTCTCTCTTTCCCTCTCTCTCAAATAAATAAATAAGTAAATGAATAATTTTAAAAAAAAGAAAGAGGGGCTGGGGAAATGGCTTAGTGGTTAAGCCTAAGGACCCTGGTTTGATTCCCCAGGACCCATGTAAGCCAGATGCAGAAGGGGGCACATGCGTCTGGAGTTCATTTTCAGTGGCTGGAGGCCCTAACATGCCCATTCGTTCTTTCTCTCTGCCTCTTCCTCTTTCTTGGTCTCAAATAAATAAATAAAATATCTTTTTAAAAAAGAAAGAAAGAAATCCACACAGAGAGCTTGGGGAAGATGGGCAGTGAGGAATCATGCAGAGAAAAGGAGGAAGAAGGGCAGGAACATGGTAGGGAGCCAGAGAGGAGAACATAAAGTGCCAGAGGAGAACCAAAGGCAGGTCCAAGAGGAAGGACTGAGTGGAGCAGGAGTCTGGAGGAAGGAACAACCACGCAGGCCCGCACAGAGCAGGGAGGAGGCACGCCTGGGCCGGGTCGGGTGCGGCATATGGCTCACGAGCTCCCGGAGGCACGAGAACATAACCATTCATCTCTATAAATAATTTTACCCGCCGAGCTTCCTAAATGGCTTCTCTGTGTCTATGAAAGCTTTTAAACCCCATTTGCTTAGTAAACATGCAGGCAGCAGACAAAGGCTTCTCCCTGGCAGTGATGGGGCTGGAGACCAATTAGACTGAGGGGTGATTAAAAGGAGAGCACAGAGCCAGCTGCGGCTGCTGGGGTCCCTGGCTCTTCCTCACTCCCCCACTGTGTTCATCTCTTCTGGCTATCAGGAGGGACACACTTTGGGCATCTGAGTCGTTGTCCTGTCCTGAGAGCCTATGTACACATTGGAGAGCCATGTTAATCCAAGCCTAAGGGGGGGATGAAGTTTTGGCTGGTGGATCTAAGAGTTTAGGAAGTTCTAAAGTTCTGTTGTATCTCTGTACTGAGTCACCATGTTATTCTTTGTGTATGTGTGCATATGGTGTGTGTGTGTGTGTGTGTGTACATGTGTTTTTGTGTGCATGTGTGTGCAAGTGCATGTGTGCAAGGCCAGAGATTGACAACACTGGCGTCTTCCTCAATCACTCTCCATCTTACTTTTTTTTTTTTTAGAGAGAGTCAGAGAAAGACAGAGACAGAGACAGAAAATGGGCATGCCAGCAGCTTCTCAGCCACTGTGAACAAACTCCAGATGCATGCGCCCCCTTGTGGGCAAGTGTGGCATTGTGCCCTTGCATCACTTTGCATCTGGCTAAACATGGGACCTGGAGAATTGAACGGGTGTTCTTAGGCATCACAGGCAGGCACCTTCACAGCTAAGCTGTCTCTCCAGCCCTCCACCTTACTTTAAAAAAATTTTTTTTGTTTATTTTTATTTATTTATTTAAGAGTGACAGACACAGAGAAAGAAGCAGAGAGAGAGAGAAACAATGGATGCACCAGGGCCTCCAGCCGCTGCAAATGAACTCCAGATGCATGCACCACCTTGTGCATCTGGCTTATGTGGGTACTGGGGAATGGAGCCTTGAACCTGGGTCCTTAGGCTTCACAGGCAAGCGCTTAACTGCTAAGCCATCTCTCCAGCCCCTCCACCTTACTTTTTGAGACAAGATCTTCTCGCTGAACCTGGAGCTCCCAATTCAGCTACATGATCTTGCCAATAAGCTCTAGGGATCCTCCTGTCTCCACCTCTCCAGCACTGGGAGGAGTACAGGCATGTGACACCATGCTAAGCTTTTATGTGGGTACTGGGGGATTCAAACTCAGGTCCTCCTGTTTACATGGCACTTTATCCACTGAACATCTCCCCAGCCCCTGAGGTGCTAGGTTATTATATGCCTTCCACTTCATTCATCACAGTGGTCTAAAGAGACTGGGAACCTCCCATCCCTTTTTCAATCCCTGAGTCTAAACTCCAGTGTTTCAGCATTGACCCTAAGCCCCTCTTCCAAGTCGAACTGCTCTCAGTACCCTCCTGGCATTCCCATGGCATACTCCATTGGTACTATCCTCAGGAACTTTTTGGTATCCTCCTTCTGAGTCTTACATGAGGAACTGGCTTGCCACCTGTTCTGGTAGCTGCATTCACAAAGCCCAGAACAATGTTGGCTATGTGGCCTATCGGTGCCCTCAACAAATAAATGCTGTCTGATGCCATCTGTCTGACCATTTGCAAAGCTCAAGTCTCTGTCAGTTTTGATGTCTATCCTTGGCCCCTGAAACCCTCAAAGCACGACTTGACTTTTGTCCCCAGTAAGACTTATCCTGTCAGATTCTAGACTTGCTCCAGTCAACCCACATGCTTTCACATGTTCATTCTGTCACCAGCTTGCTCACAGTCCCCTCAGTCTCTGTGCAGCTCCTGGCACTAAACAGCAGAGCATTGGGGGAACACCCTGGATAAGAGTGGGGACCAGGAACTCTGGTATGCTTACCCTTCAGAGCTGATGCTTCGTAGGCTACCCTGGATCCTGGACAGTGTGCCATCCCACTTCCCACCCACGCTGCACACAGCCACAAGCTGTGCCAAGAGCCCACCATGGTCAAGCCTCGTGGGCTGGCATGGGATAGATATAAAGTGACCCCAAAGGCTAGTGGGTTGAAGGCTTGACTCATGATCCAGAGGTGACGGGATCACGAGGGCGCTAACCTCCACAATGGACAAATCCCTCCCCCATGAGTTCATAGCATTTAGGAGGTGGGGTTGAGTTGGAGGGAGTGGCCACTGGGGACAGGTCTTGTTTTGAAGGGCACATCATCCTCACCCTTCCACTGACCCTCTCTCTGCTTCCTGGCTGCTGTGAGGTGAGCAGCCCTGCTCTGACCTGTAGCCCTCACCTTACCACGGGTGCATAGCAACAGAGCCAACCATGGACGGAAATCTCCGAAACCAAGAATCCAAGTAAACCTTTGTTCCTTTAAGTTATTTTTTTGGCAGGCATTTTCTCCCAGCAATAGGAAGCTAATACATGTTCCATGCCTCCACATAACCCTCTGCTTGCTCTCTGGAGCCTGTGTGGGTGGGTATAACCTGAGTTCATAGGGTTAAAGATAACTCAGCTGGAGAAGGCTGGCTGGGGGTTCTGTAGCACCCCTGCGGGGTGTAGACAGCAGCTCTTTCCTTCGGCTGGTGTCTTGACAGCATTCTGTCCCAGACCCCAAGCAGCCCAAGGATATGTTAACTTCACTTGCAGCCAACTGACAGGAGAGAGGGGCTCTGGGCTCCAGCCAGCCTCCCCTGGGTCTTGTGTCAGCAGGGACCAGGGTCAAGGCAGGGGTGGGCAGGTGTAAGTCATCCCGCATTGACTCTGGGCGTTGTGCTTAAGAGACTTGGTAGTTACTAAGACAGTGACTTGTTTGAATCCAGCCACTGCATGACCCAAGAAATGTATTCAACCTTCCTTCCCAAGCCTCCATTTTCAGGCGTATCAAAGGGCAACACTCCTCCCTCCACCCAGAGATCATCTGGGCATTTATCTTTATTATTTTTCTTTTTTTTTTGGAAGTAGGGTCTCACTCTAGCCCAGGCTGACCTGAAACTCACTCCGCAGTCCCAGGCTGGCTTCAAACTCACAGGGATCCTCCAACCTCTGCCTCCCTAGTGCTAGGATCAACTGTGTGCCACTATGCCTGGCTTATCTTTATTAATTCCTGATAATTTTATATGTGTACATAACATATTTTGATCACATCCACACCCCCATTAACCTTCTTTTGTCCCCTTCCACTTCCACTGAACCCCTGCTTCCCAAGCCTTCCTTCTAGTTTGATGTCTCTTTTCTTTTCTTTTGGCCCACTGAATCTAATTAGGATTGCTCGCATGAACATGAATAGGAAATTATTTACCAGAGCACTATACCGCTGAAGAAAATGTCTCTCTTCCCCCAAGCAACAATTAAGTGCCCATAGCTCCTCAGGGAAGAGTGGGGCTTCAGGAGCTCTTCCTGAATCCATGATGGAAATTTGAGGGGACTAACCTTGTGCCTGTCTTGTAAGCAGGCGGTCACAGTTGCTGTGAGCTCGTGAGTGCAACAGCCGTGTCATGTACAGAAGCCAGCCCTGCATGGCACTCCTCCCCACCCTTCAGCTCTTACATTCTCTCCACCCCCTCTGCCACAAACTTCCCTGAGCTTCAGAGGGGGTGAGTCTAGATATCCCATTTAAGACCGAGCACAGAACAGTCCCTTACTCTCAGCATTTGGACCAGTTATGTGTCTCTTCAGTAGTCACTGCCCCCCCCCCCAAAAAAGCTTCTCTGAGCAAAGCTGAGAGCAGCACTAAATGTATGGGCACAGACGTACCTGTTGAGAATGCAGTTCGATGGGCATAACATGTCTTTTAGCAAAGCAACAGTAATAGCTTCATCCACCTCCAGCTCCAGGGCCAATACCCTTCCCAGTCACAAGTGTTTGAGTACCGGGTTTTCAGTACCAGGCATGAAGAAGCAGTCCTCAAGTCCCATCAGAAAGCAGTTGGTACCCCTATGACAGTCATGCCACTCTTGCACCAGTGAGCATCTTGGCTGGTTGTGGAGCATGCAGGGTCTACAACTGAGGAAGACTGCCGCTGCCTTTTCTCCCCCAGGAGCCTGCATCACACTTTCAGGCAGTGGGAAAGCTAGTCAGCAGGAAGAAGCTTTTGACTCAGCCCCAGCTTGTTTTCTCTGTATTTTGAAACCAAAGCATGTGATGGCTTCAGCAATAGGGTCTTACCATCTTGTTCTGGGTCAGGGAGGCCTTAGAAGCCCCCAAAACAATATAGGCTATTGTCACTGCTCTTGGTTGCCCACCAGCCAGACTTTTGAAAATTAATTCAGTGGATATTAAAAATTCATGTCTCCTCCATCATTAAACACATGAATAACTGTCGACAGTGGAACTCAAATAAAATCACACAGGTGAGCTCTGTGTTTATAGCTGCATGTCCCTTCAATCAAATGAACTTTGAAAAATGTTTCCGTTTTAAGGATTATGTATTTCTAGAATCACAGCTGTGAACTTGCCAGAGTCATGTCTGTAACCTCCCAAACACAAAGGAGGCTGAGGGAGAAGGAGGATCACAAGTTCAAGGCCTTCCTGGGCAACTTAACAAGACCCTGTCTCATCATAAAAAGTCAAAAGAGCCAGGCATGGTGGCATACATCTCTAATTTCAGCCCTGAGGAGGCAAAGGTAGGAGGATTGCTGTGAGTTTGAGGCCACCCTGAGACTACATAGTGAATTCCAGATCAGCCTGGGATAGAGATCCTATCTCAAAAAAAAAAAAAAAAAAAAAAAAAGAAAGAAAGAAAGCTGGGCGTGGTGGCGCATGCCTTTAATCCCAGCCCTTGGGAGGCAGAGGTAGGAGGATCACAGTGATTTCGAGGCCACTCTGAGAATACAGAGTGAATTCCAGGTCAGCCTGGGCTAGAGTGAGACCCTACCTCAAAAAAAAAAAAAAACAACAACAAAAAAAAAAAAAGAAGAAGAAGAAAAAAAAAAAAAACGTCAAAAAGAGTTGCTCAGTTGTAGTGTTTGGCCAGCATTCACCAGAACTGACTCCCAGGAGAGAAAAGAAAAAGGCATTTCTCTAATCTTTCCAGGCATAAGGCTTGTCTTCTCCCCAGCTGGGGTCTGCTTTGGAACCCTTCTGCCTAGGCCCCTCCACAGGCTCAGTCTGCAAACAGAGCTGTGTCCTTCCTGCAGCTCCAAGCTGCTGCCCACACTCTGCATTTGCACGCAACCCCAAGATTCTGTTAGTTTTCATTGCTCCTTTATTAATTAGCTTACTGTCCTTGGGATGATTTGATTGCCACTTAATTGCTTAATGACAGCCAGGTTTGGGTTTTTTTTTTTTGCTCTTTTTCTCTCTCAGAAAAGGGGTGGATAGTCAACAGTGAGTCAGGCTGGCTGCTCACAGCTGTGTAGTCATCTACCTGGCTTTGTACTCCCCTTCTTACCCGTTGCCCTATGGATCAGGGAGGCAGGGACCCCCTCCTAGTTCCCAGGGCTTTGGGTGGCCATGGAGCCAAGGCAGAAGGGTGTTCACAGTCAGGCTCGGTAAAGCCCTATCTGAGGAGCTGTGTCCTGAGCTGACAGGGTAGGACCATCACTCCCCATTTGAAGCCACTGATACAACCGAGGCTGGGGCCATGGGGCCAGCCTGTGGCACAACAAGAAGCCAGATAGAAGTAAAGGTAAGCCTGCCCTTTCCATAAAGAGCTTGGAGCATGAGGGCCAGGCTGAGGCTGAGTGTCTAGGGCAGGATGGGACAGGGCAGGCCTCTGGGAAGCACACATCCTCTCACTTATCCATTGAGCATGTATTAAGCACCCATGAGGCCCCAGCACCGTCCCCTCCCCCCACCCCCACTTGTCATTGGAAATGGAAGATGAGTGTGATTTGGTTGGATTCTGTCCTCCTGGATCTTAGAACAACATAGACTAGACCTGACCTGCCACCTATAAGGAGGTAAACTGAGGTTGTGAGTTGTGCTGGAACTGTCATTTATTCCATTGTTTAGTCTGTACCGAAGCTCTAGGAGGAGGTCCACCGTCCATCCAGGCGTAGTCTTGGGAAGATTTGCCCACTCACGTTGCCATAAATGGCAGGCAGCATTTGCCCTCAGTCATATTAGAATCCAAGTCCTGGGTTCTTGATGCTGGGAAGTTGAAGCCCTATGGTCCTGGGCTGTGCAAGGGTGAGCCTGAGAATAGCCCATGGGTGTGCAGTTTCGTGCAGGGTATAGGGACAGTAGCCAAGACTGGCATAGGCACTCTACCAGAAAGTGTCTCTTTCATCCATGGGCATCATGACCCACACCTTGCATGGAACACCCAGCAAAGCTGAGCATGGCCTAACCCTCACACCTCTCTTGCTGGGAACACCTTTTCCCTTACAGTGCATTTGGGCTTCTGCATTTGTTCCAACTTCAGTGATCCTCTTCATGCCACTCGCCCAGCCCACAAACTGACATCCGCTTTCTAGCTTGGGTGCCCCTCAAAGTCTGCCCAGTGTCACCCCAGACTCTTCAAGGTCATTTCTCAACATCAAAGACCACTGCGATGCACAGGATCCACCTACAGCAAGCCGGGGTGGTGTGTGTGCTACTCTAGGAATCTGATGGCCAGACATATTAACCTACTCATGTCAACATAAGGACCCAGCAGGATCTCTTCTGTATGCTGCCTCCTTCCCCTAATTCCTGCTGTGAACCACCTTTCCTAGCCCATAACCCTGTCACCAAAGCTAGCAGGGCCTTTGCCTGGTTTCCACTCCTCACGTCTTCCTGTCAGCCTACCTTCTCTCCACCACCCGCTTGACTAATTGCCAGGATTTGAATTCTAAACTCCAAAAGTGGGGGCTTTGATGGGCTTGGCATAGCAGAGGTTCACCCCTAGTCCAATCTGCTTTGCCTCAAGGGATGGAGCCCCTTACCCATGAGGGCTCTGTGTCTCTAGGAATGTACACTGGGTATGGAAGCTGTGTCTCACATTGGGCCACCTCTGTGTCCCATGCACACTGTGCCTACGGGACTCTTCCCACCTGGGACACCTGCCCACAAATCTCTGTCCTTTGGGCTCAAAAGTCATTTGATTTCTCCAATTCCCGCCTTCATACACCTTGAGATGACCCTTTCCCATCTCAAACCATGACCACATCTGATTGTTCCTCTTGCTTAGACCACATACAACAGGGCCCAGCCAGCCCCTGTTGACACTAACACTCGGTTCTTCACCCCAGTCTATCCCCTATCCCCACCAGATTCCCAGCACTGACGCTCCAGCTAATTGAATGGGAGAGATCAAATACAAATCCTGCTACTCTAACTGGCCTGTGATGCTACCTCATGGGGCAACCCTTTCTAGGTGCTTCTTTGGCCAGGCTCATTCCATGCCTAGTTTGCTCTACCCAACCCCCACCCTCAGACCATACCCTTTCCAGCCTCCCCTGTTTCTCCTGTGGAGCGTTTCTTCACCCCTCCTCCCCACCTGCAAGACCTTTCCATTCTGACATCACAGAGTCCAGATGCTCAGCTGGGCAGGTGACAACCTCAGCCTCACTCGCTTTGCTGTGCAAAAGAGCAGGGTCTCATGTGCACTTCCCATTGTCAGCCCCGTGAATCCCCACCCCCTCTTCTTTTTTAAACACAGGGTAATTTAAACCTGCCTTTCACAGATGAGCAGCTTTCAACTTTGGCACCAGAACTTAGCTTTGATTTACTTTTTTTTTTTTTTGATCCTCAGAATAGATTTTCTCCAGGCAGAGGGACCCCTGGTCTTCTGGGCCATGCTTGAGTTTCGACAGAAATGATTTCTCAGACCCAGGAAGGAGAGGTGACCTGCCCAAGGGCACAGAGGTTGAGGAGAGGCAAGGGCCCAAATGTCCCACTTCCCTGGTGTTTGGATTCTCCTCACCCTGCCACACATGGACATTTTTTTTTTAATATCCTGCCAAAACTGCATTAGAGAGAAAAATAGGAGGGGATTGGAGCAATCTGAATTACCTTGGAATAGACCCACCCCGACTGTCTCCAACAGAGACTGGCATAGTAACGAGAGCAGTCCCTTGTGTAGTCCTCAGAGTCCCTGGACCCTGAGCAGGGTCTTGAGGCCTGGGGGTTCTGGAGACTTTGCCTTCCACACATTTGGTGTTGCAGAGCTCCTAGGACAGACCCATCATGCTATTTACTGCAGCAATAATAATAATAAACCCCAGGTTGGTCTAGGGCTTGCTATCTGCCAGACCATTTGCATGTGTCTCCATACCCAGCTTTCTAGTTGTTCCACAAGTTGACATCACTGTCAGTCTGTCCATTCTATTCATCAATAAACACACATTGAGGATCAGTGGAACCCGGGCACTTGTTCTGCTCACCTAGCAGAAATATGGATCCAAGACCAGAAGCTGTCTGGCTCTGGAACCCAATCTCTTCCCAATGCTGCCCTCTGAGTTAAGGTTTTTTCTTTACAATTGTGCTGCTTAGGATGGGGCCAGGTGGAGACAGGATTAAGGAAGAGTGAGGATCCATTACACACACAGGGGAAAATGATATCTGCCATGAGTCAGGCCATGCAAGTCAGCAGAGAGCTGATTTCCTTCTCTCTGCCAGCTGGGATGCTCCTGGCTAGCAGCATCAGTGGACCAAACATTTACCTGGGATCAAGCTTCTGGGAGAAGAGGGTATGACCCTGCCTGTCATCAAAATGGAACCAGATGCACACACATGGAGGTACAGCTGCCCCTTTCCAGGCATGAATGAAGATCAAGGAGAAGAGGAGGCATCCTTGGCTCCAGCAAGTCAAAAATAAAGCTGCTCTGTCTTTTAAGTTTGGGTCTTAGAAGAATATTCTGTGGGATTGAGTCTCACCCAGAGTAAATGCCATCATTCAGCCCAGTGTGGTGGCACATGCTTTTAATCTCAGCACTTGGGAGGCTGAGGTAGACAGATTGCTGTGAGTTTAAGACCAGCCTGGACTACAGACTAAATTCCAAGTCAGTTTGGGCTAGAGTGAGACTCTGCTCAACAAAAGGGGCTGCGGGCTGGAGAGATGGCTTAACAGTTAAATGCTTTGCCTGTGAAACCTAAGGACCCCCATTCAAGGCTCAATTCTTTAGGACTCACGTAAGCCAGATGCACAAGGGGACGTATGCATCTGGAGTTCATTTGCAGTGGCTGGAGGCCCTGGTGAGCCCCCCCCCTTTCTTTCTCTCGCTCTACCTGCCTATTTCTGTATGTCTCTCTTTCAAATAAATAAATAAATATTAAAATAAAAAGGGGTTGGGGTGTGGGCTGGAGAGATGGCTTAGTGGTCAAGGCACCTGTCTGCAAAGCTGAAGGACCCATATTTGATTCCCCAGCACCCACGTAAGCCACAGGCACAAGGTGACACATGTGTCTAGAGATCATTTGCAGTGGCTGGAGGCCCTGGTGCACCCATTCTCTCTCTCTCTCTCTCTCTCTCTGCCTCTTCCTCTCTCTCATAAATTAATTAATTAAATAAGAAGCCATAATTCCTGCAATGACTATCAGGGCCCCACAATTCCCAGGCCCCGAGATCTTGCTGATCATATCCTTTGCTTGTGAGCTGGGTGCTCTCTGGTTTGCAGCCACCTTAGCCATCTTATCACCCAGACATCCCAGGCATGTCCTACTTCCAAGCTTGGTTATTTCTTGCAGTTCCCTGGATCCACCCTTCCCCAGATCCATGCAGTTGCCTCACTTTCTTCCCCTGTGGGGAATTGTTAATGAACCCCTGACTTCAGTGCCCCCACCCTGCCTTTTCTTTGTCAGGCCTCTTCCTCCTATCTCATCCTGGGGTGCTGTGCATTTGGTTGTCTGCACATAGCTTCTGAGGCCCAGATGTGGTCCTGGTCCATTGTGTTCCACCCTGAGTTTCTGACTGGCGCAGACGTGCATCCTCGTGGAAGCGCTGCAGCTTTCTGCAGGAAGGAGCCTGCAGCACCTGGACCACAGGCTGGGGTGTTGCTTGAAAGCAGCTAGAAAATGTCACAGGCAAGGCACCAATAAATTCATCAGACTATGAATGAGTGTGTGCGCGAGGGCAATGGGAGCTTGGATGTCAGGCCGGGCCAGCGAGGACATTTCTACTGAGATGCCTCAATTATTACGGCAATTATAACCACACAGTTTTCTCCATCTCAGGATGTGTGTCTTGCAGAATCCAGTCAGGAGGGGCGAGGTTGACACTGGGGACGTGTGTGCGTGCATGCCAACAAACAGACACAGACAGAAAACACACAGAGGAATAAAAAGAAAAAGAAGGGGGAAGGAGAGCCATCTCAGAGGTTAAAACCACTTGCTTGCAAAGTCTGATGGCCCGGGTTCAATTCCCCAGTACCCATATAAAGCCAGATGTCCAGAGTGGTGAATGCATCTGGAGTTTGTTTGCAGGGTCTTGAGGTCCTGGTACATTCATTCTCTCTCTCTCTCTCTCTATCTATCATCTATCTATCTATCTATCTATCTATCTATCTATCTATCTATCTTTGTCAAGTAAGTAAATGAATAAATATTTTTTAAAAAACACAAGAGGGAAGGCAGAGCTGCCCAGAATGTCTTCTAGAGCTGCCTGACCAGGGTACTTCCTGTAGCTGGATTTCCTGCCCCACTGTCACAAGGTGTGGCTGTACGGTGTTTGTCTCCCTCTTTTTTCTGAGGCAATGCTGGCTTTCTGAGGGTGCGGATGATGTGTCTGGATAGGGTCAGGAGCCAGCCAGTGTTCTGTGCAACTCTGACAAATCCACCTGCCTTGAACTGGGCCATAGATCCCAGATTTGGGAATTCCCCAGGGGCAACAATGTCTGTCACAGCTCTGTCCCTCAACAGGGAAGCACACCCTTCCCTTTTGACGGCTTTGAGGCCCCCGTGATCTATGTGGTCAGGGTATGATCTCTCAGTGTCTCCAGTGCTAACACTACTAGTCAGGTGAGAGCTCCTTGCCAAACTCCAGGAGCTACTTCCCCAACGGAGGGCGCTACCCCTCTCTGCCAGGCAGAGGCCGAGGGACCACCAAAGAGGTACAGACGCCGGGCCTCATTGCACACCCCCACAGGTCAGCACGCCTTCGCATGATGGCTTCTCCAGCTTCTGGGGACCTTGCTTTTCATTATATGGAGTCAGGGTCCATTACACATAAGACATTTGTACCCTGAAGTGCCCAGGACCCCTCTGCCTGCCTCACCATCACACCCCTACTGAGAGACCTTCTTGAAGCTCTGTTCTGATTACCACTCTGGTCCTTCAGTGCCCAAGGGGCCAGTCACAGTCTCCCACCTAGCATTAATGGCCATCAGGGTGTTTCACCCACTCCACTTTCTCTGGCATCCTCTTCTCCAGTTCCTGGGCTCCCCACCTCCGTGGATCAGTCTGCCATGGCCTCTCACAACCCTCTCCTCTTCCCTGACCTCCAACCAGTAGAACACTGACTCAGCCAGCCCCGTCCTCCACTGGGGTCCGTGTGAACATCTGGAGGGGGTGGCAAGGGCCCACTCTGTGTCCTAGTCAATGTGCCCTCCACACCAGCCAGTAGCCTCCACACTCTTCACCAGTGACGAGATGGGACATCAAGAATGCCGGACCAGGGCAGAAGGGACCACCAAACACAAGGGCGCAGGCCCTATTCCAGATCCCCTCCTGGCTTGCGGCACACACATACACACAAATGTGTCTGGGTCTTGTCTCTGGTTCCTGGCACACTTACTGAAACCATGGGGCAGGCTCCAGAGTGATAGGAGAAACTTACAATGAATGGCTCTCAGCCCTGTGGCTATCACACTGACGAGCTATATGCGTGATCCCCTGCCTAGCTGTAGAGTAGAGGCTGGGAGTCAGAGGAGCCACCCAAGTGACTAGAAGGTTCTCTTTCTTATATATTTTCATTTTTGGTGTGCATAAGTGTGTGTGTGTGGGAGTGTGTGTGTGTGTGTTTGCTTGTGTGTGCGCTTGCATGTGGAAGCCATATATTGATATCCAGTAATTTCTCAGTTACTCTCCACCATTTTTCCACCATATTCTTTTTTTAAATTTTTAAAAAATATTTTATTTATTTATTTGAGAGAGAGAGAGAGAGAGATACAGAAATAGGCAGGTAGAGAGAGAGAGAATAGGCACACCACTGCAAACGACTCCAGATGGGTGTGCCCCCTTGTGCATCTGGCTTACGTGGGTCCTGGAGAACTTAGCCTTGAAGTGGGGTCCTTAGGCTTCACAGGCAAGTGTTTAACCGCTAAGCCATCTCTCCAGCCCTCCACCATATTCTTTAGTTCCCAGATTCAGTTGCACTATCTAGCCGGCCAGCACCCAGGAGTCCATGTCTCCACCCTCCCAGTACCTGGATTATAGGTGCTTGCCATGATGTCCAGCTTTTTTCCCCTTTTTCAAGGTAGGGTCTCCCTTTAGCCCAGACTGACCTGGATCTTACACTGTAGTCCCAGACTGGCCTTGAACTCTCAGCAATCCTCCTACCACTTCCTCATGAGTGCTGGGATTAAAGGCATGTGTCACCACACCCGGCCACGTCCAACTTTTATGTTGGAGCTAGGATTCCAAAACTCAGATCCACAGACACTGTTTCTCTCCCTCCTATGCAGGGAAGAGGGCCAGAACTCACCTAGGGCCATCAAAGCCACAGAGTTGGCAGCCTACGTGGCATGAGAGTGTGGATGGCCCAGCGCCCTTTAGAGCTATCCTTCGGCTGCTTTATCTACTATGGGCCTCTCCATACTCTGGCCTGTCACACTAGATTCCTGTGCCCTCCTGGTTCTGCTTCTCCTGGGTCAGGAGGCACAGGGAACTTGAGTTTCTGCTAAGGTTGGGCTGGGTAGGCCTGGTTTCCTGGCTTCTCCTGCATGGTGAGTAAGCCATAAAAGGCAGCAGATGAGGGCTGGAGAGATGGATTAGCAGTTAAGGCACATGCCTGGGAAGCCTAAAGACCCAGATTCAATTCTCCAGGTCCCGTGTAAGCCAGATGCACATGGTGGCACATGTGTCTGGAGTTTGTTTGCAGTGGCTAGAGTCCTTGGTGCGTCCATTCTCACTCTCTTTCTCTCCCTTTGTCTGCCTCTAATAAATAAATAATAAAATAAAATATTTGGAGTAGTGAGATGGATGGCGGGTCCTGAGCCTGTCAAGAGAAGATACTGAAGAGAGAGCCAGGAAACTGGATTGCCCTGAAAAAGATGCTCGGCAGGTCCCTGTCAGGAAGATGCAGGGTGACTAAGTGACAAGAGTGGGGAGAGAGTATGCGTGCTGGAAGGCCTGGCAGGGGAGACATGAATGGGGTGAAGGGAAACCCTCGATCTCCTGCTTTAAATAAACCCCAATTACTCCTGCCACACAGAAGACGCCTCCCCAAAGCTCTCAAAGGTCACAGTGAGAACAAATGTCACCTCCTTTCTATGCAGTTCCTCAAGGGGCCTGAGGGATTCGAGCCAGTGAGAGGCTAGAACCACAAAGATCAGTTGAGAAACCCCCGGGGCTCTGTTTGCAGGAAACTAAAACTTGCATGAAAACTGATGACCATCACTGTGAGGATGTTTGATTTTCTTCTCCCTCTACAGGAAGCTTTAGGTATTTGGAGACATCTGGGTGAGGGGCTGGCTGACTCTGCTCTTCTTACATCTGTTCTCCACCCAGGTTGCCTTTTGTGTGGATATTGCGGAAACCGCTGTAGGCTGAGAAGTTGAGTTTTCCAGATGAAGAGAGGGAAGGAGGAAGAGGAGAGAAAGTGGCCGTCATGAGCTTATGGGTCTGTTGGTCGCACCACCATTCAGAGACCCTTTGGCCAGAAAAATCCATCCTGTCCTTGGCATGTCGCACAGTGCCCAGTTGCAGGGAGCTGAGCAGCCGTCGTCCATGTTTATACATCTTCCTCTGTAAATCAGCTGGCCCGGCACAGCATGGAATTAGCTGGCGTCTCTCAGCTCCTGGATTATGCAGGCAGCGGCTTTGATCGAGTCTGGCAACCAGATTTATGAATCAGTCGATATTTATTGCAGGGAACAATCCATCTTCAAGTCTAGTCTGTGTGCACGTGCGCGCGCGCACACACGCACACACACACACACACACACACACACACAATGCACTTTGGGCACACCCAGGGATCTTGATGCTAAATGTTAGAAAGGTCTTGTGAACGTATCCGAGGGCGGGAGCAACAGAAAGGAGTCTGACACCAGTCAAAAAGGAGAGAAAATGTAAGGTGGGGATGTGTCATTTAGAAAAGTAGTTGTGGCTAACTTATGGGTCTCATGCTTGACCTGGTCTATTCTCTCTCTCTCTCTCTCTCTCTCTCTACCACCTGATTCGACACAAATCAATTAACTGCTATGTCATTTGAAGTCAAGCAGAATGCAAAATTCTGAGAGAATGCATTTGGAAGGCATGTGTTTTCCTCTCATTAGCTTCTCTCTTGTTCCCTCCCCTGCCTACTGGCCCGGTGAAAAAGATAATGGAGCCTGAATTCCCTAGCTGTCTTCTGATGGGCCAACCAGAACACCAAGGCTCTGCCTTCCCCAGTGAGCGGTGAGGGAAAAGTCTACTAAGGAGTCTCTCATTTGCATGCCCTCACTGATTGGCTAAATCACTGCCCTTTGGGGTAGAAAGCCAGATATCCACCCACCTGCTGGTCAGTTCTTTAGCGGGATGGTCTACAGAGTGCAACACAACTCTTCTGGGCTTTCGGCCTAATTGAAAGAGCAGAAGCAAGGTGAGGGTGGGGGAGGAAGACTATCTTCTACTGCCTCCTGCCCTGACCATCTCGTATTCCTTTGGCCCTGTACCCGAAAGTAACCACATCCTAGATCCTGAGTCCACAGCTTACCCCACGCACTCTCCCCAGGAAGAAATTCAAGGCATGAAAGAACAAGAAGGAAGAAGGGGGGAAACATTTGAACAAAGCTTAGCCTCCTGAAAGATGGAGGAGAGCAATTTCTCCAGGCAGGACCATCAGCTCTGGCCTTATTTCTCAGCCTTCGTGCCACCTAGGAATGAAGGCTATTGTCACAGTGACAGAGGAACCAAGAGCCAGTGACCGAGCGGGTGGGAACCAACTCCACTCTGGATGGTAAATCTGAATTCATTGTCAACTTGATTGGATTTAGAATCACCAAAGAGATTGAATTATACCTTGGGGGGGGGCAAGTTTCAAGGGATCAGCTGAGGGGGGAAGAGCCAATTTGAAAGTTGGTGGTGTCATCCCATGGGATGGAAAACCAAATAGATTATAAGGGGAAAGGAAAGCTGGAGAGATGGCTCAGCACTTAAGGCATTTGCCTTCAATGCCTAATGACCCAGGTTCAATTCACCAGTACCCATATAAAGCCATATGCACAAAGTGATGCCTTTGCAGTGGTTAGAGACCCTGGTGTGCCCATTCTAATTCTCTCCCTCTCTCCTTACAAATAAATAGAATAAAATAAAATAAAAAGGCAGAAGAAAGAATTAGCAAAGAAACTTGATGCAGCCAGGTTTGCACTGCTGGCAGAAATCACCCAACCAAGAGCAGCTTTTGGGAAAAGGAGGTTTATTCTGACTTACAGACTCAAGGGGAAGCTTCATGACTGCAGGAGAAAACGATGGCATGAGCAGAGAGGGTGGACATCACCCCCTGGACAACATAAGGTAGACCATAGCAACAGGAGAGTGCCAAACACTAGCAAGGGGACACTGGCTATAATACTTATAAGCCCGCCCCCCCCCCACAATACACTGCCTCCAAGAGGCGTTAATTCCCAAATCTCCATCAGCTGGGAATCTAGCGTTCACAAGTTTATGGGGGACACCTGAATCAAACCACCACATACCTGAATACTGTCTTTCTTTCTCTCTCTCTCCGCCCCCCTTCCTTCTTGGTACCATGTAGCAAACAGCTCTCCTGTGTCAAGTACTTAACACCCACATCCTGTCTAAGGGTGTGGGAAGGCCCGGGCCTTAAGCTGGACAGAAGAGACTGACCTTCATGGGTAAGGCAGGTGGGCAAGGGAAAAAGAAAGATCATGAAGTAACTCCATAGCATGGGCAAGAAGGGGCTGGGCCAGGCTCCCGAGGCATGATTGATGGGAAGAGAGTGGGAGGCAACCCTCCCCTACCCCCAGCCTCAACTAGCGCCAGTACATCTGGACACCTGAACTCTTTTTTTTTCCATTTATTTTTATTAGTTATGGACATACTCAGTATGTAAATAGCATATGTTGGTACCATCCTTTCTCTCATCCCTGCCCCTTTTCCAAAGGGGCCTTCCTCATTTGGGGATGCAGGTCATCCCCATGGGGATTGTGGGACATGCATTGTGGGGGCAGCTGTCAGTTATGGGGGAAGAGGCAATGTCACTGCAGCATAATGTCCCAACTTGTGGCTCTAACAATCTTTCTGCCCCTCTTCCGCAAAATTCCCTGAGCCATGCTGAGAGCATTTTAAGTTTACTTCAGTGATGGGCTCTTAGGAGCCTCTGGATCTCTGCTTTGGTAGGTTGAGTGTCCACAGTGTCTATCTCCTTTGCCCTTGTGGACACCTGAACTCTTAACCAACTCCAGGTCTCTGGTTCATGACTTCTCCTGTCCAGACCCCTGTGAAACCAGGGACCCTCTCTTCTCAGCTCCCCTCAGAGATAGGAAACAAGGAAACAACGTGAGACTGCAAGATTTCAAGAGAGCTCTCTCTCCTCCCCTCTTCTTCTCTCCCTCCTCCTTCTCCCTCCCACCATCTCTGATCAGACTAGGTCTGAAACTATTAGAATAATTGAGTATGCCCTATTATACCAGAGTTGAAAGACGGAATGCTACCTCCTCATCACGCCTCAATCACGTCTTGTGCAAGTCCCCTCCCTGGAAATGCCATACCCCCCTCCCCTCCCTGAAAACCCTTAAAACTTGTTCCTTTCCCTTAACCAGGGTTCTGGAGCTTCTTTCCCCTTCACTGCAGATCCTGCCATTTTCTGACATTAAATAAAAACCTTAGGGCTAGAGAGATGGCTTAGTGGTTAAGGTACTTGCCTACAAAGCCAAAGGACCCAGGGTTGATTCCCCCAGAAGCTGCATGAGCCAGATGCACAAAGTGGCACATGTGCCTGGAGTTTGTTTGCAGTGGCTGAAGGCTCTGGCTCATCCATTCCATTTCTGTCTGTCTGCCTCTTTCTCGCTCTTTCTTTCACTCCAATAAGTAAAATAAATTCCAAAATTCTTGGGCCTGGGCTGGAAAGATGACTCAGTGGCTAAGGCACTTACTGCAAAGTTTAAGGACCCCAGTTTGATTTCCCAGCACACACGTAAAGCCAGATGCACAAGATGCATCTGGAGTTCGTTTGCAGTTGCTAGAGGCTACAGCTCATCCATTCTCTTCTCTCTCCCCCTCTGTCTCTCTCTCTCTGCCTTTCTCTATCTCAAATAAATAAATATTTTTTAAAGTCTTGGGTCCAAAAACTAGTTTGTTTCTGGTCCTCTATCTTGAACCCTAAACCTGACAGTGAGGGGCTTGAGCCAGAACTGAAAGGAGACAGGCCAGAAAGATGCACATATGCAGAACTGTCTGTGTTCCAGGTGTCCAGCACTGGAGGCCGGTGAGACAGTGATCACCCACCTGAAGCATCCAAGCATCCTTTGGAAAACGATGTGTTGTGGGGAGTGATTTCTGGACACTTTCCTGTTTTGGATGGGAATTTTGCATAATGTGTTGGCTGCCTCTAACTCTTCATGATTCCAACAATTCAGCCAACAAATGTTTATCAGCTGCCCGCTAGACGCAGCTCTGATGCTAATGGGCCGTGTCTACCATCTTCCTCTTGGAATCTAGTTTCCCATGCAAAAAGGGGAGATATTAGGTCCATGGCCTCTGAAGGCTTGTCCAGCTCTGACAGCTGCCTTGTTCAGCCTGGAAGCAGAGATGTCCCCACGCTCCCACCCTCCTCTCCCTCTCCTTCCTCCTCCAGCTTCTTGCTCTGCTAACGATAACTTAGCAGAGTTGGGACAGAATGAACTTCTCCTGGCCTGGGATACCATGTGAAACAGATGGTCCTGTTGCCATGGAGACCAAGGAGCTCCTTGTCCTGGGGGGCTGGGGATGGGGTGAAGGGGGGAGCAAGCAAGCAGAGTGATTTACTTCTGCAATAGCCCAGCCTGGAATCCACATGAATGCTAAACAGGGGTGGCTCCAGGCAATCACTCAGCCAGACAGATCGGAAACCACTTAAGATGAAAAGCCCAGAACGTTTGCGCATCCTTTCTCAGGGATGCCTGCAACAACTGTGGGTCCCCACCCCCCACCGCAAGTCAGCCCACTTTCTGGGTGGGATTTGGCTAGATTCTCCCAGAGGCAAAAACTAGTGTGCTGAGGAGGGGGATATAGGAATCTCTAGAGGGGACTTGCTGAGGCTCAGGGAGGTTCATCTCTCCCATACATGAAATAAAACAAAAAGAGTTATCTGGTATCTTTCAACCACGGATGGGCTCCACCCTCCTGGAATGATTTAAACTGAGCTGGGAGGCTCTTTGGTCAGGGAGTCTCAAAACGTTTTCCCCCATCAAGTAGGAAATTGAGCTTGGTGACTTGCAAAGGCGGCTCCTCCAAGTCTGAGATCTTAGGACAGCAGAGGCAGCAGAATGCAGTGGTAATGAATATGCACTTTGGAGTTACACAGACCTGGGCTCTGGTCCCAGCTTTGCATCTTACGTGCTCCTGACCTTGAGCAAATTTTCTTACTCTGAGCCTCTATTTCCTCACCTGTGAAATGTGAATCCTAATAATACTGGCAATATAAGCAGGTGTGTGTGTGTGTGTGTGTGTGTGTGTGTGTGTGTGTGTGTGTGTGTGTGTGTGGGGGCAGGGGCTTAAAAGGAAAGAATAGCCAGGCAGATTTAGGAGGATCACTGGAGTTCTAGGCCAGCTTGGGACTACAGAGTGAGTGCCAGGTCAGCCTGGGCTAGAGTGAGACACTACCTCAAAAAAAAAAAAAAAAAAAAAGAAAGAAAGAAAGAATCTAAAGTGCTTGGCACAGAATCTTGTAGCTATGTCACACCCCATGAAGGGCAGTTGTTATTCTGTGATTAGTAAACCTGCACAGGAATGGGGGCTTCCCAAGCTGAGTTTGGATTGGTTTCAGGTCAGATTTCTGGCTCTTGATGGGCCATTTACTGTGATTTTTAAAAAAATCTCTTTGGGCCTAAGTTTCCTATTCTGTAAAATGAGGCTAGTTGTAGAGCTTACCTCATAGGGTTATTATGAGGATTGAATTCTATAATCCATCTAAAGAATACAGTGCGTTTGGGCTGGGGAGATGGCTTAGCAGTTAAAGGTACTTGTCTGCAAAGCCTGATGACCTGGGATCAATTCCCCAGTACCCATGTAAAGCCAGATGCACAAAGTGGCACGTGCATCTGAAGTTTGTTTCCAGCTGCTAGAGGCCCTAGTGTACCCATTCTTTCTCTTCTTGAAAATAACTAATAAATAATATATGCATAAAAAGAATGCATACAGTATGTTATTGCAATGAACTGAATGTTTGTCCTCCCTCCCTAATTCATACATTAAAATCTTTTCTACCCCCCAAATTTGATGGTATTGGGAGTGAGAGTCCTTTAGGAGACGAAGAGGCCACCCTCATAAATGGGGTCAGCCACCCTGTTCATGAATGGGTTTAGCACCTGTATTAATTACTTCTCTCACTGCTGTGACAAAATACCTTACAAGAGCAACTTAAGGAAAGGAAAGAAGGGTTTATTTTGATCCACATATATATATATATATTTGGTTTTTTTTTTTGTTTGTTTGTTTTTCGAGGTAGGGTCTCACTCTGGTCCAGGCTGACCTGGAATTAACTATGTAGTCTCAGGGTGGCCTTGAACTCTCGGCGATCCTCCTACCTCTGCCTCCCGAGTGCTGGGATTAAAGGTGTGCGCCACCACGCCCGGCTATATATTTGGTTTTTCGAGGTAGGGTTTCACTGTAGCCCAGGCTGACCTGAAATTCACTATGTAGTCTCAGGGTGGCCTCGAACTAACAGAAATCCTCCTATCTGCCTCCTCGAACTCACAGCAGTCCTCCTAGCTCTGCCTCCTGAGTGCTGGGATTAAAGGCATGCACCACCATGCCCGGCTTTGCCCCATAATTTAAGGATAGGCCATCTTGGTGGAGAAAGCACACTGGTAGGAGTATGAGACGGCTGGTCACGTTGCATCTGTGGTCAGGAAGCAGAGAGAAATGAGTACTGGTTAACTCTTCCCACATCTGTTAAGCCTTTCTAAAACACCCTCGTGGGCATACTCAGATGATGTTCCCATGGTGATTCTTAATCCAGTTGACAAAGAGATCAGCTATCCCAGCACCCTAAGAAAAGGGGCCAGAGAGCCCACCTCCTCTCTCTTCACCACGCCAGGATACAGGAAGACGCCAACAGTGTGCAACCTCGAAGACTTTCCCCAAGTAAGCTGCACCCCAAGGTTCAATTTTCAGATTCTAGGTTCAGGGCAGATAAAACTCTTGCTAGTCTGCTCAGTGTACAGTACTTTGTTACAGCAGCCGGAATGCATGAAGACGCCTGTCATGTTCGTCCCTGTCTTCATCCTCACCCTCAGCTCTGGGTTCCGTCCCCAGTGCCTGGCACTTGTTAGGTCTTCTTCAAGGATCAAGTAGGTGAAGAAGTCAGAGATGAGGGGAATAGAAAACTCCTCACCAACAGCAAGCATGTGTGAGGCTTGGGTGTCCTTGAAGCCCCATGCCCTCTGAAGGGTGTGGAGGGGCTGTTCTTGAGGTTGTGTGCTGAGTTTAAGCAACGGGCAAGTTCAAGGAGAAATGCAAACAGCAGTGAGTTCTGCATCAAGATGCATCAAGATCTCCGTGATGGCACAACCAGGCAGGTTTCTTGGAAGAGGGGGTGAGTTGTATGAGACTTAAAGAAGGGAGGAAGTTTGACAAGAGTCCAGACATGACAGGCAATGCAGAGCATCGTATGTCAGGGGCCAGTGAGGGAAGAGACCCAAGAAACAGTGCACAGGCCTTTCTGGAAGATGACAATGGTGCATGAGGACGGTTCAGGATTTGTATCCAAGACACAACTGAAGATGGGGAAAGGAGAGTTAGGAGATGAGTGGGGGCCGGTGCTTCATATGCAAAACCAAGATGCAGATTCCATTTTTACCTGGTGGCAAATGATTGAGAAAGTTACCTCTAAGCTTCAGTTTCAGTTTTCTTTTCAATTTGTTTCTTTTTGGTATTTCAAGATAGGGTCTCACTTTCACTCCAGCCACTATGTAGTCTCAGGCTAGCCTTGAACTTACAGAGACCCTCCTAACTCAGCCTCCCAAGTGCTGAGATTAAATGTATGGGCCACCACACCCAGTTCCCAAGCCTTGGTTTTCTTATCCTTACAAAGAAACTAACACACACACCCCTAAAAAAAAAAAAAAAAGTAATGGTAGCCAGGCATGGTGGTGCACTCTTTTAATCCCAGCACTCAGGAGGCAGAGGTAGGAGGATTGCCATGAGTTCAAGGCCACCCTGAGACTACATAGTGAATTCCAGGTCAGCCTGGGCTAGGATGAGACCTTACCTCAAAAAACAAAAGTGATGGTAAGTTAATAATATCGATGGAGAACCTGCCATGCTGAAGATGTACAAGAAAGGAAGCCCTTTCCTGATGTGTTTCAGGGAAATGTTATTGAATGAAAGAAAGAATGAATTGGAGTGAGACCAAGAAGTTGTTTTGGAGATGGTGGTTCCTGAGCAAAGCCAAGCTGGTTCAAAACTTAGTGGAATGAGGCTGGGGAGATGGTCCTGTGGGTAAGAGCACTTGCTACCCCAACATGGGGACCTGAGCTTGATCCTGACACCCATGTGAAAAGGTGGGCATGGCCATGTCCATGCATAACCCCCACACCATGGCAGGAGTAGGGACAGGAGGCTCACTGGGGTTCCGTGGTCAAGATGCTGTCTTAAGGAAATAAAGCAGAAGAGCAAGAGAGGAGGATCCTCAGCAAGCACATCTACACGGAGCAAGCACGGCTGCACATACACACGTGCATACGTGATCCCTCACATGCACCAACAGAAACCAAAAAAAAAAAAAAAAAAAAAAAAAAAAAAGGAAGCAGCGCAAAGGAAGATCTCACCGATAAGTTGATAATTGCTAAGAAGAGCTGAAGTCATCATGGCCCCACACTTTGAAGAACGAGAGGAAAACCGAGAGAACAGGGAAGCGGGATAGGATTGGGGAAAGTGGAGTGGTCCCCCATGGACACCCTTACCTTCCTAAAACACAAATGTGATCTATGCAGACAGCCAACATCCCGAGCCCTACGGTGTATATGATCTAAGGCTATAAATACGACCGGACACGGTTCCTGCCCTCAAGGACTTTGTAGAACTGGTGGAGGAAACAAAGGCATCAACAGATGTATGCAATGAAGTATAATAGCGGCTTCTCTCCATATTATCTGTCCAGGGGGACTGCAGAGGAAGGAAGTGGTTGAATTTGTTAAGTTTCCTGGAAGAAGTATTTGGGGCCTAAGCAGATGCTGTTCTTCAGGAAAACTGAGGAGATAAACTTCCCATCAGGAAAGAAAAGCAAAGTCAACACCAATCAAGTCAGGCCTGGTGTCACACACCTCAGATCTCCGCTAAAGGATGGAGAGTCGGGAGGGCCATGGTCAGCCTAGAACACTTAGTAAGACCCTATTTCAAAATACAAAGTCAAACCAATCTAGTGATATACCTCAGTGGTAAAGTACTTGCTTAGCATGCATGAAGCCCTGTGTTCAAGCCCCAGTACAATCAAAAAGAACAAACACCAATAAGAGAAAAAGTATGGCATATTCTAGTCATGGAATCCATGCTGCTTCTCAGGGCTGGCTGCCAGAGCTGAGGTAGAGATGCCTACATGGACCATGGGCACCATGTTGTAGACACCAGAGTGGACCATAATGCAGAAAAGGGCCGGGTGAAGAATGTTGTCCTGGGGCTGCTGGAGAGATTGCTTAGTGATTGAGGTGATTTCTTGCCAAGCCAAAGGATCCAGGTTCAATTCCCTGTACCCACATACAGCCAGCTGCACAAGGTGGTGCATGCGTGTCTGGAGTTCATTTGCAGTGGCTAGAGGCCCTGGTGAGCTCATTCTCTCTCTCTCTCTAATAAATAAATAAATAAAATATTTTTTTAAAGTGTGTTTTCTTGAGGCTGCTGGGACCATAAAGGGACAGGAGTTGGGAACACACATACAGACTACAGAGAGGGGTCAACTGGGACTGGTCAAGGATGGTTCTTCCCTTGAGGTAGAAGGAAGAAAGGAAGGTAGGGAGGGAGGAGGGAAGGAGGGAAGGGGAGAGAAGATAAAGGCATTTTGAAGTGAATGGTCAGCTGAAAGACTTGACAGATCATCCATTGACCTTTGTGGAAAAGCCAAAAGCTGAGTCATTAGTTAAAATGAAAATAAAATAAAGGTTGAGGGGAGGTCCTGCCAAGCTACACTGATGAAAGAAAACAGAATGCACAAGTTATTGACATCAGAAAATAAAGAGGGTCTCTTATTTCAGTTCCCACAGACATTAGAAGGATGAAAGAGATCATTATAAGCAACTTAGACAAACTAGAAATATTATTTGAAAATTCAAATTATTAAAATTAATATATTTAAAACTTTTAAAAATTATCTTATTTATGTGTGTGTTCATGTATGAGAGAGATAAAGAGAGAGAGAAAGAGAGGGAGAATGGATACACCAGGGCCTCTAGCCACTGCAAACAAAGTCCAGATGCATGTGCCACCTTGTGCATCTGGCTTTATGTGGGGCCTGGGGAGTCAAACATGGGTCCTTGTGCATTGCATACAGGTGTCTTTAACTGCTAAGTAATCTCTCCAGCCCTAAAATTGATATACTTTAATATCTTCACTTATTTATTTGAGACAGAGAAAGACAGAGTGAGAGAAAAAGGAAGAGAGAGAGGGAGAGAGAGAGGGAGAATGGGTTCACAGGGCCTCCCACCACTGTAAACAAACTCCAGATGCTGTGCCACTTTGTGCATATGGCTTTCTGTGGGTTTTGGTAACTCTAACTCTGGCTATTAGGCTTTTCAAAAAAGCACTTTTAACTGCTGAAAAAATTGGCATGTTTTAAAATAAATAATCTAAACCAGTTGTGGTGCTGCACATCTTTAATCCCAGTACTTGGGAGGCAGAGGTAGGAGGATCACCATGAGTTCAATGCCACCCTGAGACTACATAGTAAATTTCAAGGTCAGCTTTGGATAGAGTGAGACCCCACCTCAAAAACAAAATATATATATATGGAGAGAGAGAGAGAGAGAGAGAGAGAGGGTCAGAGAGATGGCTTAGTGGTTAAGGTGCTTGCCTGCAAAGCCTAAGGACCCAGGTTTGATTCCCTAGTACCCATGTAAGTCAGATGTATAAGGTAGAGCATGTGTCTGGAGTTCATTTGCAGTGGCAACAACCTCTGGTATGCCCATTCTTTCACTCTCTCTCTCTTTTAAATAAATAAATAAATAAATAAATAAATAAATAAATAAATAAAATGAATAATCTAAATAGTCCCATGTATGCCCAGAAATGATGGTTTCACTATGAATTTATCAAACGTTTAAGAAAGAAATGATGTCAGTCCTACAAAATTAAATGAAAATTAAAATTCCCAATTTGTTTTTTATTTATTTATTTATTAGAGACAGAGAAAAGAAAAGAGAGAGACTGAGAAAGAGAAAGAATTGAACTTGGGTCCTTAGGCTTCACAGGCATGTGCCTTAACTGCTAAGCCATCTCTCCAGCCCCCAGTTTGTTTTATGATACTAGTTTAGCCTTGATTAGCCTGACAGACATTACAAAAGAAAGAAATGGACAACATTCCTTATGTGGTGGTTTAAATCAGATGTGCCCATGAACTGATGACTTCTAATTCAGAGGTGGAGCCTTTCTGGGGGAGGTGTGTTGTTTGGGGAGGGCTTGGGGTGTTATAGCCAGCTTCTCCTTGACAGAACTCAGCTCACTCTTCTGCTGTTGTTGTCCACCTGCTGTGGCAGAGGTGATGTCCATCCTCTGCACATGCCATGTTTTCTCCTGCCCTCATGAAGCTTCTCCTCAAGACTGTAAAGCAAAATAATAAAAAAAGTTTCCTTGAATTAGTTGCTTTTTGTTGGGTGCTTTACCATAGCAACAAAAATTCATTAATATAATTTACTATATTAACAAAATGAAAGAAGAAAACTAGATAATTATTTTCATAACAGTGATACATGTTTATCATTAGGACAATAAAAGAAAGAAGGAAGGGAAAGATGGAGAGAGGGAAGAAAGAAGGAAGGAGAAAGGGAGGGAGGAAGGAAGGGAGGAAGGAAGGAGCAAAGGAAGAAGAAAGGAAGAAAATTCCCTAAGCATATGAGGGATTTCTTCAACCTGATAAAGGACCTACAGTCAACACCATATTGAATGATTAGTTATTGTATCCCTTCCCTCCAAGATCAGGAGCAAAGAAAGATGTTCATTTTCATTGTACCTATTTAACATTTTGTTAGAGATGCAAGCCAGAGTAATAAGACAAGAAAACAAAATAAAGGTCACAATGTTCAAAAGGAAGAATCATTTTTATGAAAAGATGATATGATTGCATTAAAAATTGTCAATTTTTAATTAAAAATGACAATTGTAACTAATAAATGAATTCAGCCAAGTTGTATGGATAAAAGAGCATTATGCATAGATCAGTTGTATTTTCATACAGTAGCAGTAAACTTCTAGGCCACACAAAAAATTAAATTCCATTTATAACCAAAAACTATAAAATATTATGAGTAAGTTTAACAAAATATTATAAGTCCTTATCCTACAAACTACAAAGAAAAATAAATCACTGAGATAAATTCAGACTGACTTAAATGAATGACCAAAATTATAACACTTGATAATATTAAAACATTAATTCTTCCTAATCTACAAATTGTCTTTTAATTTTATAGCTTCAACATATTCACAATATCAAGTTCCAGCAGACTTTATTCATCAAAATTGTTAAATTTAGTCTAAAATGTATATGGGAATATAAGAACCTGAAATATACAAGGCAATATTAACAATTGGCAAAGGAAAACAAGGTAGAGGACTCAGTTTCTTTTTAAAATATTTTATTTATTTATTTTCAAGCAGAGAAAGAGAGAGAGAGAGGGAAAAAAAGAGAATGGGCATGCTAGGGTCTCTAGCCATTGTAAATGAATTCTAGATGCATGTACCACTCTGTGCATCTGGCTTTATGTGGGTACTGGGGAATTGAACCCAGGTCCTTAGGCTTTGCAGGAAAAGGCCTTAACTGATGAGCCTTCTCTCCAGCACCAGACTTATGTTTCTTAACTCAAGTTTTGATGTAAAGCTAGTCTAACAACATCAAGACAGGATGGCAAAATAAAGGTTGTCATAGAACTTAATAGAAGAAAATACAGAATCAGGAAGCAGATCCATAGTTACATGGTCATTTGATTTTCAATGAGGGACCAAAGAAAATCTCTGGATAGAACAGCCTTCAATAAGCATGGCTAGAACAACTGGCTATCTACATGGAGAAATATGAACTTAATGTCTCTCTCACATAACACATAAATTCTAATTCAAGATGAATCAGAGACCTGAATGACCAAGGAAAAACTATAAAGCTTCTAGAAATAAAATGGGATTTTTAAAATCATCTGCCAGTAAGAAAGATTTTTTTTTTTTTTTTTTTTAAGGTAGGGTCTCACTCTAACTCAGGCTGACCTGGAATTCACTATGTAGTCTCTGGGTGGCCTTGAACTCTTGGCGATCCTCCTACCTCTGCATCCCGAGTGCTGGGATTAAAGGAGTGCAGCACCATACCCAGCTCAAATAAGAAGCAAAAAATTGAAAAATTTAAAAGATAAAGAGTATTTAGGTTTCATAACAAATTGATGTGTCTTCTCATCAAAAACATGGTTAAGAAAATGACTGGCAAAGGGATGGGATACCATCCAGTGAGTTGTTGGCCAGGGAGGTCATGGATACTCCCAAAATATTACAGGCCCTTGCCAAGGCTCTTGGTTTCCCACCAGGAAAAGATGGTAAGACCCTACTGCTTGGACTGCAAGGTCACTGAGAAATCCTGCTGGAGCTGAGCTGACAAAAAACTGGAAAAAAACTGTGCTACATGCAGTTCAATGGGAGAGAGAGAGAAATCACCAATGGTGATACACAGTAGTGGACACTGCAAGCCTTAAATATGGCCAGCCAGGCCAAGTGAGCCAACAGATGCAATAGTGGCATGTCCGTTATGGGAGAAACCAACCACTCTCTAATTGGGCTGGAGTAATGTCTGTTGATGTTTGGCTAAATGTATATATTATGATCACCAAACTTCTCAGTAAGGAGTTCTTCTCTTAATGTTCATACCCATATATTAATGGTACTCTCACTTTTGGTTAGAGAAGCTTCTCTTTTCAGGTGGCAGTGACCTTGGGATGACTCAGAAGGCACCATGGTGCTGAGAAGGGACAGAGGAGTGCTCAGCACTGAAATATCTCTATCACATCTTCCCAGGCTCGGGTCCATTGCAGAAAGAATGTAAGAGCCAAAGGAAGAGTAGGACTCATTACAATGTGCTCCTCCAGACACAAAATGACCTGGATATCCATGACCTCACAGTGCCTGACACTACCTACACAAGACCATCCTAATAGGAGGAAAAATGATCATGACATCAAAATAAAAGAGAGATTTATTGAGGGGGGATATGATGGAGAGTGGAGTTTCAAAGGGGAAAGTGGGGGGAGGGAGGGAATTGCCATGGGTTATTGTCTACAATTATGGAAGTTCTCAATTAAGAAAAAAAAAAAAATGACTGGCAAGGCACAGACTAGAAAGAAATATTTGCACAGTGGATGTGTCTGTTGAAGGATCTGTACTGAAAAATCTATAGAAGAACTCCTACGACATAATAATAAAGCACAAACAACCCAGTGAAAGTAAAGGAGAAAATGTTGGCAGACATTGCACAGTCAGGTGTGAGTACTAAACATTTACCTCGTCTATGATTTGCAATTCCACATTTAGGTACCACCAGAAATGACAACATATGTTCAGGGAAAGAGTTGAGCAAAGGTATTCATAGCAACTTCATTCACAGTCGCCTCCAACCCAAGACAAGCTGTCCATGAGGAGAATGGATGAATGTATGGTGACCCACACTCAGTGACAGGCAAGGGATAAGGAAGTGGCGTATGCAACAGCACCGGTGAGCACCAAGACCATGTGTACAGACCAACCTGGCTCCATTTGTGTGACGTTCTGGAACAGTTTGTTTTGTTTTTGAGAACTGTGGTACTTCCGCAAGATGCTCTTAAACAGTGATTGGAAAGACCTTCTGGGTCACACACACACACACACACACACACACACACACACACACTCCTTATCTTCATAGAGTTTGGGAGTCATGCATGAGTGAGCATTTGTCAAATCTCTCCCAAGACACTTAAGACATGTATGCTTGGCCATTTCATTGATGTGAACTTAGGCTCTGTTACCTCCCCACACAGACACGCTTAGAGAAGCACAAGCAAATACACCAAGACTGAAGGGTTTGGGGTGAGATATACTCACATTCTGTATCTTGCTTTTACATATACCAAAAGTTCTGATTTAGGGCTGGGTGTGATGGTGCACGCCTTTAATCCCAGCACTTGGGAGGCAGAGGTAGGAGGATCGCCATGAGTTCAAGGCTACTCTGAGAGTACATAGTTAATCTCAGGTCAGCCTGGACCAGAGTGAGACCCTACCTCGAAAAACCAAAAAAAAAAAAAAGTTCTGATTTGACAATAGATACAGGAATAGGCTTTAGGAGTGAAGGAGATGGAGCAAAATATTGATCATGCTTGATACACAAGTAATGCTTTTGATTGTTTTATATGTTTAAAGATTTGATAGAAAAGCTTTAGGGGGAGTCAGGGAGATGAAGTGCAGAGCAGGTCAAGAAGGGAAAAATCGTGCTGGAAAGATGGCTTAGTGGTTAAGGCACTTGCCTGTGAAGCCTAAGGACCCAGGTTCGACTCCCCAGTACCCATGTAAGCCAGATGCACATGCAGCTGGAGTTTGTTTTCAGTGGTGAGAGGCTTTAGTGAACCCATTTTTTTTTCTCTCTCTCTCTCTCAAATAAATAAATAAATATTTTTAAAAGAAGGGAAAAGTCTCTTTAAAGCATACAGCATGGTCAGGGTTGCCTTGGGCAACAGAGCTCAGCTGGGACTTTGTTACCTTAGTGTGCTGGAAAGCCTAGGTATGGTTCCATGGATCATCCATGTCACCCCAGACAGCCTAAACCTCTTACCCAATAGGACATGTGGGGCAGGATGGCTCCATCACATTCTTATCTCTTGAAGATGTTTCCAGAGCTTCCCCTGGGACTGGGACTGGGACTCCCACATCAGACAAGGAGCTACTTTTAGTGGGACCTGGGTCTTCTTCAGGACCGAGGCACTTCCTCATCCACTAACTCTGGAGCTCCCTGGAGATGGAGATGGGGGCACCTCTCACCATGACAAGACTCCCTGGACATATCTTGTACCTGGGAGGGCCTTTCGGAGGACTGTCATTAGCTTATCTGCCTTTCCCCATGACTCTCGCTTGGGATCTGCAGACTGAGCAGAGAGGAAGGGAGGAATGATTGGCAGGATCCAAATAGGAACGCTCTAACTTCAATCATCCTGTGAGCTGACATTCACTCAGGCAAGTTTCACATGTAACCAGGAAGACAGCCTTAATCCCCTGCGGTGAAGGAGACTCTACACACCTTAAAATAAAGACAGTTTCGCTGAAAGCTCCCTGCTCCCAGCAACGGGAGCTGGGCAACACACCCCTAGGTGATGGAAAGGTCATCACACTCACCAGCTCCCTGGGCAGGTGGAAGCGTGGCTGCTTCACACACCTGGGCCAGCAGAAAGCCAGGGTGGGACGTACCCAGAGATGGAGAGACAGGAGATGAGAAAACTAAAGCCCCAGCGGAGTCTGCCACACTCACTTTCTAGAAGGTCTGTGTGTGAGGGAGACCCAAGGAGAGGGAAGGGAATTGTGTGAAGTTCAGGCAGGAAATGAAAGGGAAGGCTAAAGGGAGCCTCCTCCACAGCACCCCAAGCAATGTGATGACGTTCTTCCCCTCCCTTCCTTCCTTGCCCCCTCCTCCCTACACCCTGCCTTTCTCCCCTCCAGGTATGACTCACTCACGTTCACAAGGATAAGTTCCCTAGCAACTGATGCCACATTTCCAAAGTGTTGATCACGTACCTGAAGACACCTGGCTGAGAAACTGAACACATGTGGCTATTGTATGGGATACGAGATATATTTATCTCTCATCTTTTCAGTCCGTTTCCCAGAGCTCTCCCTCCTCACCCACCCCTCTAAGTTTGACCAACTTCCAGATTCTCTCAGAGACTCACATTCTCCCATGATGTTGAGACATCTCAACAGCTGCTTGTGTTATTCTGAGTGGAGTGGAGGGAGGGCCATCCTGCTACCCCACTGGAATGCATCTTCCCCTTTCTACATCAGCCTTCAAGAGTGTCACCTCGCTTTGACACTTTGCACAGGAGGGCCCAACAAGAACAGGCTGGGCAAGCTAAAAAATATCTCCACGTCAATACAACTAGTTATTCTAAAAGACAGATAACTATAATGCAGGGATAAATGGGGAAATATGAAATCGTCCCACCCATCTCAAAAATGTGCTGAATCTGGGGCAAAGGAATTTTAAGAATCTGAGCAACTAAAAATTCAGGTGTAGAAATAAGATAAAAATATCTACTTTCACTTCAACTCTTTAAAATCATTTTGACAAGAGCAATGAGAAAACAACAATAAATAAAAGACATCCATGGTGGGGGGGGACTGGAGAGATGGCTTAACAGTTAAGGTGCTTGTCAGCAAAGCCAAAAGACCCAGGTTAGGTTTGATTCTCCAGTACCCATGTAAAGCTGGATGCACAAGAAGGCTCATGAGTCTGGAGTTCATTTGCAGTGCCCCAGAGTCCCTGGAACATCCATTATCTCTATCTGCCTCTCCCCCCAAGTAAATAAATTAAATAAAGGCATCCACATGGGAAAGCATATGGTCAAATCTTTGTATAGATGACATGACCTGACTTATAGAAAATTCCAAAGAATCCATAAGAACCTACTGGAGCCCTCGAAATATTTATGTTTATGCCCATTTATTAAGGCCCCTTTCATTTTTGGTTAGAGGAGTTTCTTTTTGCAAATGTGGATGTCTACTGAGGAGACTCAAATCTCATCAAGGTGCTAAGAAAAGTGACCGTTGAGCATTCAGCACTATATGAGATGTGTCTATCACACCCTCTGAGGCTCAGGGACCACTGCGGAAGAAGCAGCAGAAAGAGAAACAAGTGGCAGAAAGAATATAAGAACCAAAGGATGTGGATGTGGAGGAGTGCCATGAACACTCTCTTCCAGACACAGAATAGCAGTTGCATTTAGGATCTCACAGCAGCTGTAGTTACCTGCACAAGATCTGCATAATATTGGGCTCATTAGCATGTTGGAGGAGGGAAGACAAAAAAAAAAAAAAAACATCAAAATGGAAGAGGGACCTAGGTTTGAAAGAAGGGGTTCAGTGGAAGGAAAGGGGACAAAAAGAGTGGGAGGAGAGGATTACGATCTGGATCCTGTGTGTGTGTGTGTGTGTGTGTGTAGAGAGAGAGAAAGAGAGAGAGGCATTAATAAAAAAGGGTTTGGGGTTTTTTGTGGGTTTTTAAATTTTTTATTTATTTATTTTTTTTGGGGGATTTTCAAGGTAGGGTCTAGCCCAGGCTGACCTGGAATTCACTATGTAGTCTCAGGATGGCCTAGAACTCAAAGCAGTCCTCCTGCCTCTGCCTCTGGAGTGCTGGGATTAAAGGCATGCACCTCCAAGCCTAGCATTAAAAAGGATTTTTCAAAAGAAGTTACTAGAGTTAATTTAAAAACTAAACAGAAATGCAGGACAAGAGATGGATACCCCAAAATCAATTACGTTCTATACACCTGTAATGATAACAGGAAATGTTACCAAAGCAGTACTATTCACAACAGCATCTAAAAGAAGAAAAGATCTAGAAATGACTTTGACCAAGGAAGTAAAAGACTTGTACACTGAAAACCGCAAAACACTGCTAGAAGAGGGCTGGGAAGCTGGCTCAGTGTAAAGCTCTTGCTGCAAGCGTGAGCACCTGAGGTTAGATCCCAAGATTCTATGGAAAAGCTGGAAGCTGTGGCAGGCACCTGTCATCTCAATATGGCTACAAAGAGGTGGGGGAATGACCGCAAAGCTCCAAGACCAACTGGAGTGGTAAACAAGAGACCCTGCCTCGAACAAGAAAGGAAGTGAGAACTGACACCCAAAAGTTGTCCTCCAACTTCCAGACACGTGCTATGACATGTACATGCCTGCAGTCCCACATATGAACATACACATCATACACACACCAAGAAAGAAAAGAAAGCACGGAGAGTCGACACAAACGGAAAGGTCTTCATGTAATACACTGGAAGACAACGTGGTCAGTTGCCCATACCTTCCAAAGTCATCACAGTCACTCTCAAAAGCCCAGTTGTTGGATTGGAGAGATGGTTCAGTGGTTAGAGGTGTTTGCTTGAAAAACCTGACCTCCCAGTTTTGATTCCTTAGTACCCACATAAGGCCAGACACTCAAAGTGGTGTCTGGAGTTTGCTTGCAGTGGCAAGAGGCCCTGGCAAGTGCCTCTCTCTCTCTCCCTCAAATAAATAAATAAATAAATAAATAAATTAAATAAATAAATAAATAAATATTTTAAAAATATATGAAATAACTGAGCAGTAATTCATTGCTGGTATCCATATAAAATGGTGCATATTCTTTGGAAAACAGCACGTTCATTCCTAAAAACACTAAACATGGAATGACCATATGGCACAGCAATTCTACTTACAGGTAAATATTCAAAGGAATGAAAATTAGAAAAGCCAACAGTCAATGAAAACTATATAAATTGGCCAGGCATGGTGGCACATGCAGAATCCCAGACAGAGGTAGGAGGATTGCTGTGAGCTTGAGGCCATCCTAAAACTTTATAGTGGATTTCAGGTTAGTCTGGGCTAGAGTGAGACCCTACATCAAAAATAAATAAATAAATAATAAAAAATAAAAATAAAATGGAGGGGAGAATAAAAAGAACAACAATAACTACAGAAAACCTATACAAATTATAAGAAATACTTATAAAATATTCAGCTAGTGCTTTTAGAAATTAAGGAATTAAAAAACACTAAATGCAGGGATTCAGTAAATTAGATACAGTTGAAGAAAGAACTTAATTGATCAAAAGATCAATTGGAAGAAATTATCCAAAGATAAGAGGCTGTGAAACAACAAGAGGATGGGACATATGGAAAACAGAATCAAAAGATCGAGCATTCACTTAAACAGAAACCAAATGAAAAGAAAAGGCTCAAAAAAAGGTCAAAGACACTGAACATTCAAGTTTGGCCATATAGGCCAAATGACTGAATGGGTGCAATAGTGGCATGTCTGCTCTTGGGGTAACTAACCAACTGCTCCATAATTGGACCAAATGCCCTCTCTATGGGAGGGAATACATACCTGGTACTGAAAAACCTAAGCAAAAGTCTATGGCAGGTGAGGTCATGAGCCTTAAGGGTATAAAGCCTGCTCTTGTCTGACTAAATGTATATATTATTCCCATCAAGCTGCCCTGAAAGCACTATGCTTAATGTTCATATTCACATATTAACGCTACTCTCACATCTGGTTAGAGAAGCTTCTCTTTTCAGATGGCGATGACCACTGGGATGACCCAAAAGGCAACATAGTGCTGAGAAGAAGGGATGGAGGAGTGCCCAGCACTGAAACACCTCTGTCATACCCTCCAAGGCTCAGGGACCATTGCAGAAGAGGAGGCAGATAGAATGGAAGAGCCAAAGGAAGGGTATGACTTCTTACAATGCAACCACCCAAACAGAAATTGGCCTTGAAATCCATGACCTTGCAGTGCCTAGCAATAACTTCGCAAGACCCTCAAAAATAGAAGAAAAAATGATGACATCAAATTAAAAGAGATACTAATGGAGAGAGGGAGGGGATATGATGGAGATTGGAGTTCTAAAGTGGAATGGGGGGAGGGGAGGGAAATATCATGTGGTTTTTGTGTGAAAGTATAGAAGTTGTCAATAAAAAAATAATAAATAATAAAAAAGGTCAAAGAAAGGAAATAAATAAAAATGAATGAATATTTTCCAAAAGTAATAATGTATTATCAAGATATTTCAGAAAGCTGCATGTACAGGTATAGTGAGAACACAAAGTGTACTTACATTGTTGTGCACTTATAGGATGTTATGTTTGCACACTACACACACAGCAGGGTCAGAAGATTCTATGGAGGACAGCACAGGCTTGAAGGAAGATAAGACAACTTGGATAATTTTAAAAGTGGAAGAGCCATGGGGTTTCCTGTCCCAACATGGGATCAGAGGCCTCGAATCGTGATCTGCCATAGTTTTGTTTTAAGACTTACACATGTGTCACAAATAACAGCCTTGACATGATGTAGACTGTCTTGAGAGCATTTCCTTGATTTTGTGGCCTGTGGTTTGTTTGTTAGGAAGGTATCTGGCAAAGGTAAACAGAGCATGGGACCTGGGGTTAGGATTGAACTGACTTTATCTAATTTGAGGTAGGAGCAACTATCTTCCTCAACTTGTATCAGCATACATGTTTATCTGGCTTTGTCATCATAAATATCCTTGACTCGAAGTACTTTTGCACAATTATGTTGTCAGCAACATTTAGGTGTGGCAGTTGTCTCCAACAACAGGACACCAAGAGAAAGAATCAAGGGCTAAGAAAAGAACCAGTGTACCTGTAAAACTGTTTCCGGGGCAAATGTGAGGGAAAGATGTTGACAGAGAATCAGAATCTGGAAGAATCAACCACTAACACAACTTCATTAAATCAACATCTTGAGGATCCACTTCAGGCAAAAGGAAAACAATTCTAAAAAGGAAATCACAGGTGGAATAGCAGAATGTCCATCAAAGAAGCTATCACCAGCCAAGTGTGAGGGCTTATAGGCTCTAAGCCCTAGCATGTGGGAAACTGAGGCAGGAGGATTGCCATGAGCTCAAGGCCAATACATAGCAACAGTCTATATCAAAAAAAAAAAAAACTGACAGGGCTGGAGAGATGTCTTAGTGGTTAAGACACTTGCCTGTGAAGCCTGAGGACCCATGTTTGACTCTCTAGGTCCCATGTAAGCCAGACACACAAGGTGATGCAAGCGCACAAGGTCTCACATGCACACAAGGTGGCACATGCATCTGGAGTTTGATTATAGTGGCCGGATGCCCTGGCAGCTACTATTCTCTCTCTCTCTTTCTCTCATTCTTACTCCATCTCAAAAAAGAGGGACCAGTCTGTTGGGCTAGCCTCAAAAAAACAAGAGAGGAAGGAAGGAAGGAAGGAAGGAAGGAAGGAAGGAAGGAAGGAAGGAAGGAAGGAAGGAAGGAAGGAAGGAAGGAAGGAAGGAGGGAAGGAAGGAGGGAGGGAAGGAAGGAAAGAAGAAAGGAAGGAAGGGGAGAAAGGGAGGAAGGAAGGAAGGAAGGAGAATAAGAGGAAGGGAGGAAGGAAGAAATGGAGGAAGAGAAGAAGGAAGGAGGCACATATATATGAAATCATTGTGTATTTGGAGCAATAACTATTATAATGCTCAATGTGGGGATTAAAACAAATAGACCAAAAGAACCAGACAACAATGGAAATTCTCTTTTGGCTCTTTGAAGTGGAAAAAGTCCACAGTGTAGCTATGTCCATAAGTGAACCTTTAGAGGTTGAGGAAAACAGCTTGAGCAGCCGAGCTTGACTCTGTGTGCGGGAGCCCATCCCGGACACCTCATCATATCCACTAGATTGTGGGAAAGGTTCAACTTCAGAAATCTGTTTCTGTGCTGGAGAGATAACTCAGCTGCCAGAGTGCTTGCCTCTTAAGCATCAGGATCACCACGTCCCATGTAAAGACGCTGGTACAGTGGCATGCACTTGTCATTCTCGTGCTTGGGAGACCAAGGCGGGTGGATCTCTGGGACTCAGGCCAGCCAGTCTATCCTAACTGGTGAGTGCCAGACCAAAGTTAGACCCTATCTCAAAATAAAATAAAATAAAATAAAAAGGTGAATGTGGGCAGGAGGGATGGCTTAGTAGTTAAGGTGCTTGCCTGCAAAGCCAAAGGACCCAGGTTCAATTCCCCAGGACCCACATAAGCCAGATGCACAAAGTGGCATATGTGTCTGGAGTTCTTTGCAGCAGCTGGAGGCCATGGCACAATCTCTCTCTCTCTATCTCTCTATCTCTATCTATCTATCTATCTATCTATCTATCTATCTATCTTTCACTCAAATAAGTAAATTGTTTTAAAGGTGAATTTGGACTGGAGTGTGGCTTCGTAGGTAAGGCGCTTGCCTAGAAAGCCTGACCCAGGTTGGATTCCCTAGTACCTAAGTAAGCCAGATGTACAAGGTGGAGCCCACATCTGGAGCTTATTTGCACTGGCTATGGAGGAAGAGAAGAAGGAAGGAGGCACATATATGAAATCATTGTGTATTTGGAGCAATAACTATTATAATGCTCAATGTGGGGATTAAAACAAATAGACCAAAAGAACCAGACAACAATGGAAATTCTCTTTTGGCTCTTTGAAGTGGAAAAAGTCCACAGTGTAGCTATGTCCATAAGTGAACCTTTAGAGGTTGAGGAAAACAGCTTGAGCAGCCGAGCTTGACTCTGTGTGCGGGAGCCCATCCCGGACACCTCATCATATCCACTAGATTGTGGGAAAGGTTCAACTTCAGAAATCTGTTTCTGTGCTGGAGAGATAACTCAGCTGACAGAGTGCTTGCCTCTTAAGCATCAGGATCACCACGTCCCATGTAAAGACGCTGGTACAGTGGCATGCACTTGTCATTCTCGTGCTTGGGAGACCAAGGCGGGTGGATCTCTGGGACTCAGGCCAGCCAGTCTATCCTAACTGGTGAGTGCCAGACCAAAGTTAGACCCTATCTCAAAATAAAATAAAATAAAATAAAATAAAAAGGTGAATGTGGGCAGGAGGGATGGCTTAGTAGTTAAGGTGCTTGCCTGCAAAGCCAAAGGACCCAGGTTCAATTCCCCAGGACCCACATAAGCCAGATGCACAAAGTGGCATATGTGTCTGGAGTTCTTTGCAGCAGCTGGAGGCCATGGCACAATCTCTATCTATCTATCTATCTATCTATCTATCTATCTATCTATCTTTCACTCAAATAAGTAAATTGTTTTAAAGGTGAATTTGGACTGGAGTGTGGCTTCGTAGGTAAGGCGCTTGCCTAGAAAGCCTGACCCAGGTTGGATTCCCTAGTACCTAAGTAAGCCAGATGTACAAGGTGGAGCCCACATCTGGAGCTTATTTGCACTGGCTAGAGGTCCTGGTGTGCCCATTCTTTCTCTCTGTGTCTTTGTCTTTGCCTCTGTCTCTCTCTCTCTCAAATAAATAATTTTTTAAAAAGGTGAATACCACCTGAGGAATAACATGCAAGGTTGTCCTCTGGTATCCACATACATGCACATATGTACATTTGAACTCAAACACATGTATACCTACATTCACATACATGGAATGGACACACACAGTCTCAGTTTTCTAGGAGGGCTTGTTACCCTACTTGAAATTCCTGATCTAGGTCATTGTCTGGACATACTTAATGATAACCCTAAATGCGCGTGCTGGCTTTCTAAACTGTCCACTTTTTCACTGCCCTATTCATTGGCAGGGGGCCATGTTTTACTTCCAAATTTTCCTTTTTGAAGGAAAGCAAAATTCGACCTTTTCAAGCACCTTTTGAAATGTTAAATACATTATAATTTATGCAGTTATATGCTTGCCATGTATATCTATATTGATTACTCTTCTTGTTGCTGTGACAAAATATCTCACAAAAACAACTTAGGAAGAGATGGGCTTATTTGGGCTCATGATTTAAAAAGGGATACAAGATCTGGCAAGATGGCTTAGCAGCTAAGGCACTTGCTTGCAAAGCCTAATGACCCAGGTTTGATTTCCCAGTATCCATGTAAAGCCAGATGCACAAAGTGGTGCATGCATTTGGAGTTTATTAACAGTGACTGGAGGCCCTGGCATGTTCTCTCTCTCCCTCTCCCTCAGAAGAGAGACAGACAGAGAGAACAGGCATGCCAGGGTCTTCAGTTACTGCAAACGAACCCCAAATGCATGCCCCACTTTGTGAATCTGGCTTTATGTGGGTATTGGGGAATCAAACCTGGGTCATCAGGCTTTGTAGGCAAGTGCTTTAACAGCTGAGTCATCTCTCTAGCCCCAGAATAAATTATCTCTTATTCCCTTTGAGGTGAGAGCTGATTTTGCATCCACAAACCAAAGCTTGGATGGAAGAGGAGAGAACAGAGTGCCAACACATGGCTGTGGTGGCCAATTGTTCCTGTCCCATCCAGATTGTTTCGAGGTTAGAACTCCATCTACATTCCTTCTCAGTACCAAATTTACCTTTCAATGAAATCATTTCCCAGGAACTGGACATGTCTCTGTGCATGTAACAGAGTCAGAGGAAGGTGGGATAACAGGTGCTTTGTATCTTTCTCTCTCTGTGTCTTCTTTCTTTCTTTCTTTCTTTCTTTCTTTCTTTCTTTCTTTCTTTCTTTTTCTTTCCCTTATCCTTATTTTTTGGAAATTGTTCGGGGACGTGGTATTGCTGCTGGTGGTGGCAGCAGTGGCTACAATCAGAGCTATTTCGAAGCAAAGAACTAATTTGCTGCATGAATGACTTTAGCTCAAAAGGAGAAATAAGGACGATCAGGAGTCCTAAGGGAGCAGAATAATAGGGTAATTTACCCGGGGAGATGAGGGAGATGGGAGAAGCACACAGGGTAATTCTTTTGCATAATCTTTATTTTATATTTTTGCCCTTTCTCTTTTTGTCTCTCTGGGGGTTGAACCTCAGCTCAGAGATGCTCTGGCCAACCCCAGAGTGGATACCTGGAAAAGCTGAAAGAACAAGGGAAAAGGACTCCTTGGATTAGGGAAGAGAAAGGCAAGAGGCAATTTCAAAGCTGATTTTAAAAGTCATCCTTAGCTGGGTGTGTTAGCACATGCCTTTAATTCCAGCACTCAGGAGGCAGAGGTAGGAGGATCCCTGTGAGTTTGAGGCCACCCTGAAACTACATAGTGAATTTCAGATCAGCCTGGGCTAGAGCAAGACCCTACCTTGAAACCCCCCCCCCCAAAAAAAAGCCATCCTTTATTGGGGGAATAACCTACAATGTTAGGGTTGCTGAGATGGACTTTGCAATGCAGAGAGACCAGGCTCAACTTCACATATGACATGGAAAACCAAGAGTTTATATTCCACTATGACCCTGGGTTCTAAATATCCTGGCACCAAGTGGGTTGAGGCTGACAGCACTCTTGACAAGTGGGACCTACATATTCTAGGACAGGAAACACAGGACTTACACCTGCACATCCTAGCCATGTGACTTTAGCCAGGTTCTAAAGCCCTGAGTTTTCTCACATGTAAAAATCAGGACTGTGGGAAGAGGCTCAGCAGATAAAGTGCTCATAGCACAAGCTAATGGTGCCTGAGTTCAGTCCCCAGACCACACATACAAAGCTGGAAGCCATGGTGGGTTTCTGTAATCCCAGCAGGCTGACAGTGAGATGAGAGGTGGAGAGACATTCACTGTGGTGCATGAGCCTGCACTCACACATGAACACACACACACATACATAAAGAAAAAATTAAGACTGTCACCTTCATTGAGAGTCATGAACAGCAAATGAGATGATGCCTGACAGGGCATTTCATAAATGGCAAAGCCCCAGGTGGAAACTGAGTCCCAGAAGTAAGAGGTGACTTATCCAGAGACACATTGCAAGTAAATGCAGAACAGAGACTTGACCCTGAGTAGCCATGTTCTTGCCCCTGGAGAGACAGTGTGGGGTACTGGGTAGGAGCACAGACAGAAGTGCTAAAGTGAAAATGATTCATGGCCTCTGTGGAAACCACAACCTTCCCCACGGATGTTGGGGCTGTTGAGATGGACTTTGCAATGCAGAGAGTCTAGGCTCAACTCCACCTGTGACATGGAAAACCAAGAGTTTATAGCCAAGAAGCATGACGTGGGGAGCACGGAGAGTGGCTGGGAGGAGGTTGATGGGAGAATCACTCAGAGGAAACATCAGGGTTCAGGAGGATTCTGGGGAAACCTACCTAACAGAATTCTCAGACTCACCTGGGAGATGGTGGAGGATGAGGTATTTGATTTGGCATTGAGAGTGGAAGAATCAGGCTAAGCCCATGCAGCAGGATTGCTACTTATACTGGGCAATAGTAAAGCTCCTTGAGGTGGGGAGAAGGCAGATGGCTAAAGTTTGGACAAGGAAGGGACTCTGTTCCCAACTGAGACTTTAGGTATTTTAAATTGGTTAATACCTGGGTGCTTCACTTTCCCATCTGTGAAGTGGGGAGGAAAACAATACCTAGTTTAGAGCTCTTGTGAGGTTAACATATTCAGGTGAATTGTGGGTCTACCTATATATGAGTCTACAAGCATGCTGGTGAGCATGCCTGCAGTGGGTCTAATACTAGAGAGTGCTATTATTTGGGAAATATAGGCTAAACTCAAGAGACTCCAAACCATGCAGGGATGCCCCCCTTTGAACTCTTTCAAAGATCTACAAAAGAAATGAGAGTCACATACAACATAGGAACTCACGTTCAGATAAGGTGTTAGAGCCCAGGAATTTTTGCCTTGGAATCAAGAAAATCTCAGTTCTGGTCCCAGTTGTGCCACCTAAAGCAGACCCTGAGCAAGTCAGTCTATCAGAAGCGCAAGGGTCTGATCTATAAAGTGACACTAGCCACCCTTCCCCACCTGGCCATCCTGTAGAGCTTTCATTAGACTTCTGTAGAAGGGTTCCTGAAGTTCTGTGAACCCACCAAGATTATTCCTGACAGATGGGATGCATTTTTTTCCAGTTGACGGGAGGGATTCTGGGAAGGGAATGCTATTTCCTGCCCCTGGGAATTATGAACAAGACCCCACTTCCAGGGAGTGTTGGGTTGTAGTCAGTTCTGGCAGCAGAAGGGTGCTCTGGCTCCTCTGTCACCCAAGCTTGTCTAGGAATAGACACAGGGGAGTGGGGCAGGGTAAGTCAGCCATACACAGCACACCAGCCCCTTCCCACTGCAACATCAGAACAAGTGAACCCAAGCGAATTGTATATCGCTGCACCTTACAAAGCTTCGTGTCACACACTCCTTTTTGTTTTGTTTTTTTTTTTGAGAAAACTGCCTAGAGACCTTCAGTACCATACCCTCACATCTTCCCCAGTATCCTTTTATTCCTTGCAGAAATGGCTAATTACTTCTCAACTAACTGGAGTAACAGGACACAGCAGTATGGAAGGAAGCCACAAATGGCCTTCCAAGTAAAACTTCAGCCAACCTTCATTGCATGTTGCCACATTATTGTGGCTTAGGATATCTGGACTAGGAGGGCTTACTTGCCCAAAGATACTAGTAAATTGGACAGGAGATGACTAATGTGAATGTGAAAGGGAGCTATTTAACCTTAGAGTCAGAAATCTATGTGGGACAGAGCTGTGAAGGAGCTTCCCCGAGCCTGTCACCTGTAGTCATGGGCAGTGTCCCTTTACAAACTAGACTTCAGCATACTCTGCTTAACACCTTAGGGGGGCTCCTATGACCTGGCCAGATGAGGGAAGACCATGACTAAACAAGCCATAGGCTTAAGGGAAGCCAAGAGCCTCAATGCAAAGACCAGACCAAGGCTGAGTTCTGAACGCTGACTCATTGAATCAAGGCTTTGGGGACCTGGGAAAGAAGACCTCAAGGAATCCTTTAAAACGTCATAAGTCCCCAAATAAGACCCCAGTCTGATCTAGACATGGGGCTAGGTGTCTTGGAAACTCAAACATGGATAAATGGTCTTCTTCCTTGGTTATGAAACTCAACCTCTGCCACGGGTTTATGTGCACTGCCCTTCTGCATTCCAGATCTCTTTGTCCACTCACCATAATTAAGCAGCCACAAAATCTCAATAAAGGACCAGTTATTACCCCAATCACAGGAGCAGGAATGATTCCGTTACCTGTACATAAATGTTCCCACTTAATGTGCAACAGCACCTATTCTGTGGGTTTATGGCTGTAGCTATTGCGTTGCGGTAGCCTGTGGTTTTATGGCCCTAATTCCATAATAAACCTTAGTTTTAATTTTTTTCTCCAACCCCGCAGCTAGAGTCTCGTGGATGTGGGGGAAGGGCAAGGGTTCCTGTCCAATGGCTCTAAGCCACCTGTCACAGTAAAAATCCTAACCAGAGCCAAACCAACCCACCTGCTCCTCCTTCAAATAAGAAGGTCACCTACCCTGGGGGGAGGAGGCCCGAGCAGCCCAGATGCCCTCTATGTCGGAGGCCTGCGCTCTGAAAGCAGAAAGTTCATTCTGTCACTGTGCCAGGGCAGGGCCAGCTGTTCATGGCCCCAGGAGATGACCAAGCTGGGACAGAAGGAAGCAGGGATTAGATAAACAGGTCAGGAGAAGGAGGTCTGCCAGTCGGAGGAGCTGACCCTAGCTGTAGGCACAGCATCCTTAAGCAGGGCCAGGGCTGAAGAGATGCAGGACATGAGAAGCAAGGCTTGACGTTGTCCATGGTGCTGACTCATGCTAGCAAGCCGAGTCCTGACTCGTCAGTTCTCTTAACTCCACAGTTGTGGTGACTCCTACTAGCCTTCCTTTACTTTTACATACATACACACACACACACACACGCACGCACGCATGCACGCACACACTCACATTCACATTTAGGACATTTTTGTGATTTTTTTCAGGATTGCTGCAGAATAAACAGGGCATGACTTGTGTTTTTGCAAATGATGCAAGCGGTTTTGACAGTAATGTTGGCAATTCTATCACATTTCCAGCATTTACAGGAAACTGTTTGCCTCTGGGCGTTTTGGGTACTCCTCCTTTTAACCCAACACTGCTATTCCACACAGTCCCTCCCTGCAGTCTAGAGGTGAGAAGTGGAGGGGAGATGGTATCTGTAGGAGCTCAAGAGTGAGTTCTGTTGGTCCCAGCAGGATGCCTCCCTACCTGCTGATTTACCGTTCCTATGAGCCACCAGACGACCCTCATGGAGCAGAGTGAGTTGTTTGAACATTTCCAATTTTATTAAGTCACTTAATGTGACAAAAAAAAAAAGTTTTCCCAAGAGGCAAATTTGAGTTCTAAAGGGCAAAGATATAAAGAAATAAACCCCACCCAATTTCTTTCTCTAGATCACATATAGGAATTTCACCCCAAGAGGGAATTTAGTATTTCACTTATTACAAGCAAGTGGTAGTGGAGGAGAGACACTGCAGATGGGAAGAGATGGGAGTAATTGCAGGACAATGCAGGCTAACTCAATAAGAAATTATTTTAGGCTATTTCTGTTCCTTTTCTAGCACCTGTGTCAATTTTGGAATGGAAGAAGTATGGGTTGTGGACTGGAAACCAGGATCTCCCAGTTACTATCTGCTGAGTTGGAGCAAGATAATTAATCTCTCTATTCCATTGCTTCCATATCTGTAGAACTGGTGTAATAATAACACTTATCATTTGCCATGGTTTGGATGTCTTTAAGCCCTCCAAAATTTCATGTGTTGGAAACTTAATTACCAATTTAACTATGCTAGGAGGTGGAGTTTTTGGCAAAGTGCTTAAGACATGAGGCTGGGTCCTCATTAATGAATCAATGTCTTCGCAAAAAGAGCTTGACTGGGGTTGGAGAGATGGCTCAGTAGTTAAGGTGCTTGCCTGCAAAGTTTAAAGACCTGGGTTTGATTCCCCAGTACCCATGCAAAGCCATATGCACAAAGTGGCACATGTGTCTGGAGTTCCTTTGCAGCATATAGAAGCTGTGGCATGCCCATTCCCCATGCCACTCTCCTTGAAAATAAATAAATAAAAACATTTTAAAATTATATATTTTTAGATTTTATTTATTTATTTGTATGAGAGAGAGAGAGAGAAAGAGAGAGGCAGATATATATAGAGAGAGAGAATGGGTGCACCAGGGCCTCCAGCCACTGCAAATGAACTCCAGATACATGTGCCACCTTGTACATCTGGCTTATGTGGATCCTGGGGAATCGAACCTTGAACCGGAGTCATTAGGCTTCACAGGCAAGCACTTAACCACTAAGCCATCTCTCCAGCCCTAAAATTATATTTTAAGAAGGCTTGATGGAGGGAGGGAGCTTTCAGTTCCATCTTCTGCCATGTGGTGATGCAGAATTTCCCACTCCTCATGACACAGCATTTATTTCAAGGCATCGTCTTGGAAGCAGAGTCTAGACCCTCACCAGGCAATGAACCTTCCAGTAGTCTTGATAATCTTGGACTTCCCAGAGTCTCTTGCTATGATAAATGGATTTCCATTCTTTATAAATGACCCAGTCTGTGGCATTATGTTACAGCAGCATGATCAGAGTAAGATGTCCTGTTTTACAGGAGTCTTGGGAAGTCTTAATGAATATAGATGTGTGACAGCAGAAGCATGGTGAGAACTCATTGCAGGATGGGGTTTCTTCTACCCTCCCTCCTGTGCATAGCCCTTCTCAGAAACATGATGGATACCTCCCTAGAAGAGTAAGGACTTCAGACTGCTGAGACTCAATACCCTTCCCTGCTTTAAAACTGGGAGTGGGAGAAAATGGGACTATTTTGGGCCAGTTCTCATGGAGATGAGCAATATTGGTGAAAAGTACCATTGTGACTCCACAGACTAGGGCATCTTCATTCATCCAATGGAGGGAAAGAAGAGCACACAAGAAAATAACTTGCTCCTTATCCTCCACAGCTCCCCAGCACTCCTCTCCTGGGCCTATGCACATGAAGACTTGGAGAAATGGATGTCCTGGAGGCCCTGCCCAGAATCACAATAAAGCGAGAGAGATGGACCGGACATGCTCTCACTTCCTCTTCCCTTGGTCTTGTTCATGTGCCCAGCACTCTGGCTTGCACATGCTGCTGGAAGCAGGGTGTGCGTCTTGCCATTTTGACTTGTAGCTCTGAGTGCTGGCCATATACATGCACAAAACCCAGGTTGCACACCATACAATAGATGTAATTTTTTGTCAACTTAACAAACAAAATTTGGAGTAAAATTTTTGTAGCTGGCAAATAGAAAAGGTATAGCATAATTTTGGGGCAGCTCTAAGGTTAGTGGTTTTCTCTGAATCCACGTTCTTCAAAACGACTGACAACACTTGGATCCAAGGAGAGGAAGGAAACTGGTTGAAAAGCCTAAGATAGAAATGGCAAGAACTAAAAAGAACCCGAGAGGTTTTCTAAATCCCAGCAGCTGGGCTTTTCAAAATTTTTTTCAATATTTTAATATATTTTCAAGGAGAGAGAGAAAGAGGATGGGCCTCTTGTCACTGCAAAAGAACTCCAGATGCATGCGGCACTTTTGCACCTGGCTTTACATGGGTACTAGGGAATTGAACCTGAACAAGTCAAGCTTTGCAAGCAAGTACCTTTAACCACTGAGCCACCTCTCCAGCCCCCAATCAGCTGTTTTACAGATTGGGAAACTGAGGTCCAGTGAGGGGAAGAACTCTTCTGACATCATCAGTGGCCAGGTGTGCTCTTACCACTGCCCAGTCAAAGTCTAACAACTTGAGACTGGTAAACAGAGATGTGATATTGATCTGTTTGTTCCCAATTTGAGCTATTCTGCCCCAAATGACAGGGAAAATGACAAGAGAATCTTTTTCTCAAATCTTCTTTGTTATGTTCTCTGTTGAACAAATTTAGAAGGAGTTTCTATTCTGGGTGTGGGGTTGCACACACACACGCACGCACACACACACACGCAAGCCCGCATGCACACTCCCACTTCGAGCCTGGACTATGGCAGATTGTGGAGCTGAATCACCTCCATCCAGGATATTTGCCACCTGAAGGTAAGTACTTTCTCTTCCCTCTGGCATCCAGTGGTACACAGACTCGTGCACACATGCACACACACACTATTTATTTATTTATTTGTTTATTTATTTATTTATGAGAGAATGGATGTGCCAGGGCCTTTAGCCAACTACAAATTAACTCCAGAGACATGTGCTGCCTTATGCATCTGGCTTTATGTAGGTACTGGGGAATGGAACTCAGGTCCTTAGGCTTTGCAGACAAGTGCCTTAACCACTGAGCAATTTCTCCAGCCCCTTAAATTATATATATATTTTTTGGAGACAGAGAGAGAGGGAGAGGAAGACAGATTGAAATGGGTGCTCCAGCAGCCTCTTAGCTTCTGTGAATGAAATCCAGATGCATGCGCCTCCTGGTGGTCAAGTGTGGCATTGCACACTTGTGTCACTGCATCTGGCTAAATGTGGGACCTGGAGATTGGAACCAGCATTCTTAGGCTTAGGAGGCAGGCGCCTTAACCGCTAAGCCATCTCTCCAACCCTTAAATTATATTTTTATTCATTTATTTGTGAACAGAGAAAGTGAGAAAGAGAATGAATGGGAGCTCCAGGGCCCTTTGCTGCTGCAAATGAACTCCAAATACATGTGGCACTTTGTACATCCGGCTTTCCATGGGTGCTGGGGAATCGAACCTGGACCAACCCAGGCGAGCAGGTTTTACAAACAAACCCTGTGAAGTGCTGAGCCATGTCCTCAGCCCTTGTCTACTCCTTTATGTCCCCTTCATACTGGCCTTTACCTTCCTTACCTTCAAGGATAAAGTAAAACCCTCCTCACCAACCTAAGTCCCCTAAGGGGGCACAGCAAATGTCTTGCCTCCCCCATCAGGCTGAGTCCCACAGAATGGGAATTGGGTCTCCTCTAGCAGGCACAGCCCTGCCTTGGCGTTGCTCTGCAATAGCCAGCACAGCATGATCTCTCACAGGATCTAGAGAATTAGAAGAGAACTATTCTCAGGCTAGGAATCCTTTAGGAAACCTTGCAAAAATGTATAAAGGAAGTGCAGCTTCCAAGAGTCTGAACTCTCACGTTTTTACAAGTTCACGTGCTACCTCCTGCCCTTCCTCATCCCAGCCCTGAGACATCTCCATTATCCAGTGTGTCCAGTGGCGGGAAGTTGTCTGAGAACTAAGCTGCTAATTAGGACATGCAGCTTGGGAGGATGGGGAGGAGAGTACAGTGCCCATAGAAATCGTTCAGTTTTCCATTTCTGCTGGAGCCCTGGTGCTGGGCTGTCTTCACTCCCACCCTGTTGGCAGCTGTACACTTGCGGCACAGGAAGTGACATCCAAAGGACTCAGGGAACCTGAAGGTGGTGGGAACAGAAAGGTTCCACTCTAGTTCACTGAGGACAAGTCCAAGCTATGTCCTGAGAGTCCTCCAAGACATTTGGGGTTCTCAACTTTGGTCCCCAATCTCTTACCTCTTTATTTTTCCTTCCTTGGTTTTTTAAAAAACAAGAGCTCATTATATAACCCTGGCTCCTCTGGAACTCACTATGTAGGCCAGAGCTGGCCTTGGACTCATGATCCTCCTGCCTCTGCCTTCTGAGTGCTGAGATCACGGGCTTGCCTGCACCACCACATCAGGCATCAGCTCTTAAGCACTGAAAGTCTTAAGAGGGACTTTGGAAGTCACCTGGTCCAATCTTCTCATTTTACATATATATTTCCAGATGCAAAGGATTTGGAAGACAGTGTCGCACTAATGCTTATCTTTGAAACTCAGAATTCCAAGCTCCTGGTTAGGAAAGAGCCCAGTCAAATGGAAAGGATCCTGGAGTTCAGACAGAACTGGCATCGGAGTCCTGGTTCAGCTCCCAGTTCATGGTGGAGTCACAACCACCCTAAGCCTCTTTCCTTGGTGTTTCAGTGGGAGCAAGGGTGGGTTTTATAAGGATGAAATGAGAGACCCTGCTTGAAGGGCTCCCTAGGTGACAGATGATCACAGGAGAGCAGCATTTTCCCCAGTCTCAATGTCCTCTGCACCAGCTCCCTTGTTCTTCCCCAGCCTGAGCAACTCCACTCTTTTGCCACCACACCCACTGGCCCAGGCTCCTTCTCACTTGAGTGAAGGAAGGAAGGAAGGTTGGTGACAAAGGTCCTTGATCCCCTTCTAAGGTCCCCACTGCCTCTCTGCTTTGTTCTTTTTTGTTCGTCTTTCACCATCTGGGTCTCCAAAGGGTAGCCAAGCCCTGATGCAACCAGACAGAGTAGGGGGTAGGGGTGGGAGGAAATAGGTGAGGTTGGTGTGAGCCCAGACCTCTTTGTTCCTGGAAAATAAGTGCAATTTCCATTCTTTTCCACAGGAAGCTGAGTCCAGCCAGTGAGTGCGTGCCTGCTGCCAAGGCGTTGCCTTGGTGAGTAATGGCCCCAGTGATGGCTCTGCCCTCAGCTTGTACCTCCTGCCCCAAAGATGAACTTGGGGCCAATGAGTCAAGGAGAATGAGAATGGCAGCTTCAGCTTAGCCCTCACCCCCACACCAGCCCCTCGGCACCCTGGTTTATTTCTGCTCTCCAGGGAGCCAAGGAACTGCCCAAACTCCTTTGATTCACTGTCCCAAGGGGAAGAAAGAGGCCCAGAGGGAAGTGCTGGCTCTTCCAGGCTCTGGACTGCTAACACTTGCTAGGGTCTAGCCACTAGTCCCCACACAAAGGAAAGGCAGGCCTGCATTTGACTATCAGCTTAGCACTTGGGTGACCAAAGTCAAAATGATCCAGCCTTAATGTCCTCATCTACCAAAAGCAATAATAACAATAGCATGTCTGGAGTCCCTCAAGAGTGTGGGTCAGAATATTTGAATGGCTGCCCTCAGTTCCTAGAACATAGTGGGCTCTTGCTAAGCACCTTTTCCCTCTCTACTCAGTCACAGACCCTGTCAACATTTCTCCTCTCCATCTGCTTCTCCAAACATTGTCCAGGGAGCAAAATGACTAGGGTGGGACTCACAGCCAGTGTTTTCTCCCGCCTCACCCTGAGAGGTCTCAGGTGGGAATTAATGCCCAAATAATGAGAAATCACTGGGAGAGACCCAACGGATCCCTAGGCCACGGAGAAGCTCTAGCTGGATTATGCCTCATCCTTGACCAGGATCATCATCAGATGGGAGTAGACACGGGGCCTGACCACCAGGCCCTAGAGCAGCCACTGAAGGGTCCTGGGGAAGTGATGCACATTTGGATTTGACTGAGAAGAATGCAGAGGCAGGCCCTGTGGGACATGAAGGAGCCCCGTTCCGGCCCTCTTCCTGAGCACTTCCACACAGGCAGGCACATGTGCACAGCCACTCAGACATGCCCATGAGCTCCCAGACAGCCTGACTCCTTCCTGTGTCCCCTACTTCCCAGGATGTCATTTGCCATCTCCGGAGTCTCAGTCCCACCCAGGGAGGGCCACGCAGAGCCCAGGTCTCTTCCTGAGCGTCTCAGCTCAGCTCAGAGAAGTAAGGTTATGAGGTCCCAATGATAGGTGTATGTGGTGGTTTGACTATCAGCGCTCTCCCACAGCCTCAAGTGTTTGTGAGTAAGCGCTCCAGCGGGTAGAGCTTTTGGGAGGTGGAGTCCTACTGGAAGTGGTATGGCCCTGTGGGCGGGCTTTGGCATTTTGTAATCTGCCCTACATATACCTATCAGTGCTTGCTAGCTCGCTCTCACCGCTGCCGCCGCCTCCCAAGCTGATGTGACAAGATGTGACTCTCAGCCGCCTACTCTACCATGCTTTGTCCATGGTGATGAAATGTCCCCTCAAAACTGTAAGCCAAAGCCAACCCTTTCCTTCCATAAGCTGCTTCCGCTTGGGTGCCCTGCCCTGCAGTGAGAGGGTAAATGCTGCCGTGTGCAGCTCAAGCCAGATCTGGCACTCTTCCCACACAAATGTGGCAGGCACACGTGTGTACATGTATGTGCCTCTACACTCAGGTTCGCACTGAGGGCTTCCTGTTTTCAGGAAGCATTCTAAGGCATCTATTAGCAGTCCATCAGGTCAGACTCTTTCAGCATCTATAGGAGGCAGAAATCCATCATCTCTATTATAGGCCCGGAAACTGAGGCACGGAGAAAGTCAGTAACTAAGGCAAGGGCACATCGTGAGATTTCAAATATGAGTCTCAAGGAGTCTGGCTCAGAATCCGTGTAAAGGCTCTCTGGTCTCTGTATGCTTTCTCTGGGTACACACACACACACACACATATACAGAGAGAGAGAGTCGTACACACACACACACACATACTCTAACATATATATACTCATTCTCTTTGTCTCTCTCTGCATCTCTGTCTTTCTCACACACACATATACACACAGGTGACATGGATGCTCACGCTGGAATCACCAGGGATGTCCATTGCATAGATAAGAAGCTGGCTTGAACCCTGAATGGCCATCTTCTTAGAAAAAGGTAGAAATTCTTCCCCACTCACCACCATACCCTTGCTCTGGCCCCCAAAACACCCTCTCATCCCCATCCCTTTCCCAACTCCCTCTCCCAGCACTCATTTCCCTGGTTCCCCAAGGGCTTCTGGTTGTGTTGCAAAGATGTCCTGGTGGTAAGGAGGCAAGAACAAAATGAAATATATGTAACATCTTATTAGTATAGGACATCTGAGCCTCTAATTAAAATTTGCCTAATGACCCAACTTCTCTGTCATTTTTGCTCTCAGAGACATTAATTTAAGACGACAGGTACTTAGGCAAGGGAAAATTAATTTTTCCTTTAAAAAATTAAAGGGGAAAAGAGCGACCTGCTCCCTTATTTATTTGTCTTTAAAATTTTTATTTACTTTTCAAGTTCCAACCCACTCTTGCCCATAAAACTGACACTGGAGAATGAGTCTGTGAGGGAGGAGTGAGAAAGGACACTCTCAGGGCACAGGTGCCCTGGTGGTCCAGGCTTGCCCTGTCTCCTGGGTGGGACTGTGTATAGCTATTCTAAGATTCCTGAATTGCTCACTGAGAAGGAAGCTGGGTGGCAGTCTGGCTATAGCTGCGGGGATTCCCGGGAACCCGTTTTCATCCCGGCTGTTTGACTTGGCTGAGGCAATGGTGTCTGTTTCTCCATGAACAGATGGTGGGCTCCACTCCTGACACCAGGCTGCAGCCTGATTTCTGCCTGGATGTGCTTCTCTAAGCAACAGGCTGCATCCTTGGAACTCCTCCACGAAGACCACGTGGGAACGAAGGGACAAGACGATGCAGTTGGGGTCCAGGTCCTTCCGTGGGGTCCCTACCCCCATCCTCTGGCCTTCTTGGCCGGGGCTGAGGCTTCCCATCAGGTAGCAGCATGATAGTCCATTATCAAGGTCACTGAATGCAGAAACACATCCTCAGCAGTCCCCTACCAACCCCCCCCCCACTGTTTTTTGAAGAGAGAGAGACAGACAGAAAGAGAGTGGTGGACTAGCTGCCTCTCAGCCACTTGTGAAGGAACTCCAGATGCGTGCGCCCCCTTGTGGGCAAGTGTGGCATTGCACCCTTGCATCACTTTTGCCTCTGGCTAAACATGGGACCTGGAGAATCGAATGGGCATTCTTAGGCTTGGCAGGTGGGGGCCTTAACCGCTAAGCCATCTCACCCCTTTTTTATCTCTAGTAGTCCCTTCCTCAGAAGCCCCCAACTCTCTGCCTGCTCTCAGTCTTCCCTCACATCTCCAGACATGACTCGAGTAGCCCTTGGTTCCCACCCCAGTCCAGCTTACCCCAACTCCAGTTTGCTTTTCTGTCCTTGCTCTTCAGGGAGTAAATTTTGACATAAGACCCCAATAGACAGATAGAAAGGGGAGAAACAAGAGAGAGAAGAGGAAGAAAAATGACTCTTCCTTTCTAGAAACCTGATTCCTATTGATAGAGACAAGTTTTAAGATAACCTTCTTTTGTAGGTAGTTAGCCTGGGACCCAGGCCCAGTAGAGCCCAGCCACCAACCTACCCTGGCGAGACTGAAAGGCAAGTACAGTCCTAACCTTCACCCGATTCATCCAGATGGCAACCAGGGCCAGACAGCTCTGTGTTACCTCCTGGTTTTTCCTCCTAGGAATTTTTTTTTTTTCAGATTTTCTTCCCACCAGCAGACCCATTCTGAGTCTGTGCTCTTCTCCCTGACCCACTAACCAATCAAGGTTTTCTTTTTACATTTAAACTTGACCCACAAAGCTCATCCCAACTCGATGGCTTATTTACATTACCAAGGTTATAAGAATCCCCAATCCAAGCCACCATGCTGGTGATCCTTTTAGGTCCTCTTCCAACTTGGGCGCATTCTGCTTTACTTTGTTTCCTAAAACAAATATTGCTTAGCTTGCCTTTTTGCTGTGTCTGCATTTTTCAAGTTTTGAGTCGCAAGGCAACGAACTCCAGAACCACTGGCTCGAAAGGCTCCATTGCTCTCAGAATGGGTGACGTTATGACTAATCTTTCTCTCTTTCTTTTTCTCTCTCTCTCCCAACCTCTCTCTCTCTCCCTCCCCACCCCCACTGCTGCTACTGGGAAGTCCATCCTGTCACGTTCTCTAGCAAGCCAAGGGTGGCTCTTCTAGCAACTAGGCCAAGGCTGGGACTCAGGGAACTCTAACCACCTGGTAAGTAGCAACTCAGTCCCCTGTGGAAAGACAGGGAGAAGGTAGGGTGTAGCCTCAGGGACTCCCTCCATCTCCTCCCCTAGGGGCCCAAGCTAACCCACAGGAAGGGAGTACTGGAAGGTGAGGTAGATGTAGGTTGCTGTGAAGTAGAGAGAGGTCTGAAGGCCTTTAATCCAAGGCCACTTTCCCACTTTGGCAAGGGAGTAGCCACTGGAGAGAGGGCATCAAGGTTAACATGAAAGAAGCTAGTTGGCAGAGAACCGAGCACCCTTCCTCACCTGGGCTTCATGCAACAAGTAAAGAATGCATAAAAAAAAAAACCCATGTACAAACTCAGGAGAGGCAAGTGCTATGTAAATAACCTCTCAAGGACCATGACATTCAAAGCCCAGAGCTTTTGAAGGCATACCTTTTCCCAGCAAGCTAGCCCGCTCCCATCCTCAGGAGCAACTTTGTGTCTCTTAATAAACCATCTGTATTCCTATTATTAACCATGTTTCCCTTTGTCCCGGGACAAAAGAACCTGGAAATCCCACTAGATATCCCCTGGACTCTTAGCCCAGCCTGTAATACTAGGGCTTACAGACCAGCTCAAACCCCACCAGCCCAACTAAGCTGCAGCATTCATTGCTGTACCAGATGGGTAAAAGTTAGTGAGGCCGAGGGCAGTGGGAGGAAAATGAGAGCTGATGTGTTCCCTTCCTGTGAATTGAAGAGCTGTTCTTCTCCTCCCCATCCTCCCACCTGAGACAAGGTCTGGGGTTTTGAAACTACTTCCTGTTATGGTACTTGAACCGACCTGGCCTAGAAGAGAGAATGCCACCTCCTCCCAGATCCCACCCCAGTTATGTCATGCAAGGCCCTTCCCTCCACCTCTCTTCCCCAGTAACCCTTCAAAACCCATTTTTTCTCCCTTTACCCAGGGTTCCAGAGTCCCCCTTTTGATCCTATAACTCTCCAGGTGCTCAATGAAAATCTTGACTCTCCAAGACACAGTTTATCTTTGGTTCCCTTCCATCTTGAACACAACACTTCCTTCCTGTGTGTCACATCAAGTCACTCCTCATAGTGCTCATCATAGCACTACCCTGGAGGAACTCAGTAGATCTGGCAGAGCCATGCTTTGGGAAGTGACAGAGGGTCCCTCTCCCCCACATCTGCCTGTCACCCAGTCTTCTCCACAGCCCTGGTTGCAAAACGCCACAATTCCTCTAAGGCAGGGAAACTTTAAAGATGCCTGCTCTTCTTGCTTTGCATACATTTGCATATTGTGTTGCAAAGGCTTGGCCTAATTCTGAAGATGCAAACTAAAATAAATTAACGAATGTGAGATTAACAAATGGGACTCCTGCAGCAATTGTCTCCCCGGCTGTTCTGGGCTTGACACCTTGGAGGCAAAGAGTGATCTCGAGGCAATCCATTTCTAATCATAGGAATCAGATAGAGCCCCAGCCACAGGGACCCTGGCCTTCCACCCCCACTCAGGTCAGGGTCAGCGCTGAAGACCAAGAGGAGGGGGCTGGAAGGGACAGTCCTGGGGGAGGGATGAGCCTTGGTTTGCTCAGGATTTGGTGGCAGCGAGGATATAGTGGCCTATGGCTACACCCTGCCCAGGTCTTTATCCCAACTCTGCCATAGCCAGCTCTGTGACCTAACCCCGCTATTCTTGGATATTCTCCTAAATCCACGGGGAATACTAATAATGCGTATCCAGAGTTAGCGAGAGGATGAATGGAACAAACTGATGTGTTAGATCTGTGCCCAGCAGGTGGCGTGTGCTTGGTAAATGTTGACTAGTCTCACTATTTTAACCATCACCATCATTATCATTATGTGCCATAAAATTCCCACAGGAGAAGGAGCCAGGACCCATGTATTCTCACACTGTCTTTCATCCAATGTGTGGCTTTGGGGACAATGCCCCCCTACTCCCTGCTCAAGGCTTGGGACCTTTCTACAAGACGGGCTGGCCCAGGAGTTCTTCAAGTTGTGACAAATGGGTCCAGAAGAGAAAGATTTCAATTTGCGTCAAGATTGCCTGAATGAAGACTTTGAGGCCCATTGTCGTATGCAAAACACATGTAAAAGACATGCAAATGAATTTCTCCCCTGCATTCCTGAGTTCCTACACTCCAGGGTCTTTGTTGAAATCCCTGTGCAGCAAGTCCTAAGATTTGGATGACTGCCCAGCCCCAGGACACCTGTCCCCTCAGCTCCCTTATGTCCTTTCCTTGAAGATCTAGAGCAAGCTATGGTTTCTTGCCCCTGCTCCCTTCTCACTGGCCCAAGGCAGTATCCACCCAGGAGACTCTCAACCTCTTCTCTTCCTCCACTGGTCCAAGAACCCCTCTCCGGGTCTGGAAGACCAAGGTCACGATCAACTCTACTTTGATGAGCATCTGACCATGCCGGGCCATTTACCCATCCCATGGAATTTCTCCCTCCCTACTGTGAGGGTGACATGGAGGTCCCCAGTTAACACAACATGATAGGGAGGCTGAGGCTCAGCCAACCCAAATGCAGGGGACACACGAGGCAGTAGGCCCTTGGGAGCTCCTGGGCAAAGGAAGGAGGAGGGGAGTGGAGGATCACGTTGGTCCTTGTCCTGACTTGCATCTGAGGCCCACAGCATGACCTGAAACCTGTGCGGCTGGTGTGGTCACTGAGACAAAAGACTGATGCCGCTGCTCCCTGCCAGGAAGGTTCTGAAGCCTCGGTGAATGGCAGCTGAAAGAAAGCCACTATGAAGTGCCAACAATGGGCAGAAGCACTGGCATAGACTGTAGGCTCCATCTTGTCTCCAACCCAGCACCAGTGCCATGGGTCCTTGAGGCTGCTGAGCACCTAAGGTCTGCCTGGGGTACCTTTTTTGTGTGTGTGTGGTTGTGTCAGAAGTCAAAGTTTGGGTGCTATCAAATCCCAGTGAGAATTCCCCCTCCTTGCTGGGAGAGGGGAGGAGGCAGAATGGCAAGGTCCCAAACAACATGTCAACTTCCTGGCTTCCACTAGAACCCTCTTCACCTCCAGCCTCCTCCCGCCCACTCCTGTGACTCTGCTCAGCCACAGGCACACTAAGTTGATGAAGAGGCACGTTCCAGAAAGAAGAGGCCATATTTCAGCCCCCAGAAGGCTTTCTACCTCCTCAGCCTTCTGCCCTTCCTCTCCAAGGTCTCTCTCTTCCTCTCTGTCATCCCTCCTTGTCTTGCCTCCATCTCCCTCCTCTCTCTTTCTCTCTCTTTCCCATAACCTCTCAGATTCTAGGGGACAGAGATGCTGCTGGGCTGCAGGGAGATGGCCCAGGCTAACATTGGATTCATGGCTAGAGGGAGAAGCCGGAACGTTTGGTGTGCATCATGAGATTCAATCCTCACCAGGGTTCTTCCAAAGAACGTCGTCCTCTACTTTTTACAGAAGAGGAAGCAAAACTCTCAGAAGCAAAGACATTGTCCAAGGTCCCCTAGCTAGGAGACAAAAGCTTGGCAGTTCTGAAGGCAAGCTTTACACTTCTTCTACACCATCGTGTCCTCCCACTAGCCCCACTGACCATGCAAATGGACCCAGTTTCAACCCAGAGACTGACCACTGGAATCCCAGGGAAGCTGGTTAAACAGACACTTGAACCTTTTTCAGCGATTCTAGAGCCAGGCAGGGCAAGGCAGGGCAGGGCCTAGAGCAGGATTTAACAAGCTTCCTCGCCAGCTTAGAGTTTCAGATAGGTTTGGAAACCACTTTATTAACCCAAATACATTATTTTGCACATGGGGAAAACTGAAGCTGGCAAAGTAGTTGATCCATCCAAGACAGGCAAAAGCACAAAGAGCCGCTGAGCCTCCAATCCCTTGTTAATTGGAGGGGATCAACAGAGGGCAGCCAGGCCTTGGGGCGTCTCTCTCACCAGCCCCCAGCTCCACTTCTCCCCATGTCCCTCTGTGGCAAAGCTCAGGTAGGGCATTCTGCAGCCAAGGAGGACTCTACATCCCATTCCCTCCGGGTAGCATGTTGTGGAGCGGACTCTGCCTTCCCTGGGCCTTGTTGCTTCCATCTGTAGCTCTGCCTCATGGAGGAACCAAGAGAGACTAGAATGGAAGCAAGTCCAGTGTGGAGTGTGACCACGACGGGAATGGGACAGCTGGGGAGGCACTAACCCACCCTGATGCTTGTGACTCGAGTTCAGGGGCACCGACAGTCCAGAAAAGGCATTCTTGCCAGAGGATACTAGACTACAAGATGCCACTGTCCCCAACAAATCTGTCACGCCTTCCTCCTGGTTGTTGTCTCCATGGAGGGGGAAGATGCTAGGGCTCAGAGACATAGCAGTGGTCAGTCCTCCTCTGGGGTCCTCTGGGACTTCCCTGAGTTTTGCATGTGTGTATGCATATTTATATGTGTGCAGGTGAGCATGTGTTCACATGCACGTGGAAGCCAAAAGATGACCTCAGGTGTTCCTCAGGAATGCCACCCACCTTTTCTGAGACAGCATCTCTCATTGGCTCAAAGCTCACCAAGTAGACTAGACTGGCCAGTAAGCGTCAGGGGTCCTCCCATATCAGCTCCCCGGTGCTGGAATGACAAGCTCATGCCACCATATTGTTGTTGTTGTTTTCCACATGGATACCAAGCATCAAACTCGGGTCCTCATTGTTGAGTGGCAAGCACTTTAGTGACTGATTCATCTCTCCAATTCAACTTCATCATTTTTTTAAAGATTTTTTTTCTTTCAGTTTATTTAATTTATTTGCAAGCAGGGAGAGAGATAGAAGAGAGGCACACAGAGAGAGAATAGGTGCATCAGGGCCTCTAGCCACTGCAAATGAACTCCAGATTCATGCGCCCCCTTGTGCATCTGGCTTATGTGGGTCCTGATGAATTGAACCAGGATCCTTTGGCTTGGCAGGCAAACGCCTTAACCACTAAGCCATCTCTCCAGCCCTCAACTTCATCATTTTTTAAGCAAGAAAATCCCAAATCCCAGAAGAAAGAATCCAGATTCAGACAAACAAGCCTAGGGCTGGCTGTAGAAAGCAATGCACGCAGCATTTGCCTGAGAGCCTCCTGCTTCCCTCACCTACCACGATGGGTTTGTTTTCTTTTTTTTTCCTTTCAGTGATGATGTATACACAACAACAAAAACAGTACAACATGCCTTCAACTCCAAGATACCATTGCTTTGAGGTTACAACTCACGCAGGCAGTTTCATCAGAGTAAAACCAAAGCTCCAGTTTCGAGCCTCATATCACCACCCCTGGACTACAAGGTTGGAAGAGAAAATAATGGAGGTCAGCAAATTGAGGAAATACGGTAGTTATCATAGCACTAATAGACATAGTCCAACACATGCAGGGGCCTCTGGGTTACAAAGAACCCTGAGGTATAGTGTATTGGGGACACTGACGGCTGAGAGCATGTGGCTTGTAGTTCTGCCTGCCTGTCAGCTCACAGCCTCCTCACTCCCTACGGTTCTTCCTCCTGTCCGCTCAGGGGGCAGAGCTGGGACGCCCTGTACCCTTGTGGGGACTCACAGCATTAGCTCCAGCTGTATAATACCAATGGCCTCGTAATTTATATAGCGGTTTTCATTACTTCCCTTCTCCAAAGGCTTGTTCAATAAATTTCCATTTTATGAATTCCGAAGTGCTTTGTGGAGCTCGTAGCTCCACCTGGCTCTGCAGTAGAGAAAGGACAGAGGGCAGCAAGGAAGAGGGTAGGAGGGTTTCTCCAGGTCCCCAAAGACTAAGGCTAGGTGGCTTGCATGTGTAGGGCTGGGGAAAGCCCACAGGCTTGGCGGGGACAGCTTGTGCCTGAGTCCTGGCTCGCCTCACTTCCTGGCTCTGGGAACTGCTGCTTCACCCTCTGCTTGTGTATATGTGGAAGGGATCTGATCTCGCTCAAGGACTGGGCTGCGAAGTAGATGCGATAGTGTCAGTATGCTACTGGCTCCGTGCAGCTCCGAGAGCCATTTTCCTCCTTGCTGTCAGGGATTCTCAGGGAATCAGTCACTCCTCCTCTCAGAAACCTCTGGAATTGGCCTCCACTTCCTCCATTTGAAAGCCCCCCTTGGTAATAGATGGGATACTAGTACTCGCTGATACAATCCTAGGAACTCTCCCGGACATACTGTGAAGTTTTCAAACAGCAAAATGCGTTTTAAAATAACAAAGAGAGTAAATTTCAAACATCTCACCACACACACACACACACACACACACACACACACACACACACACACAAAATGACGAGTGAGTAAGGTGATGGATATTTCAATTAGCTTGATGTAATCATCACATATTGGATTCATATATCAAAACATCACACTGCACATCACGAATGTATACAATTATGATTTATCCATTAAAAATAATATTAATAAAGATGAGATAACAAGGTACAAACCAAGTTGAAGAATAATTCTAATTTCATTCAATATACTTTATATTTATGAGCAAACAAGCAAGATCTACATAAGGAGAGAAAGATCAGCATGCAGATTTTTCAGACTAGTAACAGATTTAACCTTGGAGGATAAGACTTGGTGGTGGGGAGGCACAATTTTAATTTATTTTTTTTTTAATTTTTTTTTGTTTATTTTTTTATTTATTTATTTGAGAGTGACAGACAGACTGAGAGAGAAAGAGGCAGATAGAGAGAGAGGGAATGGGCATGCCAGGGCCTGCAGCCACTGCAAACGAACTCCAGATGCGTGTGGCCCCCTTGTGCATCTGGCTTACGTGGGTCCTGGGGAATTGAGCCTCGAACCGGGGTCCTTAGGCTTCATAGGCAAGCGTTTAACCACTAAGCCATGTCTCCAGCCCTTTAATTTATTTTTGTATAGTTTAATATAATGGGATTGGGGGTGATTTTTACTTTTGGAATGACTAGTTTTGATATATATTTCAAATTAAAAAAGAAAAGAAATGGTGACTTTTCCCCTGAAGAATTCAAAAATCTCACTGCTTCAGAAAAGATATATCCATGGGTTAGTTAACAATTTTTGAATGACAAAGATACTTTCAACCCAGAAGTTCGGAAGGGGAAAGAGAGAGAGAGAAAGAGAGAGAGCGGCATCTCTCACTAAATATACAGCTCATAGATTTTGCTAGACTAGCTAACCAGTGATCCCCAGGGATTTCCTGTCTCCACCTCCCCCTACACCAAATGCTGGGATGGCAGGTACATACCCTAGACTAGACATTTATATAGGTACTGGGGATTTAAACTCAGGTCCTCATGCTTGCACAGTAAGCCCTCTACCCACTGAGCCATTGGAAGGGATTCTTGCACTCAGGTGAACCAAGATCTGGTCTGTGTCTTCTCCCTTTTCCTTGCCTCCAGTCCCTATCCCCTACCCTGTTTTATAACTAAGCTGGTCCTCCCCACCAGAAGCCTAATGAGTGGTACATCAGAAGAACTAGCTAGAAATGCTGACTCTGTCTTGAAGGGGTCTGGGATCAGTTAGGGACCAAAGCTGTTTTCTCACCAACCTGGAAGATGCCCCTATACCCACAGTGGTTGCCATAGTAACTCAGTGGCACCGGAGGGCACTGTCCAGGAAACAGGTTGCTTGGAAACAGGGCTGAATATAAAGAGGGTCTGGCCAAAAAGAACCCTGTCCCTTCTCTTGCTGGGTAGGAATGAATCTGTCAGTGGGGGTGGGGAGGCCTAGGAAACCCCAGCCTCAGTTTCCCCCTGTGTGATAGCATGTAGATGAGTGCTCTGGACCTTTGTGGACCTAGCAATTGATGTCCTGGATGAAGATGGGAGGCCCAGAGCCTGATGACGAATTTGGCACAGACTGGCTTAGTTTATGAATAAGATGAGAACGCCCCCTGCCTAAGTTTCCTTCTCGGTATAAGAAAGGGATAATGGGAGTTTACTCCCCTTGCCTCCGTCTTGATGGAAGCTCTCTATACTTCCTCTTCTTTCTCCTCTTAATCTAAAAATGTCTCTCTAAACCTTACACCCTGATCTATGGATTTTAAATCTTTAAGTTCATAAGGCTAGAATGCACGGTCCCCTAAATGTATTGATGTATTGGGTATATTTGCAAGGTACCCCAAAATTCCTGTTTCACTAGCAAAGCCTGCCAACCCTGGTTGCAATCCCCAGTACCCACATAAATGAAATGCAAAAAAAGGGCATAATGGAAGTGCCTACCTTCTCTGGTTATTTGATGCATAAAGAGAATTATCATAGAGTATAAATGTTCTGCATGTTTTAGCTTTTGATATTAAACATGTGTAGTGTGATAGTAAACAATGTGTGCGATTATTATAAAGTCTCCTTTATTCCAGCACATTCCAGACAGCCTCACCATTCAATGACCCATCCATCATTATTTGTAAGGCATCTACATTCTAGCAAGCTTTGTGCCAGGCTCTGAGAATACAAAGAAAGTTCTCCCTAGACTGTGTGGGACACTAAATGCTGAATTCCCTGGAGGCCTCATGATGGTACTGCTGGGAAGCAGCAAGGCCAGGGTCAGGATGGGTTGATCTGAGGCTGGAATGGCTGAGCTCAAGTATGATGAGAAACTAGCCTGGGTGGGAAGACATTCCAGGCATGGAACAGTGCATTGGAAGAGTGGGCATGCCGGGTCAAGCTACAAGTGCAAAGTGATTAGTAACGCAGTGCGGCTGGAGAGGGAAGCAGAAGCAGAGAGAAGAAAATCAGAGAGGCAACTATAGGGTGAACCATGCATGATCCCAGGGTGGATGAGCCTCAGCAGGGAGGGAGAGGAGGCCACTTGGAAAGGACAAAGGGAGGAGGTAGCCTTAAGGGCACTGCCAAGTGGAGGTCTAAGGGACAATGGGGTGACTGGGAAGCCTCTGCCCTGGCTCAAGCACTGCTGCTGGTCTCTTCAGCCCCAACCCCATGGAGAGAAGGGCATGAGTTGAAGCAGGAGCCACACCTTTGCAGAGCCTCAGAGCCTCGCAGTGGCTCCTATGGACGGTCCCCAAAGAAACTGCCAAGCAGTTCAAGTAAGTAACATTGTCACTGGAACAAGTTCTGTGCATCCCCTGAGAAGATCGGAACCATGGACAGCTCCCACGGCGCCCTGTACCAGCCAGTCTGCCTTCCCCAAGAAACTGTGTGTGTTCATTGCGCCAAACATCACACCTTGGATTCAAGATCTCAGTCTGGGACATAGAAGGGACCTTGGAGATCCTGCACCGGCTCTTTGAGGTTCTCCAACCTCGCTGGGGGGGGGTGCAGTATCTTTCCTTAGCCCCCTTCTTTGGAGGTTGAAAGATGCCCAAGATCCTCCCCAAGCTGGAGCTGCACTGTAAACCAGAGAGGGACAGTCAGGGTGGGTCTGCAGGCTGGAAACATGCTCTTCCCTTGAGTATAGACTGGGAGACATCTGATGCTGCTGCCACTGTTGAGAAGCAGCAAGAATGACTTGTTCAAGGCTAAGTAAAAGTGGGCCAGCCAGGGGCCCAGAGCAGGTTGAGTGGCCTGTGCCCTCCCTTAGCTTCTTGAACACACAGAGCTTGAACCACCATATAATCTCGCTCCTCCCTGCCACCGCTACTGCTTCACTGCCTGAAGCCAAATCTGTCCCCAGCCTTGCTCTTTGCCTTCTAAAAATCTTTTTCTCTTAACCTGTCCTTGAGCTCTGCTTGGTGAAAAGGAATTAAAGAGGGCTCTTAATAGCAGAAGGATTACAGGGGGAGACTGTGTGTGTGTGTGTGTGTGTGTGTGTGTGTGTGTGTGTGTGTGTGTGTGTCAGGGGATTCCCCAGTATGTCATTGAGATTCCGACATGTCTGACTCCCCGAAGGCTTCAAGATTTTTCTCTTTTCTCATCTAGGTTCAAAATAGAAAAATTCTAGAATAAGGTTCTGGAAAGGGTTACCACTCACCTGGGAGGTTAAAGGAAGACAAGGATTGGTGCTTGGAGATACAAATGCACTGCCCCCTCCAAGTTCATAAGCCTGGGTGTGGTTGTGGGAGCCATGTGGAGCACTGCTGAATTTCCAGTTTGATCCTGTCCCACCTGCAGCCCAAAGAGAAGTGGGAAGGGAGGGAGGAAATGGGCTCCTCCCACTAGACAGAGGCCCTGAGGATCAAGAATGGGATCGTAGACAGCATCATGTTCTCAGTATCAAATACAACCAGTGAATTTCATCCATGTTTGACACGATGTCACAATAGCCAAGAGAAGGATTTATCAAACCCCTTATGATGACCAGGCTCTCTGCTAGGAGAGTTGACACAACTTGCCTTTTTTAAACTTTTTAATTTTTTTATTCACAACTTCCATAATTGTAGACACTATCCCATGGTACCTCCCTCCTCCCACTTTCCCCTTTGAAACTCCACTCTCCATCATATCCCCTCCCCCTCTCAATCAGTCTCTCTTTTATTTTGATGTCATCATCTTTTCCTCCTATTATGATGGTCTTGTGTATGTAGTGTCAGGCACTGTGAAGTCATGGATATCCAGGCCATTTTGAGTCTGGAGGAGCTCGTTGTAAGCAGTCCTACCCTTCCTTTGGCTTTTACATTCTTTCCACCACCTCTTCTGCAATGGACCCTGAGCCTTGAAAGGTGTGATAGAGATATTTCAGTGCTGAGCACTCCTCTGTCATTTCTTCTTAGCACCATGGTGCCTTCTGAGTCATCCCAAGGTCACCACCATCTGAAAAGAGAAGCTTCTCTAACCAAAAGTGAGAGTAACATTAATATATGAGTATGAACATTAAGAGAAGTGCTTACTGGGCAGTTTGGTGAGCATAGTATATACATTTAGCCAGACACCAGCAGACATTACACCCCTAGGGCTCATAACTACCTTGTTGTAGGTTTTCAGTATCAGGGATGTATTCCCTCTCATGGAGCAGGCCTCCAGTCCAATTAGAGAACAGTTGGTTTCTCCCATAACAGACATGCCACTATTGCACCTGATGGCTCATTTGGCCTGGCTGGACAAGTTTAAGGCTTGCAGTGTCCACGGTTGAGTATCTTCACTGGTGATTTCTCTCTCCCATTGAACTGCATACAGAGTAGCTTTTCCAGCTTTCTGTCAGCTGGTTAACATGGAAGAGGCTTTCAGCTCAACTCCAATAGGATTTCTCAGTGACCTTGCAACCCAAGTATATGGAATCTTCAGCAATAGGGTTTTACCATCTATTCCTGGTGGGAAACCAAGGACCTTGGCAATGGCCCATAATGTTTTGGGGGTATCTGTGACCTCCCTGGCCAACAACTCACTGGAAGGTATCCCATTCCTGGCACTGAAAATTTTCTAGTAACAATCTATGGCTTCTGAGAGTCCATTGTCCAGAAAAGTATGTTTCCATATGACTTATTTATATTCTCTTCTATAATTTTTAAAATATTTTTTAACTTTTTATTTGTTTATTTATTTGCAAGCAGAGAGAGAGAGAAGAGAGGCAGACAGAGAGAGAATGGGCTTGCCAGGGCCTCTAGCCACTGCAAATGAACTCCAGATGCATGTGCCCCTCACGCATCTGGCTTATGTGGGTCCTGGAGAATCGAACCGGGATCCTTTGGCTTTGCAGGCAAACGCCTTAACCACTAAGCCATTTCTCCAGGTCCCCTCTTCTATTTTTATTAGCTATCTCTCCACCTTTTCTTTACTCAATATCTCCCTGTGACCTCACCTAGGCCTTTTCACTCCCATTAATCTATTCTTCTACTTACATATATACAATACCATCCTATTAAGTCCCCCTTCCCTCCCTTTCTATTCCCTTTCATCTTGCCCTTCTGTTTGTTTGTTTGTTTGTTTGTTTGTTTGTTTGTTTGTTTTTCAAGGTAGGTTCTCACTCTAGTCCAGGCTGACCTGGAATTCACTCTGTAGTCTCAGGGTGGCCTTGAACTCAAGGTGATCCTCCTACCTCTTCCTCCCGAGTGCTGGGATTAAAGGCATGCGCCACCATGCCCGGCTCATCTTGCCTTTTTTTAAAATATTTTTTATTATTTTATTTATTTTTGGAAAGAGACACAGAGAGAGACAGAGAGGGAGACAGAGATGGGCGCCAGCAGTCTCTCAGCTACTGTGAACGAAATCCAGATGTGTGCGCCCCCTTGTGGGCAAGTGCGGCATTGCGCCCTTGCGTCACTTTGCATCTGGCTAAACGTGGGACCTGAGATTGGAACCGGGTTCTTAGGCTTAGCAGGCAGGCACCTTAACCGCTAAGCCATCTCTCCAGCCCTCATCTTGCCTTTTTAAAGTCTGTACTGCACTGTGCTCAGAGAAGTGTGGCTGTCTGAATCTAGCTGATGAAGGTACTGAAGTTCAGAGAGGCTCATTTAATCTCCTAAAGTCACAGAGCCCATGGATGGTAAACCTGACACTCATCCACTGGGCAACATTGTCCTGAAACCTATTCTTTTCCTTTCCTCTTGACATCTAGAGGTGGAGAAACTAACAGGAGAAAGTGCTAAAGTCAGGCCAGCAGACCTTACACAGTAGCCCTCTGTGGTAGTTTGAATGCATGGCCCCCACAGACTGATGTGTTTTATTAAAGCTTGTAATTTGGGTCTCCAGCTGCCTGGCTGGAGGAGGTGTCAGTGGGGACAGCCAAGCCCTAAGGTGTCACTGAGGACAGGTCTGAAGTCCAGCTAAAGGTGTTCAGGAAGTCTGAGCCCTGGCTGGGTCCCTGTTTGCTGCAGGTTTGTGTTTGCTGATTTTGGTGTTTGCTGGCTGTTTGGTTGTTTCTTGCCATTTGGATGTTTGGAAGCAGCTTATTTCACCATTGAGAGAACTCCCCCCCCCAATCGGTAAGCTTAAAATAACTCCCCTCCTCCCCTAAACTGTGCATGCTGTGGATGTTCATCCCGGCAACGTGAACCAGTCTACAACACCCTGGCTCCAATTGTTGTGCTGGCTCAGTTGTATGCCTGGGTCACCAGCCTTGTCATTCCAGCCAAGTTCCTGGAACAAGGCTCTGAGTCAGTGCCCTCCATAAGGTCTACACATGAATGTTTACAAGGAAAGAGAATTCTCCAAAAACAGTTTCCTCAAACCTGACCTTAAGGTTTGCTTCTAAAGGGCACGGTGTCTGGTCTGCTGACAGGTGGCTAGAGTGTGGCACAAAGACAGGATACTGAGAGGCAAGGAGACTGGTGCTCCTATAGCCTCCTCATCTCCCTGCTGCCCTGAAGGCTCCCAGTGAGGACCTCAGGGACAGGAGAGGAGCAAGTAGGAGGCAACCCCCCTCCTGTGTCCTAGCATGCCTGGGGCAGCATCTAACCTCATGGTGCCAAGAGAAAGGCACTTGGGCCCCATGATAGAGGGCATGTCTGGAAGCATACAGGTCTAGACTAGAACCCAGGTTCTCTGACTCCAACCTGTGTTATTTCTTTCACATCCCACAGCCTGAGGGCTACATGTACCTGTGGTACGTGGCAACAGCCTCATGGACTATGCCCTTCTGCCTCCTTTGCGAAAGAAGCCATGGCCTCCTGCAATTCCTCAACAGGCTGGATCCCTGAAAGTAGCCACCAGTTGCAGTCAAGCCCCACTGTTTTCTGGACTCCTCCATCCATACAGGAAGTCTGTATCTCCGGAGTCAAAAGCTCCTGTGCTCTATCACCCCAAGAGTCCCACTGAACAGCCCAGGAAAAGAAGATCTTGCACTAGGGACCCTCTCTGCCAACTCTCCCTGCACATAGCAGGTGGGTGCACTGTGGGACAGAGAAGAGTGGGGCACAGACAAGCATGTCAGCCCATGGGAGGCTGAGATGAGAACCTGTGCCCCGTCTACCCTTTCCCTGGGGAGCTCTTTCCTCAGACACTTGGAGCCACTGAAGAGGTTTGGGTCCTTGAACCAGTACCAGGTGTGAATGTTGGGGTAAAAAAAAAAAAACCAAGGAATTAAACATCTGTTCCTTATTTTTTTAATTCTCAGGCTCTGTGTGGCTTAATATGACATTTTGGATAGAAAGACTGCAGGGCAGGAACCTAGTAGGTTTGTCACCACAATGAGAGCTTCGTGCGTGCCAGACATTCCATGCTTCATCTCATAGAGCCTCTGCTCAGTGAGATATTGACATGGTCATTATTGTTCTATTCCAGATGGTGACTTTCCAGTCATAGCCAGTGACCAGTACTGCCATAGTCCAAATGTCCCCTACCCACTAACACTCTCACCCCAGTGACCAGGGATCCCACTTCTCCAGCAGGTCTAGAGTTGGTGAGGCCTCACTCTGAAAATAAGGTACCTGGGAGCCTGGAGCAGACTGCTGGGGAGGGAACTGTCAGCTTCTCCCTGCGTGGGCTTGATGCCTGTGCAGCCTTCCGCTTCCATTCAGGGGTGATTGAAAGCACCGGAGGGGGAACCGTGTGTCTTCCGGGATTATTTGCGGGGATAATGACTCTGTCTATTCTTAAGCAAGGGCTGGTACAGGTGCTCCCTCCTACCGTGACCTTGGTGTTCCAGGTAGGCCTGCTTTCTACTAGCGCCCTTCAAGGGAACGGCTGCTTAGGCCCAGCAGGTGCACACAATAGATGAACAAGAACTCAGCCTCTCGCCTGCACAGACATCCTGGTTGGAGATCTGGGCTAAAGTGGGATTCCACCATATCGTATCAACTGTCAGGCAAGAAGAGTTCTCAAGTGCACCCTGGAATGGACGGAGTTCAAGAGCCATGTCCTCAAATATCTTGCAGGTCATTCTAGCCCTGTTGTTCAGACCCCAGGAGAATTCAGTAGCTCATCACACTGCCGGCATCATTTCTACCACATCATAAAATATCTCTGCCAGGTGCCCAGGTGATGGTCAGTGGGAGAAAGCATGAGGAACTGAATTCAGATCCCTGGCACCCATGTGAAATGCCAGGCATAGCAGCATGTGCCTGTAATCTCAGAACTAGAGAGGTGGAGACAGAAGGATCCCTAGGGCCCGCTGGTTAGCTAGTCTAGTGGAATTGACGAGCTCTGGGCTCACTGGGAGGCCTTGTCTCAAGAAATAAGGTGGAGAGAAAGCCAGACTCTGTAGAGAGCTTCTGTAATCTCAGCACCACTATGGCAAGATCAGAGGTGGAGACACGAGAATCTCCCAGAAACTTGACAGCCAGCTAACCTGGAGAATTTAGCAGTGAACAATGAGAGACCTTGCCTCAAAACAAGGTAGGAGGTGAGGAAGACCAACATTGGAGGTCATCCTCTGACCTCCACCTATACACATATGTAGACATAGGAAGAAAGAAAGAAAGAAAGAAAGAAAGAAAGAAAGAAAGAAAGAAAGAAAGAGGGAAGAAAGGGAGGAAGGAAGGAAGGAAGGAAGGAAGGAAGGAACCCCACACTTCTTCCCCCATTCCCCTTTAGAACTCCACTCTCCATCATATCCCCCTCCCTCTCTCCATTAGTCTCTTTTTAATTTGATGTCATCATCTTTTGCTTCTATTATGAGGGTCTTGCGGAGGTATTGCTAGGCACAGCAAGGTCATGGATATTAAGGCCAATTTCTGTCTGGGCAGTTGCATTGTAAGGAGTCGTACCCTTCCTTTGGCTCTTCCATTCTATCCGCCCCTCTTCCAATAATGATCCCTGAGCCTTGGAGGTGTGACAGAGATGTTTCAGTGCTGGGCACTTCTCCATCCCTTCTTCTCAGCACTATGTTGCCTTTTGGATCATCCCAGTGGTCATCGCCATCTGAAAAGAGAAGCTTCTCTAACCAGAAGTGAGAGTAGCATTAATATGTGAATATGAGCATTAAGTGTAGTATTTTCCGGGCAGCTTGGTGGGAATAGTATATACATTTAGATAAGAGCATGCTTTATACCCCTAAGGCTCATGACCTTACCTACCATAGACTTTGCTTAGGTTTTCAGTACCAGGTATGTATTCCCTCCCGTAGAGGGGCCTTCAGTCAATTATAGAGCAGTTGGTTACCCCACGAGTAGACATGCCACTATTGCACCCGTTCAGTCTTTGGGCCTGTCTGGCCAAATTTGAATATTCAGCGTCCACTGTTTTCACTGCTGATGACTTCTGTCTCCCATACTCTGCATGCAGTGCAGCTTTTCCAGCTTTCAGTTGGCTGGTCTACAGGGAGAAGGTTTTCTGCTCAGCACCAGCTTGCTTTCTCAGTGACCTTGCCTCTCAGGCAAGAAATGTCTTCAACAATAGGGTCTTACTATCTGTTTCTCAGGGGAAACCAAGGGCTTTGGCAAAAGCCTTTAATGTTTTGGAGGCTACCGGGACCTCCTTGGCCAACAACTCACTGGAAGGTATCCCATCCCAGGTACTGAAAATTTTCTAGTAACAGTCTACAGCTTCTAGATGTACCATTATTCAAAAAGTAGTTTTACATAAGTCTTATTCACAATCTTTTGAAATTAGATTGACCCTCCCCTGCCCTTCTTTTATGCATTCTCTACCCATGGCCTTGGTTAGGCCATTCCCCTCCTTGTAATCAGTCCTTCCACTTACATATGTGCAATACCATACACTTCAGTCCTTCCCTTTCCTCCGTCCCTTATAGCCTTTTACCAGCTTACTGGTTTCTGGTACCAATTTTTGGTTCCAGTTCACACAAAGTCTGTCTATTTGTAGCTAGGATCCACATATGAGAGAGAACATGTGACGTTTGGCTTTCTGAGCCTGGGTTACCTCACTTAGTATAATCCTTTCCAGATCCATCCATTTCCCTGCAAATTTCATAATTTCATTTTTCTTTACCGCTGAGTAGAACTCCATTGTGTAAATGTACCACATCTTTATTATCCATTCATTTGTGGTGGGACATCTAGGCTGCTTCCATTTCCTAGCTATTGTGAATAGAGCGGCAATAAACATGGTTTTGCAAGTATCTCTAAGGAAGTGAGAAGAGTCTTCTGGATATATGCCTAGGAGTGAGGCTTAGGCATTCTTATCTCACAGACCCTGGAACTAGGCAGGGCTGGAAGATCTTGAAGCTATAACCCTCTCCATATTGCCTACAGATATTTGAGCTGGGCACATGAAGAATAAGGGAGATGCTTAGAGATGTCCAGACCTGCAGAAGCTCAGAAAGCCACTTGACCTTCAGAAGATCTACCTGCATCCAGAGTTCTCAGGCCAGGATGAGCAGGCAGCACGCCTGCAGGCGCCCCTCCTGTCCAGCCAGGCAGAAGGATAATGTTCATGGCTTCCTGCATGTGGCTGTTGCTCAGACCCATCCAGCTTGCCTTCTTGCAGGCAAGACCAGGGTCGATCTCCCTCTTGGTACAGGAAAGCAAATGGCCTCAGCTCCAGGGGCTTTGGGGAATGGAAGGCATCAGGACTAGAGAGAAGGGGCCAAGCTGGTTATCCATATCTCTTGCAAAGTTTCTTTTTAAAATAACATTTAATTAATTAATTTATTTATTTATTCATTATTAGAGAGAGAAGAAGGCAGATATATAGAGAGAATGGGCATGCCAGGGCCTCCATCCACTGCAAACAAACTCCAGACTCATGCACCACCTTATGCATCTGACTTATTTGGGTTCTGGGGAATCAAACATGGGTCCTTAGGATTCACAGGCAAGCACCTTAACCGCTAAGCCATCTCTCCAGCCCTCCTTTTTTTAAAAAAAAATTAAGCTGTGACTTACATACAGTTATAGACATCCAAGTGTGTCAATTCTTTCTTTTTTTTTTTGTAGGGGGCACTCCAGGGTCTTTTATTAGTACAAATGCCAGACGTCACAGAGCCCATGGATGGTAAACCTGACACTCATCCACTGGGCAACATTGTCCTGAAACCTATTCTTTTCCTTTCCTCTTGACATCTAGAGGTGGAGAAACTAACAGGAGAAAGTGCTAAAGTCAGGCCAGCAGACCTTACACAGTAGCCCTCTGTGGTAGTTTGAATGCATGGCCCCCACAGACTGATGTGTTTTATTAAAGCTTGTAATTTGGGTCTCCAGCTGCCTGGCTGGAGGAGGTGTCAGTGGGGACAGCCAAGCCCTAAGGTGTCACTGAGGACAGGTCTGAAGTCCAGCTAAAGGTGTTCAGGAAGTCTGAGCCCTGGCTGGGTCCCTGTTTGCTGCAGGTTTGTGTTTGCTGATTTTGGTGTTTGCTGGCTGTTTGGTTGTTTCTTGCCATTTGGATGTTTGGAAGCAGCTTATTTCACCATTGAGAGAACTCCCCCCCCCAATCTGTAAGCTTAAAATAACTCCCCTCCTCCCCTAAACTGTGCATGCTGTGGATGTTCATCCCGGCAACGTGAACCAGTCTACAACACCCTGGCTCCAATTGTTGTGCTGGCTCAGTTGTATGCCTGGGTCACCAGCCTTGTCATTCCAGCCAAGTTCCTGGAACAAGGCTCTGAGTCAGTGCCCTCCATAAGGTCTACATGAATGTTTACAAGGAAAGAGAATTCTCCAAAAACAGTTTCCTCAAACCTGACCTTAAGGTTTGCTTCTAAAGGGCACGGTGTCTGGTCTGCTGACAGGTGGCTAGAGTGTGGCACAAAGACAGGATACTGAGAGGCAAGGAGACTGGTGCTCCTATAGCCTCCTCATCTCCCTGCTGCCCTGAAGGCTCCCAGTGAGGACCTCAGGGACAGGAGAGGAGCAAGTAGGAGGCAACCCCCCTCCTGTGTCCTAGCATGCCTGGGGCAGCATCTAACCTCATGGTGCCAAGAGAAAGGCACTTGGGCCCCATGATAGAGGGCATGTCTGGAAGCATACAGGTCTAGACTAGAACCCAGGTTCTCTGACTCAACCTGTGTTATTTCTTTCACATCCCACAGCCTGAGGGCTACATGTACCTGTGGTACGTGGCAACAGCCTCATGGACTATGCCCTTCTGCCTCCTTTGCGAAAGAAGCCATGGCCTCCTGCAATTCCTCAACAGGCTGGATCCCTGAAAGTAGCCACCAGTTGCAGTCAAGCCCCACTGTTTTCTGGACTCCTCCATCCATACAGGAAGTCTGTATCTCCGGAGTCAAAAGCTCCTGTGCTCTATCACCCCAAGAGTCCCACTGAACAGCCCAGGAAAAGAAGATCTTGCACTAGGGACCCTCTCTGCCAACTCTCCCTGCACATAGCAGGTGGGTGCACTGTGGGACAGAGAAGAGTGGGGCACAGACAAGCATGTCAGCCCATGGGAGGCTGAGATGAGAACCTGTGCCCTGTCTACCCTTTCCTGGGGAGCTCTTTCCTCAGACACTTGGAGCCACTGAAGAGGTTTGGGTCCTTGAACCAGTACCAGGTGTGAATGTTGGGGTAAAAAAAAAAAAACCAAGGAATTAAACATCTGTTCCTTATTTTTTTAATTCTCAGGCTCTGTGTGGCTTAATATGACATTTTGGATAGAAAGACTGCAGGGCAGGAACCTAGTAGGTTTGTCACCACAATGAGAGCTTCGTGCGTGCCAGACATTCCATGCTTCATCTCATAGAGCCTCTGCTCAGTGAGATATTGACATGGTCATTATTGTTCTATTCCAGATGGTGACTTTCCAGTCATAGCCAGTGACCAGTACTGCCATAGTCCAAATGTCCCCTACCCACTAACACTCTCACCCCAGTGACCAGGGATCCCACTTCTCCAGCAGGTCTAGAGTTGGTGAGGCCTCACTCTGAAAATAAGGTACCTGGGAGCCTGGAGCAGACTGCTGGGGAGGGAACTGTCAGCTTCTCCCTGCGTGGGCTTGATGCCTGTGCAGCCTTCCGCTTCCATTCAGGGGTGATTGAAAGCACCGGAGGGGGAACCGTGTGTCTTCCGGGATTATTTGCGGGGATAATGACTCTGTCTATTCTTAAGCAAGGGCTGGTACAGGTGCTCCCTCCTACCGTGACCTTGGTGTTCCAGGTAGGCCTGCTTTCTACTAGCGCCCTTCCAAGGGAACGGCTGCTTAGGCCCAGCAGGTGCACACAATAGATGAACAAGAACTCAGCCTCTCGCCTGCACAGACATCCTGGTTGGAGATCTGGGCTAAAGTGGGATTCCACCATATCGTATCAACTGTCAGGCAAGAAGAGTTCTCAAGTGCACCCTGGAATGGACGGAGTTCAAGAGCCATGTCCTCAAATATCTTGCAGGTCATTCTAGCCCTGTTGTTCAGACCCCAGGAGAATTCAGTAGCTCATCACACTGCCGGCATCATTTCTACCACATCATAAAATATCTCTGCCAGGTGCCCAGGTGATGGTCAGTGGGAGAAAGCATGAGGAACTGAATTCAGATCCCTGGCACCCATGTGAAATGCCAGGCATAGCAGCATGTGCCTGTAATCTCAGAACTAGAGAGGTGGAGACAGAAGGATCCCTAGGGCCCGCTGGTTAGCTAGTCTAGTGGAATTGACGAGCTCTGGGCTCACTGGGAGGCCTTGTCTCAAGAAATAAGGTGGAGAGAAAGCCAGACTCTGTAGAGAGCTTCTGTAATCTCAGCACCACTATGGCAAGATCAGAGGTGGAGACACGAGAATCTCCCAGAAACTTGACAGCCAGCTAACCTGGAGAATTTAGCAGTGAACAATGAGAGACCTTGCCTCAAAACAAGGTAGGAGGTGAGGAAGACCAACATTGGAGGTCATCCTCTGACCTCCACCTATACACATATGTAGACATAGGAAGAAAGAAAGAAAGAAAGAAAGAAAGAAAGAAAGAAAGAAAGAAAGAAAGAGGGAAGAAAGGAGGAAGGAAGGAAGGAAGGAAGGAAGGAAGGAAGGAAGGAAGGAAGGAAGGAAGGAAGGGGAACAGGGAGGGAGTGAGGAAGAGAGAAAGAACAAAACAAACAATAAGATAAAGTGTAATTGAAGAAGTCATTGACCATTGTCCTCCACAGGCATATGCACACACACACACACACACACACACACACAATAAATAAACAAATAAGATGCCTTTGCTATCTGTTCTTGGGGCTTAAGACTTGTGTCTCTTTTTACGATGCTGTTCTATAATAAAGAGGGCTCGGCCTACTGCCTTCTCCATCACTAAAGGGACACCCAGGTCTGAGGCCGGGTCTCCAACCACATATGTGTCCTGATTCCCACACCCACACTTCTTCATTCTCCATTTCCACCCTTATCCTTGAGGCTTAGGCATTCTTTTTTTTTTTTTAATATTTATTGACAACAAAACATACTTACATACAAAAGGTGCATAGTTTTCCCTCCCCTCCCCCCATTCCCCTTTAGAACTCCACTCTCCATCATATCCCCTCCCTCTCTCCATTAGTCTCTTTTTAATTTGATGTCATCATCTTTTGCTTCTATTATGAGGGTCTTGCGGAGGTATTGCTAGGCGCAGCAAGGTCATGGATATTAAGGCCAATTTCTGTCTGGGCAGTTGCATTGTAAGGAGTCGTACCCTTCCTTTGGCTCTTCCATTCTATCCGCTCCCTCTTCCGCAATGATCCCTGAGCCTTGGAGGGTGTGACAGAGATGTTTCAGTGCTGGGCACTTCTCCATCCCTTCTTCTCAGCACTATGTTGCCTTTTGGATCATCCCAGTGGTCATCGCCATCTGAAAAGAGAAGCTTCTCTAACCAGAAGTGAGAGTAGCATTAATATGTGAATATGAGCATTAAGTGTAGTATTTTCCGGGCAGCTTGGTGGGAGTAGTATATACATTTAGATAAGAGCATGCTTTATACCTCTAAGGCTCATGACCTTACCTACCATAGACTTTGCTTAGGTTTTTCAGTACCAGGTATGTATTCCCTCCCGTAGAGGGGGCCTTCAGTCCAATTATAGAGCAGTTGGTTACCCCACGAGTAGACATGCCACTATTGCACCCGTTCAGTCTTTGGGCCTGTCTGGCCAAATTTGAATATTCAGCGTCCACTGTTTTCACTGCTGATGACTTCTGTCTCCCATACTCTGCATGCAGTGCAGCTTTTTCCAGCTTTCAGTTGGCTGGTCTACAGGGAGAAGGTTTTCTGCTCAGCACCACTTGCTTTCTCAGTGACCTTGCCTCTCAGGCAAGAAATGTCTTCAACAATAGGGTCTTACTATCTGTTTCTCAGGGGAAACCAAGGGCTTTGGCAAAAGCCTTTAATGTTTTGGAGGCTACCGGGACCTCCTTGGCCAACAACTCACTGGAAGGTATCCCATCCCAGGTACTGAAAATTTTCTAGTAACAGTCTACAGCTTCTAGATGTACCATTATTCAAAAAAGTAGTTTTACATAAGTCTTATTCACAATCTTTTGAAATTAGATTGACCCTCCCCCTGCCCTTCTTTTATGCATTCTCTACCCATGGCCTTGGTTAGGCCATTCCCCTCCTTGTAATCAGTCCTTCCACTTACATATGTGCAATACCATGCACTTCAGTCCTTCCCTTTCCTCCGTCCCTTATAGCCTTTTACCAGCTTACTGGTTTCTGGTACCAATTTTTGGTTCCAGTTCACACACAAGTCTGTCTATTTGTAGCTAGGATCCACATATGAGAGAGAACATGTGACGTTTGGCTTTCTGAGCCTGGGTTACCTCACTTAGTATAATCCTTTCCAGATCCATCCATTTCCTGCAAATTTCATAATTTCATTTTTCTTTACCGCTGAGTAGAACTCCATTGTGTAAATGTACCACATCTTTATTATCCATTCATTTGTGGTGGGACATCTAGGCTGCTTCCATTTCCTAGCTATTGTGAATAGAGCGGCAATAAACATGGTTTTGCAAGTATCTCTAAGGAAGTGAGAAGAGTCTTCTGGATATATGCCTAGGAGTGAGGCTTAGGCATTCTTATCTCACAGACCCTGGAACTAGGCAGGGCTGGAAGATCTTGAAGCTATAACCCTCTCCATATTGCCTACAGATATTTGAGCTGGGCACATGAAGAATAAGGGAGATGCTTAGAGATGTCCAGACCTGCAGAAGCTCAGAAAGCCACTTGACCTTCAGAAGATCTACCTGCATCCAGAGTTCTCAGGCCAGGATGAGCAGGCAGCACGCCTGCAGGCGCCCCTCCTGTCCAGCCAGGCAGAAGGATAATGTTCATGGCTTCCTGCATGTGGCTGTTGCTCAGACCCATCCAGCTTGCCTTCTTGCAGGCAAGACCAGGGTCGATCTCCCTCTTGGTACAGGAAAGCAAATGGCCTCAGCTCCAGGGGCTTTGGGGAATGGAAGGCATCAGGACTAGAGAGAAGGGGCCAAGCTGGTTATCCATATCTCTTGCAAAGTTTCTTTTTTTAAAATAACATTTAATTAATTTATTTATTTATTTATTCATTATTAGAGAGAGAAGAAGGCAGATATATAGAGAGAATGGGCATGCCAGGGCCTCCATCCACTGCAAACAAACTCCAGACTCATGCACCACCTTATGCATCTGACTTATTTGGGTTCTGGGGAATCAAACATGGGTCCTTAGGATTCACAGGCAAGCACCTTAACCGCTAAGCCATCTCTCCAGCCCTCCTTTTTTTTTAAAAAAAAAAAATTAAGCTGTGACTTACATACAGTTATAGACATCCAAGTGTGTCAATTCTTTCTTTTTTTATGTAGGGGGCACTCCAGGGTCTTTTATTAGTACAAATGCCAGACACGTGCAGCGCTTTTTATGTCTGGCTTTCACACAGATGCTGGGGACTTGAACTTGGGCCCTTGGTCTTTCCAAGCAAGCACTCTTAACCACTGAGCCATCTCCTGAAGCCCAATTTTCTAGCAAGAAGGGCTTAAGAGACCAATCTGTTCTGTGCAGGAAGCATTGCTGCCTTTGCGTGGAGCGTGTGTGGTTAGTGCGTAGACTATTGAAGTCTTGCTTTCTCAAGGTGCTTTGTACTCACCATGTAAGATTAAAGTATCAGTTTGGTAAGCGTAAGGACAGCAAGGATAACTTTGGATTTGGGGGTGAGGGAGGGGTGCTGATAGAGTCACAGGGAAGCTAATGCCACTCTAGAAAGCCTTGGTAGATGCAGCTCCTTTTCTTTTTTTATTTATTTTTGGAGGGAGAGACAGAGAGAGATAGAGAGGGAGAGGGAGACAGAGATGGGTGCGCCAGCAGTCTCTCAGCTGCTGTGAACGAAATCCAGATGCGTGCGCCCCCTTGTGGGCAAGTGCGGCATTGCGCCCTTGCCTCACTTTGCATCTGGCTAAATGTGGGACCTGGAGATTGGAACTGCTGGACATTGGAACCAGCGTTCTTAGGCTTAGCAGGCAGGCGCCTAAGCCGCTAAGCCATCTCTCCAGCCCCAGCTCCTTTTCTTGCTTCCCAGGAGTTGGGTTTGGTGAGTCTGACTTGGAAATCTACCAGGGTTTCTCCCCATCCTTTCAAGCAAGAACAGTCAGCAGGAAGCTTTCACACAGCCGGTCCTGAATATGCTGGCTAGCTGAAGGAATGGAGCAGGGACCTTGGCCCTAGGGGCTTCTGAGAGCCGGGTCTCGGAAGACTAAGTTGCTGAAGGGTATGCAAGTCTGTTTATTCCCTGGCAAGTCTCCCTAGCTTCAAAGAAAAGAGGCTTAAAAAGGCTTGGGCACCAAGAAGCAGACATCAAAAGCCGCCTGCCCACTGCCAGCCAGATGCGCTAAGTGCAAATGAAGCTGAAATGTGCAGATTCAATTTCCCTTGAAATGTACCTGTCAGCCCGGAAGGAAAAGATTAGAGAGTAAAGGGCTCTTCTCGCCCTACCTACCGCGTGTGCACGCCTCCCCAGCTCGCCCCTCAACTACTGAACGCCTCTGCTCTGGGGCTCAGCAAAGGATGGAGGAAGGTCCTCGCACAGGGTGGAGGGAGGATGGATGGTTTTAGTAGCTCAGCTATAGAAATTGAATAGAGGGTGCTTTGCCTGCTCCTAGGAACAATGGGGCCTCAGAGGATTTGAAAGGAGGACGTATACTGCCCTTGTCTCCAGCCATGGATGCCTGAGTCTGGTACCAAAGGACCCAAATACCAACACCAGGAGCCTATGGTTTGATGGGGATGTCACAGCCCATCTGGAAGGGAAGGTCCTCATTAAAACGGAGCCAAAATGGCTGGTGATCAGGAGCTAGGAGTTGGATAGAAGAGACTTGGTCCTGCCTCAAGTGAGCATCCAGTCATATGGTGGAGGTATCTGGCTCCAAATTCTTCAGTCTGATGGCCAGCAATGCAAGCCCTTCTGCATCAAAGACCAGCCTGTGTAAGATTGCCCTAAGCAACAAAGCTGCCCAAATTAGATTCCACATACCTCTTTATCCACTCCCTGGCCATCCCAGGGGTCCTAGTCTCGCCTTTCTGCACACTCCCAGCCTCACTGCCCACTATACACAATCCCCTGTGCATCCACGTCACCAGCCACATGCTCTGGGAGTTCCAGTTCTGAAGGCAGAAACTGTCCAGTCCAGCCTGGCATCAAAGCTGAAAATAGCAAGAGCAGTGGGCAACAATGGAGTGCTCCCCAAGCCTGGCATCTTGAGCTGTAGGATAAGATAGCTAAGGCATAGCCCTGCCTAGGGATGGTGGGGGGGACTGTCCCAACCACACAACTGCCAGGCCCTCTTAGGGCTGAGCCCTAAGCAGACACAGAGGAGCAAGGGTGGGGCCGCAGGCTTCCATCCCACAGGAGGGGGCACTTGGCCTTGATAATGAGCATGTTGGCTAGGAATGAATGTCCCACGAGACAGAGAGAGGGTGACAGCTCCAAGAGGGACAAGCTCCACTGTGCCCAGAGCTTCTAGGGCCCAGGGATAAAGAGAAAGGCAGTCACCCTGGTGCTCAGTGCTTCTCCAGCTCCTGCTGGCTAGAATAGCCTGCCAGCCCCAGCACCTCAATCCCCAGGTGTTGGTGTCATCACCTTTTGGGACCAACTGAACCTGATTTCGGATCCTGAATGACTGGTGTCAAGGAATTGAGGTGAGACGGGCAAGCCAACAGAACCAAGGGGCTCCAGGCGATTTCTTAAGTATAAGAGCCCTGAGGCAACGATTTGTAGAACTTTTATTAGAACAAATCTGTGTACAGGGTTCATGTAGAGTTTATGCAGATAATGACCGAGACAACACAAAGTAGACAGTAACATTTCTATCTCAGAAGCAGGAGATGCTATAGATAGATACTAAACTTCCAAACAACTAAAGAGTGAACATCACAAACTGTTCCCAACATTCCGAGATCAAATACAGGTGTCCTTCTCAAAACAGTGTCGACAAAATTACAAAGTGTTTTACAAACAAAATGTAGCAAACTAAGACCTTTCTACACCCAGGCCAGGAGAGGGCCAAGCTGGTGCTTTTCTGTGTGCAGGACCACAGACTCCACCTTTGAGAAGCACAGTCGTGAGGGGTCATGGCAAATTCAGTTATTATTCCCAGCCCTTCATTCCTCCTGGTAATAGAATTAAACACCTGCTCCTTTCTCCAGGTGGCTGCCTCCTGCCATGACATGTTCCTGCCCCACTGGGCTTCACTGCAGAACTTGGTTTGACCAGTAAAAGCTCAGAGGTTCTGATGGGAATCTGGTGTAGTTGGCCTTTTTTTTTTCAATATATTTTTTTATTTACTTACAAGCAGAGAGAGAGAGTGGGAGAGAGAGAGAATGGGCATGCCAGGGTCTTCAGCCCCTGCAAACAAACTCCAGTTACATGCACCACTTTGTGCATCTGGCTTTATGTGGGTACTGAGGAATCAAACCTGGGTCGTTAGGCATTGCTGGCAAATGCCTTAACCACTGAGCCATCTCTCCAGTAGTTGGGCTTTTTTGTGCTCCCACCATGTGCCGTGGAAGAGCACCCTTGCGATAGCTGCTGGCCCCAGAATGGCAGCCACAGTGCACAGACCTGTGTGAGAAAAAGCGTTTGTGGTTATAAGCCATGGCGATGTAGGAGTTGTTTGTTATACAGCTTCGTCATAGCATAAACCTGCTCGATACAAAGGCTTTGCAGGAAGGATATGCCGAGAAGCTGAAGATCGCTCCAAGTAGAACAGCTGAATGTGAAGTGGATTCCACTTAGCCACACTGCCTCGGCTGTAGAGAGTAAGCCACACAGCCTGTGCCTGGGAGCCTCTGCCCTCCACCACCAGGGTTGTTCCCCCCCCCGCCCCGGCCTTTTCTGTAATAAGGAATAGTGGTGAGCAGGCCTGTGAAATACTAATGCCGATAAACAACTCGAATCAAACAATACTCCCTCAATTCCAAGATGTCATTGTTTTTATGTCACCATCGAGTGAGTAGTTTCATCCGGCTAACACGGAAGCTCCAGCTTCCCTAAGATTCATCAGCTCCCCTAAACTAAAAGGTCGGAAAGGAAAATAGTGGAGGTCTTCGAATCAAGGAAGTACTGGAAGCAGGGACGCCAGGTGGGAGGCTGTTGTCTCAAGGCAGGAAAAATAAAGAAAAAAGAAAAAGAAAAAGAAAAGAAAAACAGCCACATTGCTGGTCTGGATAGCAGAGAGAAGGACCTGTCCGAGTAGAATGTGGAAGCTTTCCGTTCTGTGATGCCACAGGAGACCCTCGCAGCACAAAAGGCAATGAACACACACATCTCCAGGTCTTACCACTCCACCCTACTCAGGCTGTGTCAGAGCAAAGGCCAGTACAAGCTGCCCACCCCCCCTCCCACCTTTCTAGAGCAGCATCTAAGAGCTGCAGGGAGTGAGGTCTGCAGGCTGAGAAGCAGAAAGCACATCAATTTCTGTTGCTTTCCTATGATCCATTTGGTTCTAAGTCAGCTGTAGACGAGCTTCGCCCACGACTGGCGGTCTTTTAATTTAATTGTGTGATGCTGGGGTGTTTTCCCCCCAGCAGATACATCAAAATTGTCACGTTGTAAATAAACAGCCTCCTTCCCCCACGCGACACCCACCATCCCCATCACTGACGTGCAGGCACAGCTGCAGCAGCTGGAAGGAGGGTGGGGGGAGGGGGGACAGTCTGCCATGGTGTAGGTCTCCAAGAACAGGGTAGGCAGCTGTGAACCTCCCCACATTCTGGGTTCCTGGGGAACATCCCACAGTCTCTTGGACCCTCAGGCTCTTGATCTGAGAGGTGAGTCTTATCCTGAGTCAAGTTTAAATGAGAGCTACACCTGGAGCTGGAAAGCGTGAAGTGTTTAGAGACTTAATGGAGTGACATTAGACTGCACTTCTAAGGCTCCACTTTGAGCTCTGGCCAGCTCCCTCACTTACTGTGGGATCTGGGAAGAGCTGCTGAACCACTCTGCCCCTCCATTTCCTGATCTGTAAAATAGAGCAAATAAGGAGGCTAGACTCACAGCATTGCTGTGACGCATCAATGGAGTATATCTAAAAGGCTTGGAAGAGAGCTGGCATATGGCAAGGGACTGGTAAATGCTAGCTAGGCGTGTTACATCTGGGTCAATAGTTTAAGGTGAGAGGCTTGGGGTCCCCCTCCCAGATTTCCCAGGCTCCTGATTCCCAGAGGGAAAGGATGCAGCAAGAATTTTCTGATTTGTCACTCCCCATGGAATGTGTTGTCTCCACCCCACATGACCCATACATACCCAGAGAGTGGGGGACATGACAGTGCAATGATGGGAACCCCCACTGAGAGCAGTAGACAAAGAGGATTGGTCATCGCCAACATCCTTTTACATGGCAAGAAAGGGCGGGCATCCTTCCTACTGGGCCCAGGAGCCAACAGCAAGAGTGGAACAAATTTTTCCAGCAATACTTGGCCCCTACTGCCCAAGTACCAGGATTAGATCTATGAAGAAAATGGACCATGTGCCTCCTGCCTTGGGTGTCCATTTTGTGTGTTATGACACAGGGCCTGTGGCCTCTGGCGTCAGGTTGGTTTTGGAACTCATTGAGTCACTTCAGTTTTCCAATGTCAAGCAGACTATCAAATAGCTCCCCAGCCCAGTCTCCTCCTCTGGGACCGCCATTTTGCCTGGCCATGTGAGCTTGAGGGCCAGATGGGACTGCCTGCTTCTCTGAGATTCCCAATGCGCTGGGCGTAGGGTCCAAATCATTGCAGTTGTTAAACCGCGTGTGGCAGAGACTGTTGACTGCCCCCTTCTCTGATCACAGAGTCTCTTGGTTCCAACTGGACACACAGCCCTTCAGAGTTACAGATTTCCCAAGCATCCTTGCAGCTTGGTTTGCAGCAGAGTGGGAGACCTGAGACTGGCTTGTGCTCTTGGAGCAGGTGGTCAGCCCTACAGTTCCCTGCTGCCTTTGTCACTTCCACTGGTGGAAAGAGAGTCGATAATGTTGGGTCGTGGTGATCACACTAAAGAGGGTGACACCATAAAGAATAGCAGGACCACCCACTCCCTGGTCTCCATGTCACAGTGCACTGTGAGAGGCAGCCCATAATCCCTAGAAGCAAACAGTCATGCATGTTGTTTAAGCTGCTGTCCCTTTGGGTCTGGGCCCCAGTGATAATGGGATGTGTTGTGTGGGTCAGCCACTGTGGCTCACCTGTGAGGGGATACACACAACATGAAGGTGGGGGCGTGGGTCCGTGGCCGAGCACTTGTGGTTCCATCCTCAGCACCGCGCATGCAGGTAAGTAATAATAATTAAAGATTCAGCCTGCATTCTCTCTCTCTCTCCCCCTCTTTCTCTGTCAAATACATAAATAAGTCTAAAAACATTTTTTAAAAGGGCTGGAGGGATGGCTTAGCAGTTAAGGCATTTGCCTGCAAAGCCAAAGGACCCAGGTTCTGTTCCCCAGGACCCACATTAGCCAAATTCACAAGGGGGTGCACGTGTCTGGAGTTCGTTTGCAGTGGCTGGAGGCCCCAGCGTGCCCATTCTCTCTCTCCCTCTTTCTCTGTCAAATAAATAAATAAAAAAAAATAAAATATTTTAAAAAATATTCAGCCTATGATGACTCCAAAATGCGTTGCCTAGAAGACGAAAAGAGCAGTAATATAGCTGTTACCTGACACGACAGTCTGGTGGAAAGAATGTGGCCGTTGGAATGTGGAGTGTTTCCCATAGCCGATGTGTTTATGACTAAGCCTTATCCTCATTCCCCAGCTGCGGGAGCCTTTGGAAGTGGAGCCTTGCTGGAGGAGGCTGTCATTTGGTGGAGGGTGGACCTTGAGATTTTACAATCCAGTCCCACTTGCCAGCTGCCTTCTCCCAGCTGATGTGATGCTCTGCTGGCTGCTCTTGTCATGCTTGCCCTGCCAACATGCAAACTGAAATAAACCTTTTCCTTCCTTAAGCTGTTTGTGATAAGATGCTTTGTCTCAGTAAAAATAATTTTTAAAAAGGCAACTGCTATAGGAAGATGACAAGTTCAGTTTGGGAACAAGGGCTTAGTCTGCAGGTAGAACTGTCCAGAACCAGGAAGGATTTTGGGAGGCACCTCTAGAAGGATCTGAAGCACAGTACTAGGCACAGCGTTAAACAAACCATTCGGAGAAAAGACAGGAATCTAACAAATGCTCAAATAAATAGGTGCAACCACAATACCGTGAATATTAATGGAATGGAATACAGTAAGCCACTATCTCTGAGTGAATAAAAGGGTTGCCAGGCATGATGGTGTGTGCTTGGAATTCCAGCACTTGGGAAGTGGAGGCAGGAGAGTCAGAAGTTCAAAACCATCCTGAACTACTCAGTGCATTTGAGACCAGCCTGAGCTACGTGAGCTCTGAGAGATGGAGGAAATGTGGGAGAGAGAGATTTTATGAAGAGAGGCAGGAAAAGCCTCCATGAGGTCATGGTATTTAAATTCTGACTTAAATCATGTGGAGGGTTCTCAGGTAAATAGTGGGTAGAAGATGAGGCATAGAGAAAGACAAGCAAAAAACCCAACATGAGCAAAGGTCCTCTGGTAACATGATCTAAGGCAAGTACAATGGCAAGTTGTCATTGTTTTTGGCTGTCCAACATCTGAACGCCCTTCTTTTGTTTAAAGAATGTCCCACTTTTGCATCAGGCCTAGCTGTCCATCCTGGAGGCTGAACAAGCCAGCTAACCAATTTCCAGCCTCCCTTGCAGCTAGGATGCATGCAGGCACCTAACCTGGGCCTGATCAAACTGGTGTGTCCTGCCCTGCCTGCCACACAGCATCCTGCCTCAGCACACAGAACACACAAGGCTGCTGCTTTGTTCCTTAGAACTGTCATATTCTGGAGCTCTCAGGAAAATCTACTTTGTTATGCAAACCCTGCTTTATCCAGAGCTGAGTGGGTACACAGAGCCCCTCTTGGCTATCTAGAGAGCTGCTTCATAGCCCTAAACACATAAGGATGCCACTGTCAGACAAAACCTGCACCTGCTACCAAGGCTCTTCAGGGACCCAGCACCTGCTTTCTGAGGCACAACTCCGCATGGTTCTGCAGAAATCCTCTTAGCTTCACAGAACTTTGCCTTGGGCTTTGTTATCCACTCCAGTATTGATACGCAAAGATAATCTTTGTTCTGCATAACTCTGATTTGTTTTTATAGAAACTCACTCGACTACATAGAATTCTACCTTTTTCCTTGGAAAATGGGCCTAGCTGTGCCGAATCCTCCGTGAGCTTGTAAAGATCTGAATTCGCAGAACCCTGTTCTGCTGCCGAGAACCCTGCTGTGTGCTGGCTGCCTGGCCCATCACAGGGAGGTCAGCCTCATTAGCCGGGCACTGTTTACTGGGCTCGGGACCCTGCTGTTGGCCTGATAGCCTCATTGCTCTATAGGACTGCACAGAGAGAAGTCCAATGTCACCATCAGGGACATATATGGAAACCTTATGGCGTGCACTGAACTCATCTTTGTTTCATACACAGAAGTCTCACCTTCTTTCACAAAACTCAGCATCATCATCAAAGCTAGCAAAGGAGCCGGTTACCCATCATGCCTTTGTGGAGGTGCAACAGGTATAATCAGCTAATGGGTCCTCCCTCCTCAGATCCCCCTTGCCTAGGGTGAGGCCCAGAGGACTTGATGGCCCCAAATCAGGGCCAGATCCCCTTTGTTCTCCAGGCTACCTGCCAGGGGAGAAATTAAACCTGAACTGTGCAGAGTCCGGGTCCTCCAGGACCTCTGATCAAGGCTTCAGGGAGGGGCCAATACTCCCTCACTTTGCCTTGACGTTGGCCCTGGTCGCCTGGGCACAAATCTACTTGGACAGAAATAATCAGCCGAATTAATTTAGCTTTAAATAGCACCACTGAGAATGTTTCCACAAAATTTTCTCGGAGGAGAGCTAAGCAGAATTAACGATGGCACAATATCAGGGAGAAATGTTATTTATTAAGGCCTAATCATCCCAGGAAGGGAGAAGTTATCCTACATAATAAGATGGAAATTGGCCAGCAGAAGGCCTCATGAAGTCCAGCCCTGCACTGTTCAGCCCAGTGCCCAGGAGATATCCTGGGATCCCTGGTGGTCAGAAGCCTGGATATCTAGCTTCCTGCACAGGGCACTGGCCCTACTCATAGCTCTTTAGTCCTTGAAGACTAGCCATTCTTCCCAGTCCCAATGGCCTTCCTCTTGAGAGCCATCATACCTGCCCCCTTGCTGAACACCTCGGAGGGGGCCCCACTTCAGTAACTATGCAAGATACCAGCTCAGCACCAAGTTCTATACAAAGAGCATCTGTCCCACAGCCCCTCCTTAAGACCCCTTATCACTTTGTCTTTTAAACTCATGCTTATTCCACACCTACACCTAAGAGTCAAAGCGTCTCAGTGCTGGGGGGAGAGCAATGGAAGGTAGCCTGTCAATAAATGAGCAAGATGGATGCCAGCAGTCATAAAAACCCATGAAAGCTGGGCTTGGTAGAACAGTGCCATAATCCCAGCTACTGAGGAGGCTGAGGCAGGGAGATTACAAATTCAGGGCCTGCCTGGGCTATAGAGTGAGATCTAGGGCAGCCTGGGCCACTTAAAGAAACACTGTTTCCAAATTTAAAAATATGAAATGGACTTTGGGTGTACGTCAGTGGTAAACTGTTTGCCTTCCAGCACATGACCCTGAATTATATTTTTAGCACAAAAAAAAGAAAGAAAATGAAGAAAAGGAAGGAAGGAAGAAAGGAAAGAAGGAGAGGGAAGGAAGGAAGGAAAGAAAAGAAGAAAGAAAAGAAAGCAAGAAGAGCCGCCAGCATCTACCTTCAGAGAGGCCTAGGTTCAACTCCTCACTAACCATCCAACCACATCACTGAACTCGCTAAGGACATGTGGGACCAGTTTAGGAACTGGTTCTTGAAAAGAGATTGGGAAGAGGTCCAGGCTGGTGGCTCTGACAATCTTGTGTCCCATCCCAGGATTTTAAGGACCCTCTCTTCGGCCTACACAGTGGTCACGAGGCCAAGCTCTGCTGTGAACAGGAGACCCCGAGTCTTGGGCTCATCACCCACCAGCGCGTCTTCTCCCCACCCTCTGAAGCTGTTTCCTCCTCTGTTCAGTGGGGCAGTCCTAATCCCCACAGGCATGGTTTTTGTAAAATAATAATAATAATAATAATAATAATAATAATAATAATAAAATAGACCCTGAGCTCAGCACATAGGAAACACTTGGAAACAGGAAATGTGAGCTATGGTATAAGTTTTTCTGGCTGACAGGGGCATAGGGCAGGGGATCTGTGACAACACCTTCCAGGGCAAGGGTCACAATTACAAATTTGGAAAACTTACAGATTTATTTTCAGGTAGACTCTCTGGGCTTCCAGCCACTCCACTACCTGCATCATCACTTACCAGTTATCATGTATCACGTTACCTCTTCATCCCAGCCTTCCTTCTTTACTAAGGACTTCCCTTCATGGGGCTGGGGAGATGGCTTAGTGGTTAAAGGTGCTGGCAAAGCCTTCTGGCCTGGGTTCAATTCCCTAGCCACTCACATAATAGATGGGCATTTGTTTGTAGTGGCAAGAAACCCTGGCACCACCCCCATTTGCAAATAAATAAAGAAGTCTTCCCTCCCAGTGGAACTTTATAAACATGTCCAACTCCCCCCCCCTTTTTTTTTGTTTTTGGTTTTTCGAGGTAGGGTCTCACTCTAGCTCAGGCTGACCTGGAATTCACTCTGTAGTCTCAGAGTAGCCTTGAACTCATGGCTATTCTCCTACCTTTGCCTCCCAAGTGCTGGGATTAAAGGTGTGCACCACCACACCCGGCTCCAGCTCACTTTTTAAAAAATTTTATTTATTTTATTTATTTATTTATTTAAGAGAAAGCGGGGTGGGGGGACAAATGGTGAAAATGGGCACTCCAGGGCCTCCAGCCACTGAAAATGAACTCCAGACACATTTGCTACCTTGTGCATCTAGCTTATGTGGGTACTGGAGAATCGAACCTGGGTCTTTAGGTTTCACAGGCAAGCACCTTAACCACCAAACCATCTCTCCAGCCCCCAGCTTACTTTTAGTAGCAATAGATCCTCAAAAGTCTAGCATCACACTTTTCACTGGCTTAGAGTAGATCCAATGTCCATACTCTGGCCAACCCCTGTGGTCAGGGGCATGGACCATCACTAACACATGCAGCAACAACTCAGAGGACAGAGAATTTGGGCTGTTTATAGCCAGCACAGGAGCCGGTGAGGGAGGCTGAAGGAGCAAGGAGAAATCCTGGGTGTGAACATTCCAAAAGAGCAACATGTCCATTGAGCAGGGGTACATAGAACTCCAGGGGCAGCAAAGCCATCAGGGGATATTGGCCGGGAAGTCATAGGTCGCCATGGCCTAAGGGTCAATTTGAATGGTCAGTGGATGAGACTGAGTCCTGAGACCTGAGCTGGACACTTCTTATCAAAGCTTGGACTGGTTTCAACCCCTGTTTGAGATCTGGTTTCTGACATACATACGAGCTGTGCACACATCATGTTGTCTTCATTGCCTGGTCACCAGCCTCTGCCAAGGAGCCAGCACCTCTCTATGGCTGTGGACGTGACAAACGGCTCCAATTATCCTCTCTGAGCTCTGGTTTAATGCAATGTTTTATTAATGGTGACGATTAGACCAGAGCAAAGCACCCGCTGCAAGTGACTACATGCCTCAGGCCAAGGAATGCTCTCTGTGTGCAGAAACGAAAGGCCGAGAGGGGCAAAGGGCCACCTCAGCCTCAATTCCACCACAGGGTAATCACCCATCACCCTTCTGCACCTCAGCCGGGGGCGGAGTGAACGCCACTCTTGCCTGGCACGTTCCACCCATTGCTAATGCTTAACTGCTTCCCTGACTGACAAATTAAAGGTTTGAACCAAATGCGGGTGAGGGAGGGGGTGATGGCAGCTGCCCACCCTGCAATTAAGAGGTGGGTAGAGAAGGGGGGGTGCATCCTGCAGACATACCTTCCTCTCTCTCAGCTTTGGCTGGGTATTTTCAGAGAGGGTGTGAGTGACTGCTAACTATGGGTGAGTTATCTACTCAGCCACCCTTGGGGGCACTTCTCACTCAACCATCCTAAGACACAGGCCAGACAGGTTCCTCCACTGATGGGAACCTGAGGTCGGGAGCGTCTTATCCCCAGTCACAATGGGAGTGAAGGCAGGACACACATCAAAATTGCTGACTCTGGCTGAAGTCCTCCTCTGTCCAGCATGAGATTGTACCACGTGACTGTGTGTGGATCCCACGGAGGGAGGAGCATGGGTATTCCCCCCCCACCGCCCGCTTCCTAATTACATACTGAACTGGTGGATTCAGACGGAGCCTGGCAAATTCTGGGAGTGTACGTGTACAATGGATACTCACATTGTATTATTCACTTGTGGCTGTGACCAAAAATCTGAGAGGAAGCAGATTACGTTAGGAAAAGGTTTGTTCTGGCTTGCAGTTACAAGGTGATTCATTTCATCATGGTAGGAGAGGCATGGCAGCCAGGAACGGGAGGCCAACTGGGCACATTACATCCATAGTCAAAAAAAACAGAGTGAGGGGCTGGAGAGATGGCTTAGCGGTTAAGGCACAAGCCTGCTAAGCCTAAGGACCCAGGTTTGATTCTCCAGGTCCCATGTAAGCCAGATGCACATGGTGGTACATGCATCTGGAGTTCGTTTGCAGTGGCTAGAGGCCCTGGCGTGCCCATTCTCACTCTCTCTCTCCCTCTCTCTGTCTCTAATAAATAAAAATAAAAAGCCCACCAGCGTGGGTGATGACTCACAAAAGCTGTGTGTCCCGGAGCTCCTGCATTACTTACAGGCAGCTCAGTTGGCGGGAGAGTCTCCTCTCCCCAGCAATTGTCACTGCTGGTCTATGCTCCACGAGGGCACTCCTTTAAGGAGCTTTTTGTTTTGTTTACTTCCTGAGTCTTAAGGAATCTCTCTCCCAGAGAGACTGTTTCAGTTCAGAAGAAATCACTACATAAGAACCAAAATGGACCTTTCTGAGAAACACAAGATGCAATTCATAGCAGCAGATAATTCCAGGCTAAAGCAAGAGCAGGGTTAGAACTTTCAAGTGAAAGAGTGAATGAGACTCCAACTTCTAGGAAGAGGAGGCATTGGTTAAGAGCCTGGATCAGTTACTTTCTGATTCAATTGCTGAGACAAAATACCCAACCAGAAACAACTCAGGAAAGGAAAAAGTTTATTCTAGCATATAGTTCCAGAGGGTAAAGTGCATCTTGGCTGAGAAAGTGGGACAGAGGCAGGAAGCTGGTTTCACATTCTCACATCTCCAGGGAGGAATTAGAGAGAGGAAAAGAGGGAGAGAGGGGGAAGGGAGAGGGAAAAGGGAGAGGAAGAGGAAGAGAAGAATAAAAAGGAAAAAGAGCATGAGAGAGAGATGAATGCTGAGTGCTCAGCTTTCTCCTTTTGAAAAAAACATTTTATTTATTTGAGTGAGAGAGAAAGAGGAAGATAAAAAGAGAATGGGTGTGCCAGGGCCTCCAGCCACTTACAAATGAACTCCAGACACATTCGCCACCATGTGCATCTGGCTTCCATGGGTCCTGGGGAATTGAACCTGGATCCTTTGGCTTCATAAGCAAGCACCTTAACTGCCAAGCCATCTCTCCAGCCTAGCTTTCTCCTTTTTCTCCAGACCAGGGACACAGCCCACAATTAGAGCAGGTCCTCCCACTTCAACTTGCCTAATCTAGAAAATCCCTTAAAGACATGACGAAAGATTTAGAATCACTACAGTCAAGTCGATGACCAGAGATTAACCATCGCAGAGCCCAAAGGAAACTGAGGTTGGAAGGAAGCAGATAGCACAGGGCCAGGTGAGGGAAGTTCTGCTCCTCCACCCAAGGAACCATAATGACTTCAGGCAGGGATGTGTTTCAGAAAAAGCATGCTGGATCTGTGGGAGGGGGAAAGGAGGCCAAAGGACTGCTGTGGGGGGCTGGAAAATGATGCTATCATGGTCCAGCGTAGGGAACAGTCCGAACTATGGTTGGGGCTTGGACAAGAGGAGACAAGACTCCAACTATGTGAAGGAACTTGTCGTGGACTGATAGGGCAGCATGGGGATGAAAGCCTCAAGATGCCAACTAGGTCTCTGACATAGGCCATAGTGGCAGGAGTTGTTAGAGAAGAGTCTTTGAGAAGGAGTTGAAATAGAGGTCCACATGGAGAAAGACACGTTAACTGGGTGCAGTCAAATAGAGCTGGGTTTCCTAAGGCCATCAAACTGGGCCACCAGGATGGTTATAATGGAAGTAATAAACAAAGCAAAACCTGATTTTCATCTTGACCATGAAACCCTGTACCTCCACGGCTTGGCTCTGGGCTGGGCTCTCCCAGGGACTAGACCTGCGACTTAATTTCCTCTCTAACAATCATCCATCCTTAGGGCCTTCAAAGTATTACAACATTTTTACCTGGTCATGTTTTTTTTTTTTTAACTTGGTAAGAATAATATAAATTTGACCTTTTCAGGGGCTTTTTGGCTCTAAGGGGTTTTATGCTGTTTGTTTGGTTTTTAAGGTAGGGTCTCACTCTAGTCCAGGCTGTCTTGAAATTCACTATGTTGTCTCAGGGTGGCCTCAAACTCACAGTGATCCTTCTATCTCTGCCTCCTGAGTGCTGGGATTAAAGGTCTGTGCCGCCATTCCCGCCTGGTTCTGAGTTTTAACATATATATGGATTCATGTGTCCACCAATGCAGGACTTTGCCTTACTCCAAAAAACTTCCTTGTGCTGAACCAGGTAGTAAACCCCCAACCCCTGGCAACCACTAGCGTATTTTGCCTTCTTGTAGAATGTTCTGGAAATATGTGGAATCATACACAAGAAGCCTCATAAGACTGGTTTTTTTGTTTTTTTTGACAGAGAGAGACAGAGAGAGAGAGAGAGACAGAATGGGCAGCCTCTCAGCCACTGTGAAAGAACTCCAGACACGTGCGTCCCCTTGTGGGCAAGTGTGGCATTGTGCTCTTGAGTCATTTTTTGCGTCTGGCTAAATGTGGGACCTGGAGAATCAAACGGGCGTTCTTAGGCTTGGCAGGTGGGCGCCTTAACCACTAAGCCATCTCTCCAGCCTGAAACTGGCTTTTTACACCCAGCATAATGCCTTTAAGATTCGTTCAAGGTGTATCTCTGTATTGTAATTCATTTCCTTTTGTTGCTGAAGTATATTTCATTGTGTAGACGTACTATGGCCGTTGACCCAATGAAGGACACTAGGGTTGTTTATAGTTTGGGGCAATGATAAACAAAGCTGCCAGAAACAATGACCTATAGATTTTTGCTGAACATAAATTCTCTAGGGTATTTCCTAACAATGTTATTGAGTTGCATGATGTACATGTTTACAAACATATCTGTATCCTTGGCATTCCCATCCGCAAAGGGTGAGAGTTTCATTTTCTTCACCAGTACTTATTATTGGCAGTTTTTCTTTTAGCCATTCCAATAGGCATGTAATAACGTTTCGTTGTGGCTTAGTTTACATTTCCTTGGAAACTAATGATATTGTACTTTTTTTTTCATGTGTTTGTTTGTCATCCATATATTCTCTGTGGTGAGGTGCCTGTTTAAGCAGTTTGCCCATTCTTCTTTTAAATGTTTTTTTAAAATTTATTTATCTGAGAGAGAGAGAGAGAGAGATAAGAGAAAGTGGGCATGCCAGGGCCTCCAGCCACTGCAAACAAACTCCAGACACATGCGCCCCTTGTGCATCTGGCTTATATGGGTCTTGGAGATTTGAACCTTGGTCCTTAGGCTTCACAGGCAAGTGCCTTAACTGCTGTTGGGTTGTTTGTTTTCTTTTTTTTTTTTAATTTATTTATTTATTTATTTATTTGCATGCAGAGAGAGATAGAAGAGATGCAGACAAAGAGAGAATGGGCATGCCAGGGCCTCTAGCCACTGCAAACAAACTCCAGATGCATGTGCCCCTTGTGCATCTGGCTTACATGGGTCCTGCAGAATCGAACTGGGACCCTTTGGCTTTGCAGGCAAATTCCTTAATCGCTAAACCATTTCTCCAGCCCTGTTTGTTTTCTTATTTGTTGAGTCCTGAGAGTTCTTTATGTACTACGGATACAAGTCCTTTGTCAGCTATGCAATTTGTAAATATTCCCCACTGTCTAAATCTTGTCTCTTTGTGTGTGTGTGTGCACATGCGCACAAGCATGTGCCTATGTAGATGCCTTTGCATGTACATGGAGGCCAGAAGAGAATATCATGTGTCCTTCTCCTATCACTCATCCCCATGTCTCCTTGAGAGAGTCTCTCTCTCTCTCTGAACACAAAGCTATGATTTTCACAAGCCCTCACAATTCTCCTGTCTCTGCTTCCCATAGGCCTAGGGTTTACAGACATGTGTGGTCATGTCCAGGTGTTTATGTGGGTGGGTGCTGGGAATCAAATGTGGGCAGTCTCACGCTCTCTCCGGCTCTTGTGCTACAGCAAATGCTCTTAACCACCGGTTCAGCTCCCCACCCTAAAGCTTGTCTTTCGTTCTCTTAGCAATGTCTTCCATGTAATAGGAATTCATCTTGGTGAAGTCCTATTTATCATTTTCTTACTTTGTGGATAATGCCTTTGATGTCATATTTAAGAATTCTTGACCTAGCCTTGACAAAGATTTGCCACTATACTTTCTTTGAAAAGTTCTACCTTTTACATTTAGAACTGTGATACACTTGGAGTGAATTTTTGCACAAGGTATGACATTTAGGGGAAGGTCATCTTTTGTGTATATGGGTGTTCTGTTGTTTCAACAGCAATCGCTGGGGCAGATTACCTTTCCAATGTGTCAGCATCAAATGATCTTATTTATGTAGGTCTGCTTCTGACTTTCTGTACTGGACCATTGACATGTGATTATTCTCTGTGTCATTCTTTTTGCCAGTTCCACACAGCCTTGACTACTGAATCTTTATAACACACCTTAAAATTGGATCCTATATGTCTTCCACTGTGGGTCTTCTTTTCCAAAATTGTCTTGGCTACTCTATTTTTTTTTCTTTGCTTTCTTTCCAAACAAATTTTAGAGGCAGCTTGCTTGTATCCACCCTGCCCCCCCCAAAAAAATAAAATCATGATGTATTATCACTAGAATTTTCTTAACTCTGCAGGTCTATTTGGAGAAAACTAACATCTCATTGCATTGTGTGCATGTGCATGTGCGTGTGTGTGTGTGTGTGTGTGTGTGTGTGTGCAGGTGAGTGGTGTGTGCAAAGGTGTGCACCCATGCTGAGGCTAAAAGAGAATGCTGTATGTCGTCCCTTATCACTCTTCTACCTTAATTCCTTGAGACAGGGTCTCTCACTGGGCCTGGAGTGCATTGTTTTTCACCAACACTGGCTGATCAGAGAGCACCGCTAATCCTCCTGTCTCTGTCCCCTCAGCATTGGGGTTACAGGTATGCATAGCAATGACCAGCTTTTTTTTTCACGGTAGAGGTCTCACTCCAGCTCAGGCTGACCTGGAATTCACTATGCAGTTCCAGGGTGGCCTTGAACTCTGTTATCCTCCTACCTTTGCCTCCCAAGTGCTGGGATTAAAGGCGTGCACCACCACGCCAGGCTCATGACCAGCTTTTTAACATGGATGTTGGGACTCCGACTCGGGTCTCAGTTCATATGGCATGGACTCATACCCACTGAGTCAGCTCTCAGCCCTGGCCACTGTATTATGTTGACTTCTCTAATACATGCACACACTGTGCCTCTCTATATAAGCCTCCTTTGATTTAGTTTATCAGCATTTTTAGTATGTAGATTTATTTTATCATATTTAGCATATGTAGTATACAGATTTATTTTACCAGTATTTCCAGTATATAGAACCAGTATATGATTTTTAAAAAATTTATACCTAAAGGTTATTATAAATGATACCATTTTATAAGCCTTTTAATAGTCATCTAATTGACCATTGCTCTTGTATAGAAATAACACTTTTTTTTTTTGTCCTGTAACCTGCTAAACTGAAATGGAAACTTAGTTGTGGGAGTTTTATTTTTTTAAAATATATTTATTTATTTATTTATTTGAGAGAGAGAGGAAGAGACAGAGAGAAAGAGAATGGGCATGCCAGGGTCTCCAGCCACTGCAAAATAACTCCAGATACATGTGGCCACCCTGTGCATCTGGCTTATGTGGGTCCCGAGGAATCAAACTGGAATCCTTAGGCTTTGCAGGCAAATGCCTTAACCACTAAGCCATTTCCCCAGCCTGTAAGAGTTTTCTTTTAGTGGATTTCTTAGACTTTTCTATGGAAACAAAGTTCTGTTCTATGAAGAGGGAACAATCCGATTTCTTACTTTTTAATCTATATATATTTATTTATTTTTCTTTCCTGATTGCCTTAGCTAGAACTTCCAGTGGTGAGTGGACATTCTTGACTTGTTCCTCATTTTGGGAGGAAAACATTCCATGGTTCACCATTAGATATGATCTTATTATAGCATTTTAAAGATTTTATTTTAATTTATTTATTTATTAGAGATAAAGAGAGGGAAAGAGAAAGAGGGTGAGTGAGAATGGGAGCACCAGGGCCTCTAGCCACTGCAAACAAACTCCAGATGCATGCGCCCACTTGTGCATCTGGCTTACATGGGGCCTGGGGAATCGAACCCGGGTCCTTAGGCTTTGCAGGCATATGCCTCAACTGCTAAGCCATCTCTCCAGCCCTATTATAGCATTTAAAAATAGATGTCCTTTGTTAGGTAGAGGAAATCCTTTTGTGTCTTTGAGAATTTTTTCTCAAAGCCAGTGTTAATTTTTTTAAACATTTTATTTTTATTTATTTATTTATTTGAGAGAGAGAGAGAAATAGGCAGAGAGAGAGAGAGAAAGAGAGAAAGAGAGAATGGATGTACCAGGGCCTCTCGCCACTGCAAACGAACTCCAGATGCATGCACCACCTTATGCATCTGCCTTACATGGGTCCTGGGGAATTGAACCAATTGCAGACAAATGCCTTAACCACTAAGCCATCTCTCCAGCCCCCAATGTTAATTGTTTGAATGTATTGACAACCTCCATATATATACACAGTATAACCTGACCATAATCCCCTCCCAATGCTGAATGCTATTGGATATGCTTTTCCTGAGGCTGTTAACATGACAGCTGATGTAATTTTCCTCATTTAGTATTCCTATGATAAATACTTCTTAGTCCTGGTGTGTTGTACATGCTATAGACTGTGAGAATCAATATGCTAGTATTATGAGGAAACTTTGTGCCTGTGCTAACCAGGGCAATGGATCTACAGTTTCTTCTTCATGTGCTTTCTTTTCTGGCTCTGGTGCTCTAGTTTCCAAAAGAGATCATGTAGAATTCTTCCCAGAATTTTCTAGAGAAGCCATATTGACTAGGATATTTCTTTTCTTTTCTTTTTTTTTTTTTTTGAAAGACTTATCTACAAATTCGATTTTCTTAATACGATAATTTTAGTCATCCCTTATATACATATATTTTTTGATTTTTTGAGGTAGAGTCTTTCTCTAGCCCAGGCTGACCTGGAATTAACTATGTAGTCTCAGGGTGGCCTTGAACTCAAGGCGATCCTCCTACCTCTGCCTCCTGAGTGCTGGGATTAAAGGCGTGCGCCACCACGCCCAACTTACATCCCTTATATTTTGAGTCAGTTTTGATTGCTTGTGGTCAATGGCAGAATGTGATGGCTTGAATGTCAACTGTCCCCCATACTCTCATGAGCTTCGGATGAAGCCTCATACTTGATCCCCAGCTGGTAGAGCCTTGGGAAGTTGGAACCTTGCTGGAGGAGATGTGCCACTGGGCATGGGCTTTGGGGTAATAGTTCCCCTCTCCAAGTTTAGTACGTAGACAACTTACTTTCTGCTAATATAAAGATGTGACCCAGGCTTCCTGCTTAGGCCTGTCATGCTTTTCCTGCTGTGATGAAACTTTGCCCTTGAAACTGTAAGCCTAAATTAACCCATTTCTTCTATAAGCTACTTCCAGTCAAGTGTTTTATCCAAGCAATGAGAAGGTACCTGCAAAAAAACAAAACAAAACAAAACAAAAAAAAACCTGAAACAGAATAATATATAAACTTAATGGATTAGCAAACATCTCCTTTTCACAGCTCTTGGGAAATTCAAGATCAAGATGCCAGAAGGTCTGGTGTCTGCTGAGGGCAATCTTCTAGTTTTCACATGGCTGTCATCTTCTTGTACCTCACATAGCAGACAGAAGTCACATTCTTATTATTATTATTTATGTGAGAGAGAGAGAAAGGGGCAGAGAGAGGGGGGAGGGAGAGAATGGGCGCACCAGGGCTTCCAGCCACTGCAAACGAACTCCAGACGCATGTGCCCCCTTGTTCATCTGGCTTACATGGGTCCTGGGGAATCAACCTGGGATCCTTTGGCTTTGCAGGCAAATGACTTAACCGCTAAGCCATCTCTCCAGCCCCCAGAAGTCATATTCTTTATGTTTCTTCTTATAGGACCACTAATCCCATTCACGAGATGTTTACCTTCATAATTTAATTACCTTTCAAAGGCCCTTTTTCCTGGCACTGTTATGTTGGGTGTTAGGATTTGAGCATATGACTTCGCAGAGGCATAAGCATTCAGGCTATAGCAACAGTGTTTGATAAATTGGTCCATTTCACTTATGTTATTAATTTTGTATGATTGAAGTTATTTAAAAATTATTCCCTTTTTTAATGAGTTAGGTCTCACTCTAGCCCAGAATGACCTGGAATTCACTATGTAGTCCCAGGCTGGCCTCAAACTCGCAGCAATCCTCCTACCTTGGCCTCCTAAATCCTGGGATTTGGCAACATGTGTACTAAAGTTGGAATGATACAAAGCATGGCTCCTGCACAAGGATGACATGCAAATTCATGAAGCATTCCATTTTTTTAAGATGTGCACCATGATGCCTGGCAGAGAGAGAGGGAGACAGAGGGAGAGAGAATGGGCACACCAGGGCCTCTAGCTTCTGCAAATGAACTCCACATGTCTGGCCATCTGTGGGTGCTGGGGAATTGCACTCTGGTCGCTAGGCTTTACAGGCAAGCGTTAACCACTGAGCAATCTCTCCAGCCCTCTTTTCCTTCTAATATCTGTAGTAATTCTCCCTCCTTATTCCTGATATTGCTCTTTTTCTCTCCCTCTGTGTGTGTCTATCTATCTGTCTTGATACAGAGATTTATCAGTTTTCAAATGACCAGCTTTGGTTTGTCTATTGGCTTTCTACTTTCTTTTTCATTTTGTTTTATTTTATTAAGACAGGATCTCCTGTAACCATAGCTGGTCTGCAATACACTATGTAGCCAAGGATGAACTTGTACCGAATCTCCTGCCTTTACCTCCAAAGTGCTGGGAACATAGTCATGTGCCACCATGTCCAGCTAGTTTTCTATTTTCATATCACTTATTTCTTTGTCTCATTTTTCTCCTGTTTGCTATTTTGCTCTTCTGAGTTCTTTCTCTTTTCTTTTCTTTTGCAGTATGGGGGATGGAATCCAAACATGCCAGCCAAGTGCACTGTCACGGAGCTATGTCCTCAGCAAGTTTCTTAATATAGACCCTAAAAGTATTGACCTGAAACTTTTCTTCTTTTACAATATTAAATAAATTTCCCTCTAACAGCTGCCTGCACTTTATCCATCAATTTTGATATGTTGTGTTTTCATCTTCATTCAGTTCAAAATTGTTTTGAATTTCCCTTATGGTTTCCTTTAGAAATATGTTGTTTAATTCAAAGTGTCTAGGAGGGCTGGAGAGATGGCTTAAAGGTTAAGGTGTTTGCCTGCAAAGCCTAAGGACCCAGGTTCATTTTCCCAGGATCCACTCAAGCCAGATGCACAAGGTGGCTTGTGTGTCTGTGCAGTGGCTAGAGGCCCTAGCGCACCCATTCTTTGTCTCTGTCTCTCTCTCATAAATAAATAAAATAAAAATCAAGTGTCTAGGAGATTTTTCTTTTGTCTTTCCAGTACTGATGTTCAGTTTGATTCCATCTTGATCAGAGCATGCCCTTGGTATGATTTCAATTTAAGTCTGTTAAGATTTATTGTCTGGGCAATGTTAATGAATGTCCCATGTACACTGGAAAATAATGTGTATTCCATGTGTGTTAGGTTGAATGTCTTTTACCTACTAGGTCCATCAATAAATGGGAAAGAAATGTTAACATTTCCAGTTATAGTTATGCATTTATTTATATCTCCTTTTGGTTCTGTCAGGTTGTTTTGTTGTTGTTTTTGCTTTGAGATGGGGTCTCGGTGTCTTAGGCTGGCCTTGTACTTATTATGTAGCTGAAGATGACTTTGAAATCCTGATACTTCTGCTTCCACATCCCAGATACTGGGGTTACAGGCCTGTGCCACCATGCTTGCTTTGTGCAATGCTGGAAATCAAACCCACAGTCTCACGCATGCCAGACAAACACTCCACTAAAGGAGCTACATTCCTAGCCCAGCTCCATCAGCTTTTTATTTGTGTACTTTGAGCTCTGTTATTAAGTATATCCACATTTAGATATTTATGCCTTCTTTATGAATTGACTCTTTAATTGTTGTAAGATAACATGTTCCCCTGATACTCTTTTGTTTTTATCTTTTATTTGTTTATTTGAGAGCAACAGACAGACAGAAAGAGAAAGATGCAGATAGATAGAGACAGAAGAGGCGTGCCAGGGTCTCCAGACACTGCGAACGAACTCCAGATGCATGCACCGCCTTGTGCATCTGGCTTACGTGAGTCCTGGGGAATCAAGCCTCGAACTGGGGTCCTTAGGCTTCACAGGCAAGTGCTTAACTGCTAAGCCATCTCTCCAGGCCCTGATACTTTTTTTTTTAAGTTCTAACATCTACTTTGTCTGATATTAATGTAGACATCTAGGCTTTTCTGACCAGTATTTGCATGGTATGTGTTTCTCTGCTCTCTCTCTTTTACCCTACCTATGTCATTATGCTTGATGTGAATGTTTCATTGACAACTTCTTTCTCAAATCCATTCTGATGCTGGAGCTAGTGTTAGAAGTTAGTGTTAGAGCATTTGTTCTTGATGTAATGTTGATTTTTTGAAATGAAATCTACCATTTTCGCAGCGTGTCTTTTCATTTGTTTCTGTCCCCTCCTTTCCTGACTTCTAGGTTAGGTGAACAATTTTTGTATTCCACTTAATTTATCAATTATAGTTTTTATTTTCTGTTCCCTCATATACCTTCTAGTCACTGATGTCTATAGGATATCAATATACATATTTAACTTTTCACAGTCTACTTAGAGTTATTATGTTAGCACTTCCAAGTTGTGTGTGCTAGTTTGTTTGCTTTTATAACTGCGACAATACACCTAAGAAAACTTCACAGAAGAAAGGTTCATTTAGGCTCACAGTTTAAGACGTTTCAGTCCATGGTCATCTGAATTCATTGCTTTGAGTGTTGCAGCCAAGAAGAGTCGTCATGGTATAGGGGCGTGCTCACCTCATGCTAGCCAGGAAATAGGAAGGTGGACAGAGGAAGAGACAGGAAGCAAGATATCCCATTTAAAGCACGCTCCTTATTTCCTCCAGACCCCACTTCCTGGTTTATACCACCTCCCAATAGTCTATTCAATTTTTTTTTAAATTGATTTGTTAGAGAGGGGGGCAGAGGCAGAGAGAGAGAGACAATATGAGTGCACCAGGGCCTCTAGCCACTGCAAACGAACTGCAGATGCATGTGCCACTTTGTGAATCTGGCTTACATAGGTACTTGGGAATCAAACCTGGGTCCTTAGGCTTTGCAGTAAAGTGCCTTAACCACTAAGCTATCTCTCAAGCCCAGACTATGCAATTTTGAATCTATCAATGGATTATCTACAATGAAGTTAGCACCCTCATCATAATAAACCATCTTTCATCAGCTGGGAATCAATTATCACCAGCTGGGGAATCAAGCCTTCAGCCCATGAGCCTATTGGGGGACATTTCAGGACCCACCCAAACAAGTGGAATGAGGAAACTTCTCCTCACCTATTTATGTCACTTTATACATTATACCTATAGTATAATTAAAGAACCCAAGATAAAGTCTATTGTATTTGCCCAGATCCAAACATTGACCTTTTTTTTTTTGTACTTCTTTTTCTTTATTCATAACATTCCCAACTGCCCTCAGGCACACTCTCCTTCTATTTCTGGAACTTGCTTTAACCATTCCTTTAGAGGAGACATGAGGTCAGCAAGCTTCCTGAACAATAGCTCCATGGACTATCCTGTTAGTGTTGTAGCACAGATCCTGAGGCTCTGACCGTTTCTACTAAATAACTTTTCTCCGTGTCATTCAGACTGGATAATTTCTAATGACCTATTTTCAAGTTACTGACTTATTTACTATTTAAATGCTGAAACTGAAGCCACCTCACAAGATGTTTTTACTTCATTTATTGTGCTTTTCACTTCTAAGACTTCCAATTGATTCTGCTTTTCATTTCCTATTACCTTTTTGGAGGCTCCCCATAATTTCATTTATCTCAAGACGGTTTGCCCATGTGTCTTGAAGCGTGCTGACGATTGTTGTCTTAAACTCTTTGTCTAATGGCTCAGGGTCTGTGCCCTTTAGCTGTGAGTGTTTATGGTTGTCTGTTCCTATGAGTGTTGAAATTTCCTCGACTCTTCTGATGCCAGGTGACTTTGGTTGTCTCTTGGACTTCTTAATATTATATTGTGGCTCTGGCTCTTAGTTAACACCCACGGAGAAGGTTGTTTTTGTTGTTGTTGCTATTTTGTTGCAAACAAGCCAGTTTGGTTCAGGTCATGAATTCCAGCCACCCTCCTGTGGGTTGTGCTTCCAACATCAATGCAGGTTTCAAAGCTGCTACCTTGCTGTTTGATCTGTCCCATTTAAGCATCACCCAAGGGCACGTTGGGGGATTTAATATGAGCCTGACCCTCTGTACATTTCTCAGTCTTTGATAGATGGTTTAGAATCAATTCATTCATGTTTACAAATAACGTTATAGGGTTCAATTCCCAAGGTCCTCCCCTTCCACGATTGCCTTCACCTTTTATGATTCCCTGGGACTCTCCTCAGGCCCCCAGCCAGAAAATTGCTGCGTATCACTATAACTCCACCTGGGGCTAAGGGCAGATAGAGGGAGACATGTGTTTCTTCCATTTGAGCTGGTGCTAGAACCTGCTTCTTCACTGTCTATCCCCTCTGGTTTAAGTAGGACACAGGCCCCTCATATATCCCTCCGGTGGGACAAAAGAAGCCTTGTTAGGGGGACTGTTGGAGTCAGGTTCGCATTACTGGTAGAAATCACCCAACCAAGAACAGCTTGTGGGAAAAAAAGAGGTTTATTTTGGCTTACAGGCTCGAGGGGGAAGCTCCATGACAGCAGGGAAAACAATGGCATGAGCAGAGGGTGGACATCACCCCTGGCCAATGTAAAGTGGACAATAGCAACAGGAGTGTATGCCAAACACTGGCATGGGGAAACTGGCTATAATACCCATAAGCCTGTCCCCAACAGTACACCATCTCCAGGAGGCTTTAATTTCCAAGTGCCATCAGCTGGGGAGACTAGCATTCAGAATACCTAAGTTTATGGGGGACACCTCAATCAAACACCACAACATTCTGCCCCTGGTCCCCATAAACTGATATCCATACACGATATAAAATACAATTCAAGGGTTGGAGAGATGGCTTAGTGGTTAAGTCATTTGCCTACAAAGCCAAAGGATGCCAGTTCTATTCTCCAGGACCCATGTAAGCCAGATGCACAAGGGGATGCATGCATCTGGAGTTCGTTTACAGTGGCTGGAGGCCCTGGCATGCCCATTCTCTCTCTCTCTCTCTCTCTCTCTCTCTCTCTTTCTCTCTCTCTCAAATAAATAAACAAGATATATACTTAAAAAGTTTAAAATACAATGCATTCAGTCCAACTTTAAAAGTCCCCATAGTTTTTATCAATACTAATGATGTTCAAACATCCCTGTAATCCAAGGTCTTTTAACATAATACCAAAAAGTCCCCCCAAACCCAAATGGCACAGAATAAACATTCATACTGCAAAAGATGGCATTGGGCATAGCAAAGAAATAGTCAATCAATACACGATTTAAACAGGGCAAACATCAAACTCTGTAGCTCCAAGTCCAACAACTCTAGCCAGTGACAAATCTCTAAGTCCAATAATTCTAACCAGCAACAAGTCTCTGGAGTTCCAATTCCACCCCTCCAGCTAGGCTACTCACAGTCCTGGAAAACTTCAGCTGGGGCTGGCAGCTCTCCTTGGCAGCCATCTCATGGTCCCAGCATCTCCACTGGGTCTCCACTGCAGCCCATGGGTCATCCTCATGGCCCCATGGGGTCTCCATGCAGGCATCCAGCAAACCTGCTTCACACTGCCCATGGCCATTTCCAAAACACAAGACCACACTGCAAACTCAATGACTTCTCTCTTTGCTTCATTTCTTATACTCCACAATACCAGGTAGGGTGCCAATTTGTTAATCCAGGGGGGAAGAAAGCTGACTTTGAAGAACAGGACACTCCTTGAGCACTCAGGCCCCTTCAAAAGAGTCTATATTCTTCCTGTTGCCCCAGTGCAGGTCAGCCAACCAATCTCAAAGGTTGTAATCTCACAATTGCAGCTGAACAGGCAGCAGTTCACCAAAAGATTTCTCTTTCTTTCTTTCTTTCTTTCTTTCTTTTCTTTTCTTTCTTTCTCTCTCTCTTTCTTTCTTCTTTCTTTCTTTCTTTCTTTCTTTTTTCTTTCTCCCTTTTTCTTTCTTCTTTCTTTTGCACCTGTCCATTTCTGTCCATTTCTACACAACACAACCCTGCACAAATTCTCAGGACACGGGCATAACAGCAAGCTTCTCACACAAACTGCTAGCCCAGTCCAAGCAAAGCTCTTTCTCACCCTCATAAGCCAAACCCCACAGTCCATAGTTCTTATTGCATTCAGGTCTTTCAACTCTGACCAGAATAGTCCATCAAGCTGTACTTACAGCACTGCAAGGCATCTCTTAGACCAAGGTTTCAAATCCTTCCACATTCCTCTTGAAAATCAGTTCCAAAAGGCCAAAGACATACAGTCAGGTGTCTAGTAGCAAATGACACCGCTCCTTGGTACCAACATTACTGTTATAGCCAGGTTTGCATTGCTGGTACAAATCATCCAACCAAGAGCAGCTTGTGAGAAAAAAAGGTTTTTTTGGTTTATAGGCTCAAGGGGCAAGCTCTATGATGGCAGGGAAAATGATGGCATAAGCAGAGGTTGCACATCACCCCCTGGCCAACGTAAGGTGGACAATAGAAACAGGAGCATGTGCCAAACACTGGCATGGGGACACTGGCTGTAACACCCATAAGCCCGCCCCCAACAATACACTGCCTCCAGGAGACTTTAATTTCCAATTGCCATCAGCTGGGGAGACTAGCATTCAGAATACCTAAGTTTATGGGAGACACCTGAATCAAACCACCACCGGGACAGATTATGACATTTGAGATCTTAGCAACTTAAGGTTTGCATTTTAAACGTCAATAAAGCAAAACAGAGAGAACATATAGAAGGTTCTGGAGAGACACACCTATAAATCCCTACTGTCACATGCTATGTGCCAGGCCGTTTTATAAGCATTTGGCACACAAAACCTTGTTTTGTTATCATAGCATCTCTGAGGTGGACAATATTGCAGTTACAAGGAAACTGAGGCTCAGAGAGGTTAACCAGCCTCTCCTCTCCAAGATACGCAATAAGTAAATGGAAGACCCAGGATCTCCTGGGTAGGTAGCTTGGCACAAAGCCAGGAGCATATCGACTCCAGGAGGATGGCCTTGGTTCATCTAGCCCTGTAGGCAGTTTCATGACCTGGAGCCATGAGACAGTAGAGCTGGTTATCAAATACCTTGTTCCCAGAGATCAGAGCGTCATCCAGGTCCCTCCACCAGACCCGTACCCTCCAGGTCAGGGTGTGGGGGTCATCCTGGCTCCATGATAGATGCACAGGCAGCTCCTTGGATCACATTCAGGCTACAAAAATCAACACAAACAACATCAACTGAGTGGCTTATAAACAACAAAGGTTTGTGTCTCACAGCGGTGGAGGTTGGGAAGTCTAAGGTCAAGGCATTTACGGTCTTAGGGAAGCCCATGCCACAGCATGTAGGAGACATCTTTTTGCATGAGAGACACTTCTAGCAGGATGAGGGAAGCTCACCTTGGAGCTGCCTGACATCTTTATTTCCCATCTGCCTGGGGTCCTCTCTTGGCAGAGGCACTAATCTCGTTCCCCAGGGCACAGCCTTCTGCCCTGATCGCCTCCTACAGACCCCCGCCAACATGTGTCTTTCCCCTGACGGTGTGTTTTCTACTCATGGATCGGGGTGAGAGGAACACAGCCACTCAGCCCTCAGGAGATGCCCCACCTTAGGCTTCTTGGCTACACATCACCAGCGGTCTCCCCACATGGAATCTGCCTGACCACACTCTTCTCCAGACCAGCCCCTGCCCTCCTTGCAGGATCTGTCTGGCTTCCCTCTGTCACATCTCCTCCTCATTCTTTACTCCCTTCCCTTTTTCCTCTCCCACTTCTCTTCCTATACCTTCATTTTCCTTCTGTTCCAGATGCCTTCCAAGCAGTCAGCCATGTGCCTAGAACAGTTCCAGAAGATGGAGGCTCCACTTTGCCCTTGAGAAGCTCCCAGTCCCAACAGAAGATGCAAGTAAGAAGATGCAATGGGACACCCATCTGGATTACTGGGATGATTGTCCCTCCCCATGACCCTGGGGGTTCAAATACACTTATTCCCCACGCACAGACCATTTGCTTTGCAAAGCGAAGTGTAGGTCGGATTTCAACTCCCACTTGTCCTGTTGACTGAGAAGCTTCGGGCAACGCATGATGTGCCCAGACGTTCTTGGAAGCCGTGCTCTAGGATCCAGTGATTATGTCTGCTTCTCCGTAAGCACCCCTCCCCCAGCCTTGTGCTGAGCCACAGGAGCTTTCTATACTGAGAGAGACACTTCTAGAAGGATGAGGGAAGCTCACCCTGGAGCTGCCTGACATCTTTATTTCCCATCTGCCTGGGGTCTCCTCTTGCTTCTTCCCCCGAAGCCCTCCTTCTCTTCTTCTCCCATGTCCTCCACAGGCTGGGGACGCCAGCATATCTCTAGCCTGTCATCGTGCTCTGCAATTGGAATCGACAGGTCCTTGGGCGGAGGCGCCAGCTCCTCTTCTGGCAGCGAACTAGTTCTAGATAAATGAGTATTGGTTTTCCTCTGTTTGTTTTCCATTTGCAGCTATCCTTTGATTTTTTTTTCCCCCTCTGCAATATCAGTTAAGCAACGAAAGCCTGGGTCTGCTTGTGCTGGGCATTGATGGGGCAGCTCCCAGAGTCTGTGTCTTTTATGTGCTTTTGTTTTGTTAGGTTTCTCCCCAGCCCGCCTCAAATGCCTCCTCTATTTTTGCAGACCAGGTAGGAAGGAAGGAAACTCACAAGTGCAGAGCATCTATTCATGCCAGGCACTGTGTGGGCGACTCGTGCCAATTGTCTCATTCCATCTTCAACAAAACAAAAACCAGCCAGCGTGGCAGGCGCTGTTCAATTTGTCCTGTTTTGCAGGTGATCGGTTTGGCACACAGAGAGGCTCAGATACCCATTCAAGGTGGCAAAGCTTAAACTAGAAGGGTGTTATGCGGAGCCCACAGCTTCCCCTACAGATGTGAGTTTCACGTATGGCTGGTTCTCAGCAAGTGCTAGCCAGAGTCCACTGTGGACACAGAGAGAGTTGTGCTCAGTACAGCAACACACATGGGTTAGTCTCCCTGTGGGAAACTGAGCTTATTAGAGAAAGAGCTAAAGTTAAAGGGTAGGATAACATGACAGGGAAGGGGACATGAGGGATTAAGGGAGCTGGCGAAGGTGAGGTTCAGTGGAGGGATGTTCACAAGTGCCCAACGTCCACACACACACACACACACACACACACAC
>JAEOAD010002422.1:3625000-3792500 GCA_036365145.1 Orientallactaga sibirica | reverse complement strand
TCAATGCCCAATAGAGGAGGAAGGGGCAGGAGGGTGGCTTGGTCCCTTGCAGTGCCAGGAGCACTAGGAGCTCTCTGGGAAGATTAGCTCTTTTGTGATGCTCCAAGGGCTGCTCCAGGGGTTACAGTCCACACCCCCCACTGCTGCGTCCTCTTTAAGCCTTTTTTATGTTAATTATGGTAATATGTATTTCTCTAGAGCATCACATCTAAGATTAGACTCCTAAAGCAGTTTTAGGGTTTTTTTAAATTATACTTTTATTTATTTATGAAGGAGAGGGGAAAGAGGAGAGGATGGGTGGGCCAGGCTCACCTGCCCTGGCAAAGGAGTTACAGTCCCCTCCACTACTGCGTCCTCCTTAAGCCCTTTTTATGTTAACTATGGTAATATATATTTCTCTAGAGCATCACATCTAAGATTAGACTCCTAAAGCAGTTTTGGGGTTTTTTAAATATATATGTTTTAAAATTTATTTATGAGGGAGAGGGGAAAGAGGAAAGGATGGGTGAGCCAGGCTCACCTGCCCTGGTAAAGGAACTGCAGACATATGTGCCACTTTGTGCACCTGGCTTTATATGGGTAACTGGGGAATGGAATCTAGCCTGGTAAGTTTTTCAGACAAGCTCCTTGAACTGCTGAGTCATCTCCCTAGCCCGATTTTTAGAGTTTTTGTTTTTGTTTTGGTTTTTTGAGGTAGGGTCTCATCTGACCTGGAATTAACTATGTAGTCTCAGGGTGGCCTTGAACTCATGGTGATCCTCCTACCTCTGCCTCCTGAGTGCTGGGATTAAAGGCGTGTGCCACCACGCCTGGCCCGCTCTTTCTTTCTTTCTTTCTTTCTTTCTTTCTTTCTTTCTTTCTTTCTTTCTTTCTTTCTTTCTTCCTTCTTTTTTCTTTCTTTTTATTTTGCTTTGCTTTTTAATGCTTCTGAGTTGTACAAAACATTGAGGTTTCATTATCATATTGTCATACCTACTTTGATCATACTCAGTCCACCATTACACTCTCTCCTTTCAAAAACCATAGCTTTTGTGATGCATAGAGACTAAAATACTCAGCACCACTTGGTATCTGCGATGTGAATTGCTTTTTCTTTTCTTTCTTTCCTTCTTTCTTCTTTCTTTCTTTTTCCCTTCCTTCCTTCCTTTCCTCCCCCTCCCCTCCCCTCCCCTCCCTCCCTCCCTCCCTCTCTTTCTCTCTTTCTCTCTTTCTTTCTTTCTTTCTTTCTTTCTTTCTTTCTTTCTTTCTTTCTTTCTTTCTTTCTTTCTTCCTTCTTCCTTCCTTCCTTCCTCCTTCCCTCCCTCTTTCTTTCTCTCTCTCTCTTCTTTCTTTCTTTCTTTTTCTTTCTTTCTTTCTTTCTTTCTTTCTTTCTTTCTTTCTTTCTTCTTTCTTTCTTTCTTTGAGAGAGAGTGAGAGCTCCAGGGCTCTAGCTTCTGCAAACAAATTCCAGACACATGCACCATCTTGTGCATCTGGCTTACGTGGGTCCTGGGAAATCAAACCTGGGGCCTTTGGCTTTGCAGGTAAGCGCCTTAACCTCTAAGCCATTTCTCCAGCCCGTGAATTGCTCTTTCTTGAGAGCCCCACCCTGCACCCCACTCCAGACTCAAATAGCTGCTATAGGAACTTTTCTAGAATCACAGGACACTTCCTCCCTAGGAGTCCAGAGCCAGTGCTCATTGCCACTGGCTGAGCCAGGCTCAGTTCACCAGTAGCCAGCCAAGGAAATTCTTTAACAGGAATTAAACTTTTCTTTATTGACTTTAATAAAAGACAGTGTAGGGTGTGGGGAGATCCAGAGTGCATAGAAAGGGAGGGGGGTTATAAAAAAAAACACATGTCAAAGTGTATGTAAAGCTCACCATTTCCACATCACATCCAAATAGTACCCACCAAAAAGTTTGTCAGACAAAAATTCCTTCTTCATCCCTCTCATTTTAGTGCTAGTGAGGTCCTGCATTTTATCTCTCTTTTTTTCCAACCCTTCCATCTTTCTTTCCTCCCTCCCTCTTTCTCTCTTTTCTCGCTCCTAGTTTTTCTCCTTACGCTGGGGATCCAGCCTCCTACACACTAGGTAAGTGCTCTTCTACTGAGCTTCATCTCCAGCCCAAGCAATTTATTTAAAGTATGGTTAATTAACTATCGAGTAGCTGTAAGATGATATTTACAGAAGACATTTTAAGACACGAAACGGAACATCTGTGCAGTCTTCACCTGGTGGAAATACGCATAGTAATATACAAGCCTCTGAGAGCTCCCCTGACCCATCCATCCATCCATCCTCCTTCCAGAGGTCAGGCATACATCACACTCCACATTTAACATTCCCTTGTTATTCACTGTGGGTTTTACCTATTTTTACAATATATAACAAGAGAATTGGTTTCATATGTTTTTTTGGGGGAGGGTTGTGGTGTTTTTTTTTTGTTTGTTTGTTTGTTTTATTTTGGTTTTTTGGTTTTTTAAGATAGGGTCTCACTGTAGCTCAGGCTGACCTGGAATTCACTCTCTAGTCTCAGGTTGGCCTCGAACTCATGGTGATCCTCCTACCTCTGCCTCCCAAGTGCTGGGATTAAAGGCATATGCCACCACACCCGGCTGGTTTCGTCTCTTTTTAAACTACACTGGACAGAAATAGAATCGTGATCAGGGAAGTTGAGAATGCACCACCACACCCGGCTAGTTTTGTCTGTTTTAAACTACACTGGACAGAAATAGAATCACGATCAGGGAAGCTGGGAAACACACTATGAAATTCTTTGACATCCTGCTCACAAAGGGCAGCTTCTAAGTCTCCTCCCCTGAAACATGACCACCTTGACAAGGATTCTAACCAAAGAATGCAGCAGACCTCAAGTCTGATGAGGTATATTTGAAAAGGCCATACAGCCTCCACATGCCTTCCCTCTCACTCACTGGACTTGCACATGGGGCACTGAGCCCAGCATGTAAGAAGTCTAGTTCTGTGGAACTGCTCTTTGGAAGACATGAGGAGAGAGCTAAGAATCCAGAGGTGAGAGTAGAGGGAAGAAGCTAGAGGAGAGGTGATGGGGGAGGTAAGAGGTTAGGCTAGAAGAGAAACCAAAGGGAAGAGGAGAAGGCAAGGAGCCAGGAGAGAGCCCTGAGGAACCCCCATTTGTTGATGTCTCTCCACCATCACTCCTGAGGTGCTAGCACCTTGGTCAAGCCATCTCAGTTGAAGAGGAATGGATCAGAAATAAAGAGTCCTCACTCTGCCCTGGGTATATTCCCTACCCCAACATCTGTAAATATAATAGATATGTATTTTGCACTACTGGTTTTTGTTTTGTTTTTTGTTTTTCCAGGTAGGGTCTCACTCTGGTCCAGGCTGACCTGGAATTCACTCTGTAGTCTCAGGGTGGCCTCAAACTCACAGTGATCCTCCTACCTCTGCCCCCTGCCCCAGTGCTGGGATTAAAGGAGTGCGCCACCACGCCCGGCTCACTACTGGGTTTTGTGATCATTTGTTACACACCTGTAGTTGGGAGAACAATACTATTACATTATTCTGCTATCTTCTTGTCTTTTCCCACCGCTATTATGTTCCTGACATGAACAACCCTCAGTAGGAAATGATAGCTAACATTTTGCAAGTCTTATCCAGGTATGACCTACCAAATGGAAAGCTGTGTCTGCATGTGCTCATTGATGGAAGTACTTTCCAGCAATTGATGTTTCAAACTTTTCCATTCTGAATTATTTAAATTTTAGTTTGCATCCCACAAACTACCAATCATTTATTGGTGCACAGCCAATTATGCTGTAAATATAGATCAAATGGAAAGAAATTGGTATCTTTGATATTATAATTTCCAACCCATTAGTGTAATAAAGCTCTACAAATTTATATTTTCTCCCATATTACAATAATAATATATAATTTCCAGTAAAGACCTTGCACATCTTTTGCTAGATTTATCCTTTGCTTATTTCTTTATTCCTATATCCTCCAATTAAATGGCATTTTAGAGCCTGTCATAATGGCACACTTCTATAATCCCAGCACTCAGGATCCTGAGGTAGAGGTTGCCATGAGTTCAAGGCCAGCCTGGGATATGGCATGGACTCCAGGATGCCATTAGCTAGAGTAAGACCATGTGTCATAAAAACTTAAAAAAGAACAGAAGAAGATATTACCAGGAACTCTTCAGACTGAAGACAAAGATAAACACATTTGTGAATCTACAAAAAGAATAAAGCAGCTAAGAGAATATTTGAATAGAAATAGTGATACAGCAAACACTACAAAAGCACTACTCTGGCAGGAATTAGTGCACATGTTTCAATAATAAGTTTGAATATTAATAGACTAAATTTCTTAATCAAAAAATACTGACTAGTTGGTTTGATAAACAGGATTTGAGCTGCAGGGATGGCTTAGCGGTTAAGGCACTTACCTGCAAAGCCAAAGGACCTCCATTCGATTCCCCAGGACCCATGTAAGCCAGATGCACAAGATGGCACATGCATCTGGAGTCTGTTTGCAGTGGCTGGAAGCGCTGGCATGCCCATCCTCTACCCCCTTGCCTCTTTCTCTTGCTCAAATAAATAAATAAAAATGAAATATTTTTTAAAAAAGAAAAGAAACAGGATTTGGGGCTGGAGAGATTGCTCAGTCGTTTAGGAGCTTGCTTACAAAACCTAAAGACCTGGGTTTGATTCGTTAGTATGTAAAGCCAGATGCATGGACTGGTACATACATCTGGTGTTTGTTTGCATTGGTAGAAGGCCCTGGCACCATCTCTTTCTCTCTCCTTGCAAATAAATAAAAAAGAAAACAATCAGGGGGCTGGAGAGATGGTTTAGCAGTTAAGGTGCTTGCCAGCAAAGCCAAAAAGACCCATGTTCAATTCCCCAGTACCCACATAAAGCCAGATGCATGGGTGACACTTGCATCTGGACTGTGTTTGCAGTGGCTAGAGACCCTAGTGTGCCCATTCTCTGTCTATATATATCTGCCTCTTTCTCCCCCTCTCAAATAAATAAATTAAATTAATTAAATTAGAAGAAACAAGATCTGGGACTGGGAAGATGGCTCAGTGGTAAGTTTGCAAAGCCTACCAACTTGGATTCGTTCACATAAAAGGGATACAAATTGGAAAGGATTCGGGAGTGGTGGCACATGCCTTTAATTCCAGTACTTGGGAGGCAGAGGTAGGAGGATCACTGTGAGTTCAAGGCCAGCCTGAGACTACATAGTGAATTCCAGGTCAGCCTGAGCTAGAGTGAAACCCTACCTTGGAAAACAAAAAACAAACAAATTGGAAAGGAAGAGATCAAATTATTATTACTTGCAGATGACATGATTCTATACATAAAGGACCCTAAAGGTTCCACCAGAAAACTGTTAGAGCTGATAAACACTGATAGAAATGTAGCAGGATACGAAATAAACACACAAAAATCAGTAGCTTTCCTATATGCTAACAACAAACATGCTGAAGAAGAAATCAAGGAATTCAGGGATTGGGAGAATAAATATTGTGAAAATGTCAATCTTACCAAAAAGTAATCTACACATTTAATGCAACTCCCATCAAAATTCCAATGGCATTCTTCACAGAAATAGAAAAACAATCCTAAAATTCATTTGGAAGCACAAAAAAACCCTCGAATATCTAAAACAATTCTGAGCAACAAAAATAAGGCTGGTGGTATCACCATACCTGATTTTAACTTATATTACAGAGCCATAGTAGCAAAAAACAGCATGGTACTGGCACAAAAACAGACATGTAGATCAATGGAACAGAATAGAGGGCCCAGATGTAAGTCCGGGTAGCTACAGCCACCTGATCTTCAACAAAAATGCCAAAAATACTCATTGGAGAAACGACAGCCTCTTCAACAAATGGTGCTGGGAAAACTGAATATGCATGTGTAGAAGGATGAAAATAGATCCTTACCTCTCTTCATGCACAAGATTCAAGTCCAAATAGATCAAAGACCTTTATATCAAACCTGAAACTCTGAAACTGCCAGAGGAAAAAGTAGGGGAAACCCTTCAACATATTGGTATTGGCAAAGACTTTCTGAATATAACTCCAGTGGCTCAGGAAATAAAACCACTGATCAACCACTGGGACCTCATGAAATTACAAAGCTTTTGTACAGCAAAGGACACTGTGAATACAGCAAAGAGGCAACCTACAGAATGGGAGAATATCTTTGCCAGATATACATCTAATAGAGAATTAATATCCAAGATTTACAAAAAACAAAAATAACTAAATAATAAGAAATCAAACAACCCAGTTAAAAATGGGCTATGGGCCAGGTGTGGTGGCACATGCCTTTAATCCCAGCACTTGGGAGGCAGAGGTAGGAGGATCACTGTGAGTTCAAGGCCACCCTGAGACTACATAGTTAATTCAGGTCAGCCTGGGCCAAAGTGAGACCTTACCTCGAAAAACCAAAAAAAAAAAAAAAGCTATGAAACAAAATAGAGCATTCTCAAAAGAAGAAATATAGATGGCATATAAACATCTTAAAAAATTCTACATTCCTAGCCATCAGGGAAATGCAAATTAAAACTACTTTGAGATTCATCTCACTCCTGTCACAAAGGTTACCATAATGAAAACAAATGACCATAAATGCTGGCGAGGGTGGGGAAAAAGAGAAACCCTTCTAAACTGTTGGTGGGAATGCAATCTGGAATGCAATGCATTGTGGAAATCAGTGTGGAGGTTCCTGAGACAGATAAAAATAGATTTACCATATGACCCAGCTGTACTTGTCTCACTACCTTAGAGATACTTGCTCTGCCATGCTTATTGCCACTCTATTCATAACAGCTAGGAAATGGTTCCAACCTGATGAGTTGATAATGAAGACGTGGCACATTTATACAATGGAGTTCTACTCAGCAGTAAAGAAAAATGAAGTTATGAAATTTGCAGGAAAATGGGTAGATCTGGAAAGGATTATACTTAGTGAGGTAACCCAGCCCTAGAAAGCCAAATGTCACATGTTGTCTCTCATATGTGGAGCTTAGCTACAAATGACTGGACTTCTATGTGAGTTGGAATAAAACTCAGTAGCAGAGGCCAATAAGCTATAAAGAGGATACAAAGGGAATAGAAAAGGAAGGAGGGATACTTAAGAGGATAGTATTGTATATATGTAAGTAAAAGAACAGATTACTGTGGGTGTAAAGGCTTAAGTGAGGTCAGGGGAAGAGATTGAGTAAAGGAGAGGTGGGGAGAGGGCTAATAAAAATCTAAGAGGTTATGAATATATCATATAGAAACCAATTTGTTTTGGACAATGGAACACCCAGAAGCCATAGATTATTGTTAGAAAATTTTCAGTGCCAGGGATGGGATACCTTCCAGTGAGTTGTTGGCCAGGGAGGTCCCTAGTGCCCCCACTACAATACAGGCCATTGCCAAGACTCTTGGTTTCCCCCAGGAATAGATGGTAAGACCCTATTGCTGAAGACTTCACATACTTGGGCTGCAAGGTCACTGAGAAATCCTGCTGGAGCTGACTTGAAAACTTCCTCCATGTGGACCAGCTTACAGAAAGCTAGAAAAAGCTACACTGCATGCAGTTCAGTGGAAGAGAGAGAAATCACCAGTGGAGATACTCAACAGTGAACACTGCAAGCTTTAAATGTGGCCAGGCAGGCCAAACGAGCCAACAGGTGCAATAGTGACATGTCTGTTATGGGGGAAACCAGATGCTCTCTAATTGGATTGGAGGCCCACTCCATGGGAGGGAATACATCCCTGATACTGAAAACCTACAACAGGGGTAGTTTATGAGCTCTGGGATGTAACATCTGCTGGTGTCTGGCTAAATGTATATACTATGTTCACCAAACTGCCCAGTAAGCACTTCTCTTAATGTCCACACCCATATATTAATGCCACTCTAACTTTTGGTTAGAGAAGCTTTTCTTTTTAGATGGTGGTGACCTTGGGATGACTCAGAAGGCACCATGGTGCTGAGAAGAAGGGACAGAGGACTGGTCAGCACTGAAATATCTCTCTATCACATCTTCCAAGGCTCAGGGTCCATTGAGGAAGAGGTGGCAGAAAGAATGTAAGAGCCAAAGGAAGGGTAGGACTCCTTACAACGTGTTCCTCCAGACACAAAATGGCCTGAATATCCATGACTTCACAGTGCCTGACACTACCTACACAAGACCATCATAATAGGAGGAAAAGATGATGACATCAAAATAAAAGAGAGTCTGATTGAAAAGGGGAAAGGGTATGATGGAGAGTGGAGTTGCAAAGGAGAAAATGCGAGGGAGGGAGGGAATTACTGTGTATTATTGTCTATAATTATGGAAGTTGTCAATAATAAAATAAATTATTTAAAAAGCTCAGGGTCCATTGTGGAAGAGGGGGCGGAAAGAATGTAAAAGCCAAAGGAAGAGTAGGACTCCTTACAACGTGCTCCTCCAGACACAAAATGGCCTGGAAAATCATGACCTCACAGTGCCTGACACTACCTACACAAGACCATCATAATAGGAGGAAAAGATCATGACATCAGAATAAAAGAGAGACTGATTGAGAGGGGGAGGGGATATGACGGAGAGTGAAGTTTCAAAGGGGAAAGTGGGGGGAGGGAGGGAAGTACCATGGGATATTGTCTACAATTAAAGAAGTTGTCAATAAAAAAATAAAATAAAATAGAAAAATAAAAAATTTTTAAATGACAAAAATTAATGCATACCATTCAAAAATAATTGTTAACATCAGTGGTTTCAATGCCCCCAACAGACAGACACAGACTTGCAGACTGGATTAAAAGGCAGGATCTTTCTGTTTATTGCCTCCAAGAAACCTACCTGCCCATAAAAGCCACTATGGTAGCTCTAGCCATGTGGGTGCCTTTCCTTCTTTCTGTCCTTCCCTCAGTAAGTATAATAATTATCTTCTCGGTCTTCTTTTTTGTTTAATTCTTTGATTAAAATTAGAAACAAATCTAGGTTTTGGGGTTCAAGGACTTTCCTAGACCTGTGATAGAAAAGAAGCTAAAAGTTGAACTGATTCACTGAGTTACTATAAGAGTTAATCGCTGAGGACCTAAAACTTATCTTTTTCAGCAAATGGAAAAATGCCAAAGAAGGAACTGTCCAGAAAGGGCCCAAAGGGCCCATAAGAAGGAAAGACCATTTAGGCTAAAACAAAGTAAAATGGAGTTCATTGTTAAGATGGCCTAACTACAGAAATGATTGATATGCAAATTGCCACATCTTGTTTGTTCACTGGCCCCTCGCTTTGACTATGAAAACTATAAAATGGAAATAAAATCTCAGCTCAGGGCCAAAGCTTCTTTGGAGAGCTACCTCAAGCTTTTTTTGGCCCTTGGGTAATAAATTCCTCTATTTTCACTCATTCTGGCATTGGAGTGATCTTTCCAGAGAATTTCTACAACAGACCCCTATTGCCCCATTACACTTCCTTGAAAAGCTAAAAAATAAATAAATAAATAAATAAATAAATAAATAAATAAATTTGGGGCTGGAGAGATGGCTTAGTGGTTAAAGCGCTTGCCTGCAAAGCCCAAGTGCCCAGATTCGATTCCCCAGTATCCATGTAAGCCAGATGCACAAGGAAGCATATGCATCTGGAGTTTTTTTTGCAGTGCTAGAGGCACTGGTGCATCCATTCTCTCCCCCTCTCTACCTATCTATCTATCTATCTATCTATCTATCTATCTATCTATCTATCTATCTATTTCTATCTCTACCTCTTTCTTTCCTTCTCTCTCAAATAAATAAATAAAATATATTTTTTAAAAAGCCACTATGGGGACTGGAGAGATGGCTTAGTGGTTAAGCACTTGCCTGTGAAGCCTAAGGACGCAGGTTCAAGGCTCGATTCCCCAGGATCCACGTAAGCCAGATACACAAGAGGGCTCATGCATCTGAAGTTTGTTTGTAGTGGCTGGAGGCCCTGGCATGCCCATTCTCTCTCTCTCTCTCTCTCTCCCTCTCTCTCTCTCTCTCTCCTGACTGTTTCTGTATCTCTCTCTCTCTCTCAAATAAATAAATAAAATATTTTTTTAAAAAAAGCCACTATGATATAGTGAAAAGATAGAAAATAGTATTCCAAGAAAACGGCCTAGGAAACAAGCAGGTGTTGCTGTTCTAATATTTGACAGGAGAGACTTCAAACCGATGTCATAGGAGATAAAGAAAGCCACTTTATACTAGCTAAGGGACCATCCCAACAAGAGACTTTATAATTCTAATTATATATGTACTGACTGTATGTCTACCCAATTTCATCAAACAAACACGACCAGTGTAAGGACACAGATTATCCCAAGCATAACAGTAGTGGGCAGCTTCAGTAATCTACTCTCACCAGTTGACAGGTCTTCCCAGCAAAACAACAGAGAAGCCTCTGGGTATTATGCATCACAGAACAAATGAGCCCAAAAGGCATCTAAAGAATGAATATTCCATCCAATTGCAGCATAGGGTACATTCTTTAAAATAAATCATGTATCAGGACACAAAGCAAATCTTAACAAATACAGGAAGATTGGAATAATTCCTTGTACTCTAGGTGATCACAATGGGATAAAACTACAAATCAATGGCAAAAAAAAAAGACTACAAAACATACACAAACTCATAGAAATCAATAAATACACCAGTGAATGATGAGTAGGTAATTGAAGAAATCAGAAAATTTCTAGGATCAAATGATAATGAAAACACAGCATACCAAAACCTATGATACAATGAAGGTAGTCCTAAGAGGGAAATTTATAGTTTTAAGTGCCTACAATAAGAAATTAGAAGGTAATTGTGTTGGTGCATGCCATTAATCTCAGCACTCAGGAGGCAGAGGCTGTAGTAGGATCGCTGTGAGTTCAAGGCTATCCTGAGACTACATAATAAATACCAGGTCAGCCTGGGCTATAGCAAGACCCTACCTCAAAAAAAAAAAAAAAAAAAAAAAAAAAAAAAAAAGAAAAGAAAAGAAAAGAAAAGAAAAAAAAAAAAAAAAAGAAATTAGAGAGCTCACAAATAAATAAGTTAATGTTATACCCCATATGGCCTTGAAAAAAGGAGAACAAGCCAAACCAAAAATCAGCAGACAGAAAGAAAGAAACGATGAAGATCAGGGCAAAATTTAATGAAATAGAAACCCCCTCCCAAAAATTACAAAGAATCAATGAAACAAAGATTTAATTCTATGCAGGGTAAATAAGATCAATAAACCCTTAGCAAAACTGACCAAAAAGAGAGAGAAAAGAAATCTAATTCAATAAATTAGAGATGAAAAGGGCACCATTACACAGATAACAATAAAATTCAGAAAATCATAAGGACAGACATTAAAAACATATATTCCACTAAATTGGAATTTTTAAAAGAAATGAATGCTTTTCTAGTATATATGACCTACCAAAATTAAAGCAAGATGACATATCATATTGAAACAGACCTCTAACAAGCAATGAGATCGAAGTAGTTACTTTAAAAATCTCCCAACTAAGCTGGGCATGGTTTGTGCATGCCTTTAATCCCAGCACTCAAGAAGCAGAGGCAGGAAGATTGCTGTGAGTTTGAAGCCACCCTGAGACTACATAGTGAATTCCAGGTCAGCCTGAGCTAGAGTGAGACCCTACCTCAAAAAAAAAAAAAAAAAAAAAAAAAAATCCCAACTAAAAAACATCTAGGCCTAAATAGATTTTACTGGCAAATTTTACCAGACTTTTGGAGAACTAACACCAATGCTTCTAAAACTATTCTGCCCCGACCCACACACCCTCCTAGGAGACAGGCTGGGGATGACAGAACCAATCTGGGCTTGGGCCAATTCAAGCACCAAAAAAGGACAGGTAAACAAAAGAGAGAGGCCCAAGCCTTAAAACCCTAAGCCTGAGTCAACTCTGCGGACTTTCAGCTTGGGCCCCTTCCATCCTGACAAAAAAACATAAAACAGAAAAGGAAGGAGCACTACCAAACTTCTTTTATGAAGCTCAGCATGACCCTGATGCCAAAACCAGATAACAACAAAACACCACCACAAAAAAAGAATTATAGACCAATCTCCCTTATGAACATAGATGCAAAAATTCTTGACAGAATGCTTATAGACAGAACACAGGAACCCATCAAAAAGATCATTCAACCTGACCAAGTAGGTTTTACTCCAGAGATGTGAGAATGGTTCAACTGACATAAATTAATAAATGTAATAATACAATAAGTGGACTGAAGGACAAAAATCACATGATCATCTCAGTAGATGCAGAAAAGATATTTGATGGGCTGGAGAGTTAAGCAGTTGAGCAGTTAAGGTGCTTGCCTGCAAAGCCTAAAGACCCATGTTCGATTCTCCAGGTCCCATGTAAGCATATAGTGGACCATGTATCTGGAGTTCATTTGCATTGGCTAGAGGCCCTGGCACGCCCATTGTCTCTCTCTCCCTCTCTTTCTCTCCCTCTCTCTCTCTCTCTCTCTCTAATAAATAAATAAATAAGTAAAAAAGAAAAGGTATTTGACAAAATCCAACGTTCCTTCATGATAAAAATTGTTAAGAAACTGAGAATAGAAGGAACATATCTCAACATGATAATGTCTACTTTTTTGTTGTTTGTTTGTTTTGTTTTTTGTTTTCCAAGGCAGGGTTTCACTCTAGCCCAGGCTGACCTGGAATTCACTATGTAGTCTCAGGCTGGCCTGGAACACATGGTGATCCACCTACCTCTGCCTCCCCAGTGCTGGGATTAAAGGCATGCACCACCACCCCTCACTAATAACATTTATCTTTATTTATTTATTTATTTATTTATTTATTTATTTATTTATTTATTTATTTGAGAGAGAGAGAGGGAGAGAGGGAGAGAGCAAGAATGGGCGCCCCAGGACTTCTAGCCACTGCAAATGAACTCCAGACACATGTGCCACCATGTGCATCTGGCTTACATGGGACCTGGAGAATCGAATGGGAGTCCTTGGGCTTCGCAGGCATGCACCTTAACCACTAAGCCATCTCTCCAGCCCGATAATAACATTTATTTTTGATCAACCTATAGCCAACATTATACTAAAAGGGGGAAACTGGAAGCATTTCCAGGAACAAGACAAGGGAATCTACTTCTCCGACTTATATATAATATAGTAATGGAAGTCTTAGCTTGAAGTAAGATAAGATACACAAATATAAGGGATACAAATAGGAAAAGAAGAATTCAAATTATCGTTATTTACAGATGATATGATTCTGTACATAAGGGACCCTAAAGACTGCCAGAAAACTGTTAGAGTTGATAAATACTTTCAACAAAGTAGCAGGATACAAAATTAACACACCTATATAACTAAAAATAACAAATGTGCCGAGAATGAAATCAGGGAAACACTCCTATTCACAATGGCCTAAAAACAATAAAATAAAAGTACCTGGGAATAAACCTAACCAAGGAAGTCAAGGAACTATGCAATGAAAACTTTAAAGCAAGCAGGGCGTGGTGGCACACGCCTTTAACCCCAGCACTCAAGAGGCAGAGGTAGGAGGATCGCCATGAGTTCAAGGCCACCCTGAGATGACATAGTGAATTCCAGGTCAGCATGGACTAGAGTGAAACCCTACCTCGAAAAACCAAAAAACAAAAAAACAAAAAGCAACTTTAAAACATTCAAGAGAGAAATTGAAGAAGACATAAGGAAATGGAAAAATACCCAATGTTCATGGATCAGAAGAACCCATATTGTGAAAATGGCTATCATGCCAAAAGCAATCTACAAAGTTAATGCAATCACCATCAATGGTATTCTTTTTAAAAAATTTTAAAACATATTTTATTTTTATTTACTTATTTAGGAGACAGAGAGAATAGGTACACCAGGGCCTCTAGCCACTGCAAACAAACTCCAGACTCATATACCACCATGGGTATCTAGCTTATGTGGGTTCTGGCAAGCACCTTAATCACTAAGCCATCTCTAGCCTCCAGCCTGTTTTTTTTTGTTTGTTTATTTTTATTTTATTTTATTTTTTCAAGGTAAGGTCTCACTCTAGCTCAGGCTGACCTAGAATTCACTATGTAGTCTCAGGCTGGCCTCAAACTTATGGTGATCCTCCTACCTCTGCCTCCTGAGTGCTGGGATTAAAGGCGTGTGCCACCACGCCTGGCTTAGCCTGGTATTCTTTACTGAACAGAAAAAAAAAATCCTAAAATTCAGTTGGAAGCACAGAAAATCCTCAAATAGCCAAAGTGATTCTGAACAACAAAAATAAGGCTGGTAGTACCATCAAACCTGATTTTAAGATATATTACAGAAACATAGTAACAAAACCATCATGGTACTGACACAAAAACAGACATGCAGATCAAGTGAACAGAACAGAGGACCCAGATGTAAGCCCTGACAACTACAGCCATTTGATTTTTGTCAAAAATGCCCAAAATATTCACTGGAGAAAAGATAGCCTCTTTAACATATGGTGCTTATAAAACTGGAAATCTTTATATAGAAGAATGAAACTAGATTTTCATCTCTTTACAAGAATCTACTCCAAATGGACTTTAACCTCAGACCTGAAACTCTGAACCTGTTAAGAGGGAAACGTAGGGGAAACACTTCAACCTAGAAGTATAGGCAAGGACTTTCTGAATAGAACCCCAGTTGCTCAGGTCAACCCCAGTTGACCACTTATCAACCATTGGGACCTTATGAAATTAAAAGGCTTTAAAATATTTCATTTATTTATTTGAGAGAGAGAGAGGTAGATAGAGAAAGAGGGAGAATGGGCATGCCAGGGCCTCCAGCCACTGCAAACGAACTCCAAGACATGTGCTACCTTGTGCATCTGGCTTATGTGGATACTAGGGAATCAAACCTTGGTCCTTAGGTTTCGCAGGTAAGCGCCTTAACCAGTAAGCAATCTCTCCAGCCCTTAAAAGGCTTTATTGGGCTGAAGAGATGGCTTCACAGTTAAGGCACTTGCCTGCAAAGCCAAAATACCAAGGTTCAATTCCCCAGAACCCATGTAAGCTAGATGCACAAGGTGGCACATGTATCTGGAGTTCATTTTTGGTGCCAAGAGGCCCTGGCATACCAATCCTCAATCTCTTCTCTCTCTCTCTCTCTCTCTTTCTTTCTCTCTGTGTGTAAAGTAAATAAATAAAAAGTAATTTTTTTATAAAAGTTTTTTTTTTTTTATTACAGCAAAGTAAGGGATGGTTAAAAGAAATAGGCAGTCAGGGACAATACACAACTGGAGTTAGGCTAGAGAGTTAAACAACACAGAGGGAACCATGAGCTCATGGCTCTGCCCCGACCCACACACCCTCCTAGGAGACAGGCTGGGGATGACAGAACCAATCTGGGCTTGGGCCAATTCAAGCACCAAAAAAGGACAGGTAAACAAAAGAGAGAGGCCCAAGCCTTAAAACCCTAAGCCTGAGTCAACTCTGCGGACTTTCAGCTTGGGCCCCTTCCATCCTGACAAGAGCTTACACTTTTAAATAAAGTTTCCTTTGCTCTATCAAGTTTTCTGTCCTCTAATTCTTATTTTTTGGGAGGTGGGGGTGGTTTGAGGTAGGGTCTTACTCTAGCTCAGGCTGACCTGGAATTCACTATGTCATCTCAGGGTGGCCTCAAACTCATGGCGATCCTCCTACCTCTGTCTCTCAAGTGCTGGGATTAAAGGCGTGCACCACCACCATGCCTGGCCTGTCTTCTAATTCTTTATTGGACAGAAAAGAACCCTATATCTCCCAGCAGCTACAAAAGTACACTGTGAATAGAGCAAAGAGGCAGCCTACAAAATGGGAGGAAAACTTCTGTAGCTATATATCTGACAGATGATTAATATCTAGGATATACATATTCTCAAAAAAAAAAAAAAACACAAACTAAATAAAGCCGGGCGTGGTGGTGCACCCCTTTAATCCCAGCACTGGGAGGCAGAGATAGGAGGATCTCCATGAGTTTGAGGCCACCCTGAGACTACATAGTTAATTCCAGGTCAGCCTGGACCAGAGTGAGATCCTACCTCGAAAAAACAAAAAAAAAAAAAAAAAAAAAAAAAAAAAAAAAAAAAAAAAACTATAGAACTGAATAAAGAGGTATGGGGGAAAAAAGAAATAAAAATGGCCAAGAAACATCTAAAACATGTTCTGCATCCTTAGTCGTCAGGGAAATGCAAATTAAAACTACTTTGAGACTCCATCTCACTCCTGTCAGAATGGCTACCATCAAGAAAAAAAAATTAAAATAAATGTTGGCGAGGATGTGGAAAAAAAAAAAGAATACTTCTACACTGTTGGTGGGAATGCAATCTGGTCTAGCCATTGTGGAAACCAGTGTGGAGGTTCCTGAGACAGCTAAAAATAGATTTACCATATGACCCAGCTATAGCACCTCTTGTCATATGCCCTAAGGACTCTTCTCATTACTATAGGGATACTTGCTCACGCATGACCACTGCTGCTGTATTCACTATAGCTGAGAAGTGGAACCTGCCTGGATGCCCATCAATTAATTGATGAGTGATGAAGACGTGGTACATTTATACACTGGAATTTTATTCAGCTATAAAAAAACTGTAATTATGGAATTTGCAGGGAAATGGGTGAATCTGGACAAGATTATACTAAATGAGCTGCCCCAGGCTCAGAAAGCCAAACGCCACATGTTCTTTCATATGTGGGTCCTAGCTTCAAATGTTCAGATTTGTATGTGAGTTGGAGGAAGTCAGTAGTAGAGGCCAGGAAGCAAGAAGGGTCAGGAAGGAAGGAGGACAGGGCAGAGCTCAAAGGGAAGATATAGTGGCTATCTAAGTAGAGGGGCAGAATACTAGAGATGGGATGGTCTAAATGGGGTCAGAGAAGGGGATGGAGCAGAAGAGAGGTTGGGAGGAGGGTTAATCAAATTAAAGATGCTATAAATAAACCATATGAAAACCTACTTCTTTCCTACCTAAAAGACATACGTGTATATACACATGTATACATATATATGTTAAAAAAGAGAGTTTGGGCAGAAGCACCCTGTGGGGTGGATAATGCTATAAATAGTGTGATGGGAAGGCATAGATTGTTACAAGAAAATTTCAGTGCTGGGGGGAGGGGATAACGTGGAGTGAGTTGTCTGTCAGGGATCCCCTGATTTCTGCCCCTCAAACATTACAGGATATTGCCAAGGCTCATAGTTGCCCACCAGAACTAAATGGTAAGACCATATTGGTAAAGATACTGCATGCCTGGCCTGCAGAAATCCAGCTGGAGCTGAGCTGGATGCCTCCTCTTTGTTGACTAGTGTCATGATGCCTGAAAATTCTATGTAATCTTTTGGGGGAGAAGTCATCAGTGTTCTTAACCAGCAGTGGACACTGCAATCTACATGGCTAGCTAACTAGGCAAAATGCGCCCATTGGTACAATGGTAGCATGTCTGTTATAGGGGAAATCATCTGCTTTCTCATTGGATTTGAGGCCCGCTCCATGGGAGGCAATTCATGCCTGGCACGAAAACCTAATCACAAACCTATGGTTGGAAGGTCATAAGCTCTAGGAGCAAAACAACTATTGTGTCTTGCTCAGTGGATATATTATGACCACCAAACTGCCCACAAACTGCCCTCTAAATACTTATGTTTATGCCCATACTTTTTTTTATTTTATTTTATTTTATTTTATTTTTTAGTTTTTCGAGGCAGGGTCTCACTCTAGCCCAGGCTGACATGGAATTCACTACGTAGTCTCAGGGTGGCCTTGAACTCATGAAGATTCTCCTACCTCTGCCTCTTGATTGCTGGGATTAAACGTATGTACCACCACATCCAACTTCCCATACCTTTTTTTGAGGTAGGGTCTTGCTCTAGTCCTGGCTAACTTAGAATTCATTATGTAGTCTCAGGGTGGCCTCAAACTCATGGTGATCCTCCTACCTCTGCCTCCCAAATGCTGGGATAAAAGGTGTGTGCCACCAAGCCCTTATGCCCGTATATTACAGGTATTCTCACTTTTGGTCAGCAAAGCTTCTTTTTTCAGGTGGTGGTGACCACTGGGGAGACTCAAAACTCATGAAAGTGCTAATAAGGGCTGGAGGGATGGCTTAGCAGTAAAGCCAAATTTCCCCAGGACCCACATCAGCCAGATGCACAAAGTGGCTCATGCATCTGGAGTTCATTTGCAGTGGTTGGAGGCCCTGGTACGTCTATTCTTTCATTCTCTCTCTCTCTCTGTCAAATAAATAAAAATAAAATATATTTTTAAAAATTTATTTTATTTTATTTTATTGGAGAGAGACACAGAGAGAGACAGAGAGAGAGAGAGGGAGAGGAAGACAGAGATTGGAGATTGGAACCAGCATTCTTAGGCTTAGTGGTCAAGGCAGGCGCCACTTTGCATCTGGCTGAACGTGGGACCTGGAGATTGGACCCTAAGCCATCTCTCCAGCCCAAAAATAAAATATTTTTTTACAAAAGGAAAGTGTTGAGAAGTGAAGGTGGCGTGTTTAGCACTAAGTAAGACATCTCCATCACAACCTCCATGGCTCAGAGACCATTGTGGAAGAGGTGGAAGAAAGAATATAAGAGCCAAAGGAAGAGAAGGAGTGCTGTGCAATACTGTCTTTCAGGCACAAAGTGGACATGGCATTCAAGACCTCACAGTGGTTGGTGCTACCTACACAAGACCTGCATAATAGGAGGGGGGCGAGGAATAGTGACATCAAAATAGAAGAGAAACTAGTTAGAAAGAAGAAGCAATTCAGTGGAGTAGGGAGAGGGGACAAAGGAAGGTGGCAAGAGAGGATTATGATCATAGTACATCAAATATATAGTCACTAAACTGTTCTTTTTAAAAAATATATATTTTATTTATTTATGAGAGAGAAGCAGACAGAGAGGAGTCATGCCAAGACCTAGAGCCACTGCAAATGAACTCCAGACGCATGCACCACCTTGTGCATCTGGCTTATGTGGGCCCTAGGGAATCAAATCTATGTCTTTAGTCTTCACTGGCAAGCGCCTTAACCACTAAACCATCTCTCCAGTCCCAAGCTGTTCTTTTTAAAGACAGCATGCTCACTTGTCCTGGAGTGGATACCAAACCCAATGTTGCTTTCTGGGTCTGAGAATGGTTGGAAACTGTCCACCTCAGTTTGATCACCCAACACATCACATCCACTTCTGAGCTACACAACCCTTTTCTTCCTCCTTGTTCTTAAGAAGTCACACAGGTCATGTCTCATATCATTTCTGGTGCTGATAAGCACAGGGACATCTTTGAGGGAATAGCCCCTTTGAACAAGAAGATTGGAGGTGTTTGTGCAACGCAGGTCACTATTTGATCCAGAGTCAAGTTTTTCTTAATTTTTAAATTTAAAAAAAAATTTTATTTTGAGAGAGAGAGAGAGGCAGAGAGAGAGAATGAGTGAGCACACCAGGGCCTCCAGCCACTGCAAGCAAACTCCAGATGCATGTGCCACCTTGTGCATCTGGCTTACGTGGGTACTGGGGAATCAAACCTGGTTCCTTAGGCTCCACAGGCAAGTGCCTTTATCATAGCCATTTCTCCAGCCCTAGTTTTTCTTAATTTTGTAAGTTCCCTAAACACCCTGAATCAATTCACCTTCAGGAAGCGTCTGGAGATACAAGAGGGATACAAGAGGCTTTTTCTGACATCCTCAGTGGCTTATTGTGGCTAGCAGGCTCACACATCTGCATTGAAGACCATTCTGGTGATCTTCTCAATGCTGGGCTGACAAAAGGGGGAGGCCATACACATCTAAGTAACTGGTCTGAAAATAGTCCAGAAAGATATAGAGAATTTCTGGACAATCCTTTTCTCTTTGAATGATATTTTTTCTTAGGCATCATCTTTAGTGCAAAAAAACGTAAGCTTCATCAATGATAATGTGTTAAATGGTTAAACTCTTTTTTGTTTGTTTGTTTTGTTTTGTTTTTCGAGGTAGGGTCTCACTCTAACCAAGGCTGACCTGGAATGATTCACTATGTTGTCTCAGGGTGGCCTTGAACTCATCATGATCCCTCCTACCTCTGCCACCCGAGTGCTGGGATTAAAGGCATGCACCACCACGCCCGGCAAACTCATATTTCTTGAAGGTTTTCTGGATCATTACCTGGCAGGTCAGCTTCATGCTGTAACAATGAGAAAAGCACATGTGGCGGTTAACTTTGCATTCCTGGGCCAAGTACCCAACCAGAAGCAGCTTATGGGAGGAAAGGGTTTATTTCAGGCTTACAGATTCCAGGGGAAAGTACATAATTTGCAAAGGAAACTGGCTCACTTCATCAAATATCCACAGCACAGACACACACACAGAGAGAATACATCCACAGCTCAAGCTGGCTCTGAACACATCTTAAGGCTGAACTCAAGATCAGCTTCCCAGTGATGCACTTTCTGCCTGCTGGAGACTAAGTAGAAAGGTTAATCAAAAATACCTTGGAGAAAATAAAAAAAATTTTTTTAAATGAAACAAAAAACCCAACAACAACAACAAAAAAAAACCAAAAACAAAAAGCTGGAGAGATGGCTTAGTGGTTAAGGTGTTTGCAAGCCAGATGCACAAGGGGGCACATGTGCCTGGAGTTCATTTGCAATGGCTGGAGGCACTGGCATGCCCATTATCTCTCTCTCTTTCTCTGCCTCTTTCTCTCTCTCAAATGAATAAATAAATAAAATAAGTAGCATGAAGTGTCTGGCTCGCTGTGGCTGCTTGAGAAATGTTGGTTCTCTTCTCATTCCTCCTCTCCAAGTATCTGAAACTCTCATGTTCCAGAAGAATCCTCCTGATGAGAATGAGAAGGAGCCCTCCCTGGGTGAAGGTGCTATAATTAGTACCATGGAGTTATGTAAAAATCTTTATTAGTAGGAAATTTCCTACAGCACTAACCCGGGAGACCCTCGCATTAGCCTCTGGTGTCTAATGGAGTAAAACTCTTGCTTTGGTCATTTGCAGGTCAACGTGGGGCTCCGCCCATCACAAAAGTTTTCCCTTTACCATGGCCAACAAGGAACAAGTATGTAAAATGGAAGTTTGCCATATTTGCCATAGTCAGGACATGAAACCAGCCTAGTGTCCACCAACAGAAGAACGTGGTACATATATACACAGTGGAATTTATGCAGCCATACATAAAAATTAAATCATGGGGCTGGGGAAATGGCTTAGTGGTTAAGGCATTTGCCTGCGAAGCCTAAGGACCCTGGTTCAATTCCCCAGGACCCAAGTAAGCCAGATGCACAAGGGGCGCATGTGTCTGGAGTTAGTTTGCAGTGGCTAGAAGCCCTGGTGTGCCCATTCTCTTTATCTGCCCCCCTCTCAAATAAATAAATAAACTATATTTAAAAAATTAAATCATGACATTAATAGGAAATTTATGGAGCTGCTGGAAATCATTAAGTTAAATGAAATAAGTCAAAATCGGAATATTGCATGTTTCTCCTCATATGTAGAACCTAGATTTAAAATGTGTATGTGTGTGTGTGTGTGTGTGTGTGGTGTGATGAAACTAGAAAGGGGATCATGAGAAGAGAGAAAGAGCTCTTAAGGGAGGTGAAAAAAAGAAAAGAAAAGAAAAGAAAAGGTAATGGCATCCATGTGACATGAAAGAAAAAGGAGGGTTGATCTGGAGGAAGAGACCAGCCAGAGGGTAGCAGGGGACATAGAGGAGGGCAATGAGGGAGAACATGAGTTAGAACAAAATCTAATGACACATTTGTATGAATATTTCATAATGAAAACCATTATTTTATTTGCTAATTTTTTAAAAGATTGATCTTTTATTTTTTTCATTTTTTTTGTTTATTTTTATTTATTTTATTTGAGAGCTACAGGCAGACAGAGAAAGAGGCAGAGAGAGAGATAATGGGTGTGCCAGGGCCTCCAGCCACTGCAAATGAACTCCAGATGCATGCACCACCTTGTGCTTATGTGGGTCTTGGGAATCGAACCTCGAACTGGGGTCCTTAGGCTTCACAGGCAAGCACTTAACCACTAGACCATCTCTCCAGGCCCTATTTGCTAATTTTTTAAAATAAAGTTTTAATAGACATTTACTTCCTAGTATTGCAGGGAAATTTATTTCCTTGGATAAAGGCTTTCATACTGACAACTACTTTCAATATCTAAATAGAGATCTCTCTCATATACACATTCTTACATGCTTGAGACAGCAGCTCATCATGTGGTCCAGGTTGGCCTCTTAAAACCCTTCTGCCTTAGCCTCTGGAGAGCTAAGAAGATAGGCTGGGATACCATGCTGGGCTTTTCTTTTCTCATAAGATTTAAAGAAAAATCAATAAGTAGAAAATGCTGGCCAATTTCTTACTCTAAAATAATGAGTAAGCAAGATTTCATTTCACTTAGAGTGTTAAGAAAGTTGGAAATATACAAATGGTTTTTTTTTAAATAGGCACAGAAGTAAAAGTAGTTTAGTAAAAATAATTAAGAAGCTAGTTAAATCCATAACAGAAAAAAAAAATCGTTCTAGCCAGGCATAGTGGTGCATGTCTTTAATCCCAGCACTCAGGAGATAGAGATAGGAGGATTGCCATGAGTTTGAGACCAACCTGAGACTACATACTACAGATCAGCCTGGGCTAGAGCGAGACACTACCTCAAAAACCAAAACAAACAAATAAATAAATAAATCACTCTAATTGGATATGAGGCCTGCTCTATGGAAGGGAATTTATGCCTGGTACTGACTACCAAGTCAAAAACTTGTGACTTGTCAGGCGTGGTGGCGCAAACCTTTAATCCCAGCACTCGGGAGGCAGAGGTAGAAGGATTGCTGTGAGGTTGAGGCCAGCCTGAGACCACATGGTGAATTCCAGGGCAGCTTAGGGTCCAATGAGATCCCACCTCAAAACAATAACAACAACAAAACTTTATGGCTTGGAAGGTCATAAATCATAGAGAGAAGCTTCTACCGTTCTTGGGCTAAATGGAGAGACTATGCCCATCATAAAGTCTAAGTGGCCTGGGAAGATGACTTAGTGGTTAAAGGCACTTGCTTGCAAAGCTACCTCCTGGGTTTGATTCATCAGTACCTACATAAAGCCAATGAATAAAGTGACACATGTATCCAAAGTTCATTTGCAGCAGCAAGAGGCTGTGGTGTGTCAATTCTCTCTCTCTCTCTTTTTCTCTCCCTCTCTCTCTCTGTCTGTCTCACTCTCCTTGCCAATAAATATTTCTAAAACCCTTCCACTTGTATGTGTGTATTCCTTATGATTAATGCTGTTCTCATTCTTGGTTAGAGGACCTGCTATTTACAGATGGCAGAAAATATTGAGGCTACCCAAGACCCATTCAGAACAAGAAGAGAAAGCCCCGTGCCTAGCATGAGATATATCATCCCGCCAGGGCCCAGGAAGCATTACAGAGCAAGAGGGAGATTATACATGAGTGTCACTCTCACTACTAGCCAGAGAATCTTCTCTGGGAAGATGGCAGTAGACAGTGAGGAGACTGAAAACTCATCAATCATGACCCCACAGTGACTACCAACACCCCACTGATAGGGCCCTTGGGGACATAGAGGACCCTTATACCCCCAAAACATTATGTTATTGCCAAGGCTCTTGGTCGCCACCAGAAGTAGATGGTATGTCCCTATTGCTGAAAACTTCACATGCTTGGGCTGCAGGACACTGAGAAATCAAGCTGGAGCTGAGCTGGAAGCCTCCTTCTTATTAACTAGCTGTCGGGATGCTGGAAAGAGCTATGCAGCCTGTGGTAGGAGAGAAGTCATCAGTGGTGTTGACCAACAGTAGACTCTGCAAGCTTTATGGCTAGACAGCCAGGCCAAATATACCTGCTGGTACAATGGTGGCATGTCTGTTATGAGGGAAAACAACTGCTCTCTGATTGAACTTGAGGAACACTCCATGCGAAGAAATTTATGCCTGGCACTAAAAAATCTAATCAAAAGCCTGTGGCTGGCGAGATCATAAATCTCATCAAGGAAAATACTACTTTTGTCTGGCTAAATGGATGCCCAACAAACTGCCCTCTGAATGCTTCTGTTCATGGAAAGAAGGAAGGATTCAGTAGAGAGGGGATTCAGCAGGGGGGAAGAGAAGGTGGAGGGAGTGGATTATGATCATGTTATGTTGTATATATGTATGGAAGTTGTCAATAAAATGTTTAAAATTCGGGGAGGGGTGGCTGGAGGGATAGCTCAGTAGTTAAGGCACTTGCCTGCAAAGCCAAATAACTGGGTTCAGTTCCCTAGTACCCACATAAAGCCAGATGCACAAATAGTGCAGGCAACTGGAGTTCATTTACACTAGCTGGAGGCCCTGATGCACCCATTCACTCTGTCTCTCTTTTCTCTAGGCGCCCCCTCTCTCTGCTTGCCAATAAATAAGTAAAAATGTGTTTCTTTTTTTAAAAAAAAGTTTAAGCTGGGCGTGGTGGCACACACCTTTAATCCTAGCACTCAGGAGGCAGAAGTGGGAGAATCACCAAGAGTTCAAGGCCACCCTGAGACAACATAGTGAATTCCAGGTCAGCCTGGGCTACAGCGAGATCCTACCTTGAAAAACCAAAAAAAAAAAAAAAAAAAAAAAGTTTAAAATTTCAAAAAGAAAGAACTGCAAAAATTAAAGACGTAAAAACTGTAGCTCAGTGGGTAGAGTCTGTAGCATGCAAAAAGCCGTGGGTTTAAGGATGGGGAGATTCCTCATCATTTGCTTACAAAGTCTGCCTGTTTGGATGTAAACCCAGATGTAGACCCTGGACCATGCACACATGCATGCATGCAAATATATAAAAACAAAGCTGGACATGTGGTGCATGCCTATAATCCCAGCACTTGGGAGGTAGAGGTAGGAGGATTGCTGTGAGTTTAAGGCCACCCTGAGACTGCACAGTGAATTCTAGGCCAGCCTAGGCTAGAGTGAGACCCTACCTTGAAAAATAAATAAATAAATAAATAAATATAATGTGCTAACTGAGCTGAAGAGACAATTTTCTAAAGAAGCAATACAAATGGCCAATAAATACATCAAAAAGTGCTCAATATCCTTAGCCATCAGGTAAATGCAAATTATGACTATTTTTTTGGGGGGGTTGTGAGGTAGGGTCTCACTCTGGTCCAGGGTGATCTGGAATTAATTATGTAGTCTCAGGGTGGCCTCGCACTCTCGGCGATCCTCCTATCTCTGCTTCCCGAGTGCTGGGATTAAAGGCATGTGCCACCACGCCCGGCTAAATTATGAATATTTTGAGATTCCGTCCCAACCCAGTCAGAGTAGCTGTCATTAGGAAAACAAACAATGATCAAACACTGTTGAGGATGTGGGAAAAGAGGAACCCTTAAACTCTGCTGGGAGGAATGTAAACTGGAGCAACCACTATGCAATGAGTAGGAAGGTTTCTTAGCAAAAAAAACAAAAACAAAAACAAAAAACACTGCTAATTGAATGACAGTATGACCCAGGTATGGCACTCTTCGGTTTATACTTGAAGGATGCTAAATCAACTCAAAGATAGTTTTCACAACCATGTTTATTCACAACAACCAGGAAATGAAACCAGCCTAGATGCCCATCGACAGACGAATAAAGACAATGTGAATATATCCATGTGAGAGTCTATTTAGCCACAAAGAAAAATGACATTTTCAGGAAAGTGGATGGAACTAGAAATCATTCAGAAAGTCACAGGGAGAACTTAGATTTAAAATTGTATGGGTGGTGGTGAGTGGTTAGTCTTGAAACTAGAAAGGAAATCACAAGAGGGGAAGAAGAGATCTTAACGGTGGTGGCAGTGAAAAGAAAGGGTAATGAAACACATGTGATAGGAAAGCAGAATGGGACTATTTGAAGAGGAAGGGAACCAACAAAGGGCGACAGAAAGCACAAGCGAGCACAGTGAGGTACAGGAACACATGAGAACAAAGTCCAGTGAAGCGTATGAAAAACATGGAGGCCAGTCCACGGAGTACAGATCTCTCAGTTCTCAGTGTTCGGTTTTCCTTCCGGTTTCTACCACTCTCAGGGGACACCTCCTACCTGGATATGAACCACATCATGGTAGAGAACCCAAAAGGTCTCTAGAGTAATTAAGAATCTGCCAGGCCACAAAGCTAGGTGTGGTCAACAGTGGCTCTTGGTACCAGAAGAAGGGAAGCTTGGGAAGCCTGTACAGTGGATGTTCCACCAAGGGGCACGTGACACTTTCTGCCCAGCCCTCATCTCCATCCAACACCTAGCCTGAAAAATAGGACAGACGAGAGACACCAGCCTCAATCCACCACCCTCTCCACTCAATATTCCAATATTGGAGGGCCCAGAAAGAAGCCTCTACAATTTTTCACTATTAACATTCCTTTTCCTGCTTTTTTCCCCCATTTCGTGGTGTTTTTTAGTGTTTTAACATTTTACTTGTAAAAAATCATTCTTTTATTCATCAAACCTTTAACTAATTTCATTTACTTATTTTTGCTATGTGATCAGCTATCTCTTGCCTTTTTCTCTTCCTTTCTTCACATTCTTAACCTTTACTTCTCCTTTTCTTTTCTTTAACTTTCTTTCTGTTTTCCCTGCCCCTATCACCTTCTTGTATTTTATTTCATTATAATTTTTACCTGAGTTAATTTTTAACTTCACAGCTCAACTTCACACTCACTTTACCTTTTTCATTTCATTTATTTATTTATTTGACAGAGAGGCAGAGAGAGAAGAAAGAATGGGTGCATGAGGACCTCCAGTCACTGCGAACGAACTCCAGGCACATGCACTACCTTGTGCATCTGGTTTACGTGCGCTCTAGGGAATTGAACCTGGGTCCTTTAGCTTTGCAGGCAAGCACCTTAATAGCAAGTCACCTCTCCAGCCCACTTTACCTTATTGTTGCCATTTCATTTTCTTTGGTTATTGATGGTGTGGGAGTTGGCTTTAATAGATTTTAATTTCATTCTTTTTTTTTTAAAAAAAGCATTATTTCAAGTATGAAAAGTAATGTTAAGACACTATCCAAACATTATGTTCACTTTAACAAGTAGAAAACATGACTTCTGAAGTAAAAAGAAACACCTCTACAATTAGGCAGAAAATATGTAAAATAGATGTTGACATTCACATGCGTATTTCTAAAAAATAAGTTTTGCTAATGTAGCTTATGCTGGAAATGAAGACATCCCCCCCGCACCCCCCTCCGCCCGCCAATTCACTTCTGCAGAAGGGTGCTGACAGTCTCTAAGTGGAGGGAGCAAACATACAAGGGTGGATGGTCAGGATGAACGTTTACCTCATTAGTTTAGGCTTAGGTTAAGCTGGCAGGAATGAGGAAGTTAGAGAACCTCTTTGAGTCAATTCTACGAAATGGAGACAGGTTACAGTCTAAAATGGAGTCACTCGAGTTTGATAGAAAAGACCCATTTTTCCTCACAATTAAAAACAAAATTATATCTACAATTCCATGTCCTCAGGAATTAACATTTCAAGATCTGTGGGAGTGGCCTCCTTATTTTTATTTTGACACAGCGTCTCATGTAGCACAAGCTTGCCTTAAACTTAGTAAGTAGCTGAGGGGTGACCTTGAACTCCTGACCCTCCTGCCTCCACCTCCCCAGTACTAGGATTACAGATGTGAGCTACCTCTCCTGAAAGACTTTTTCTTAAACTGGCAGTAAGCACGGATCACATGCTGTCTATTTTTCTCTCTCTTTTCTTTTTTTGGGGGATGGAGGGGGAGGAATTTCAAAGTAGGGTCTTGCTCTAGCTCAGGCTGACCTGGAATTCACTATGTAGTCTGAGGCTGGCCTCGAATTCACAGCAATGCTCCTATCTCTGCCTCCTGAGTGCTGGGATTAAAGGTGTGTGCCACCACACCTAGCCGTCTATTTCTTATGGTCTGTTTACCAACAGGTGTCAACGCCATTTAAATTGTGTGGCATCAGTGAAAACTATAACCTAAACAGTAACTGAACGCCCTGGCTGGAAATCCTTACTGTGGCAACCCTGAGTGTCCAACAAAGTATCCTGAACAGAAATGGCCAGGGATTTTTTCTGGTAGCAATCACAGGTCCCTCTGCTTGTAGGTCTCAAACCAATCTGCAATGAAGCGTCTCTAGGAGAATCTTGAATGCGCATTATCTTTAAATACCAGTTTGCTTTTATAACTATTGGACATTTTCCTCCAAACATGTCAGTCACTTCCACAATGGACGTGTTCGCTTCTTTGGTCCTGCTCTTGGTTCTCTAGGAAGACACCCAGGTGGCACCAGCCTCTGGAGCCTGATGGGGATGGGGGACTCCCGAGCCTGGGCGCTGCGGGCGCAGGGAGGAGCGGCCGGCGGGGCGGTGGCCGGCGGGGAGAGAAGGGAAGGAAAAGATGCCGCTATGGATAGGCTGGCGGCGCGGGTCCTCCTCGCCTGGGGCCACGCACCCACCGCGGAGGAGCGGGCACGGCGCCCACACCTGGGCGAGCGCAGGACTCGCCACCCCAGGCTGTGAGGACAGGGGTCCAGGGATGCGGGGAGGCCAGATCAAAACGAGCTCAGAACAAAAGCCTGGGGAATCGCTCCCGGGTTAGGGGCACTTACTTACAAAGCCTGCCTGCCTGTGTTCAACTCCCCTGTACCCAGGTAATGCCAGACACCCAAAGTGGCACATGCATCTGGACTTCGTATGTGGTGGCAAGAGGTCTTGGTATGCCTATATTCATTCTCTCTCTCTCTTCTTGTGAAGAAAGAAAGAAAAAGAAGAGAGGGAGGGAGGAAGGGAAGGAGGAAGGGAGGGAGAGAAGAAAGGAAGGGAAGGGCAGAGGGAGGGAGGAAGGAAAGAAGGAAGGAAGGAAGGAAGGAAGGAAGGAAGGAAGGAAGGAAGGAAGGAAGAGAGAGAGAGAGAGAGAGAAAGAAAGAAAGAAAGAAAGAAAGAAAGAAAGAAAGAAAGAAAGAAAGAAAGAGAGAGAGAAAATAAGAAAGAAAAAGAAAAGCATTGAGGGCTAGGGAGATAGCTGTTGGTAAAGTTCTTGCCTCACAAAGTGAGGACCTAGCTTAGCATGGTGGTTCATGACTATAATCCAAGCACCAGGGAGGCTGAGGTAGGAAGATTGTAGTGAGCTCAGGGCCAGCACCAGCCTGGACTACAGTGAGACCCTGCCTCAAAAAAAAAAAAAAAAAAAAAGTGAGGACCTGCCAGGTGTAGAAGTGCACACCCTTAATCCCAGCACTCAGGAGGCAGAGGTAGGAGGAGCACCGTGAGTTTGAGGCCACCCTGAGACTACAGAGTGAATTCCAGCTCAGCCTGAGCTAGAGAGACACCGTACCTCAAAAAACCAAAACCAAACAAACAAAAAAGAGAGGACCTGAATAGGTTCCCTAGGACCCACATACGATGCCAGGCGTCATGCTACATGTTTATAACCCCAGCCCTGGAGAGGAAGAGACAGGAGCACTCTTGGGTTCTCTGTCCAGGTAATGTAGTTTAATTGGTGAGCTTTGGGCCAATGAGAGACACCATCTCAAAGGAGATGGACAGCATTCTTAAGGAGCCCCACTCAAGGTTGTGTCTCTATATGCACATGCACACACGCATGTACACATCCCATACGCATGCACCCACGAGCATATAAACACACACATACGACACATCATAAACAAGTGAAAAAAGAAGAGGAAAGAAAGAAAAGCATGCACTGAACGTGTCCTCCTCAGCCTTTCTTGCCTAGCACAGATGTATCTGGAATCACTGCTGGGTGGATTTTTCTCTGCTACAGTTCTGTGGTGTCTTTTAGACCACTCTGTCTGTTGAATAGGCATGGCTCCAGTCTCTCTAGACAACCCATGCTTACCTTGAGAATTCAAGGATGGCTCAGGGCTGCAGTTGGTGAAAGAAGAGCCTTGATTTGCTCAGGAGTCCACAGAGGGACTGAGGCTGGTAGAAACCATCAGAGGAAGGACACCACTCTTATGTCAGCTCCGTGCAGAATGGCAAGCCAGAAAAATGTCAGGTTTTGGCTCTTTTCACTTCCTCCACCTTTATAACATTTCTGTTTCTCAGAAACGAAATCACACTGCCCCCATCGTCTTTGTGTTTCTAACCTCAAGAAGAAGAAGAAAAAAAAAAGAAAAAAGACAGTGGTAGGAGGATCACCATGAGTTCAAGGCCACCCTGAGACTACATAGTTAATTCCAGGTCAGCTGGGCTAGAGTGAGACCCTACCTCGAAAAACAAAACAAACAAACAAAAAAAAAAAAAAGCGGTTTTCCTGTTTTTTAACATACACCACTTTTGTAAGTGTGTTAAAGGTTGGTTAGTTCCAGCTTGAAACTAAAAAAACTGTTTATCAGAAGAAACACTTTAAACCTCATGGAGAACAATGCTATAAAAATGTTTTTGGATGCACACTAAACTCTCTATTTTTATTTCGGGGAGGGTTGTTGTGGTTGGTGGTGGTGGTGTGTGTATATATACAAATATACATAGATTTGGGCTATGTGAGTGTTCATGTGTGCCTAAGTGTGTGGCAAGTATGTGCATGTGGGTGTGGAGGCCAGAAAACAACCTCTGGTGTTGTTGCTCAGAAATACCATCTACGTTTTTTGAGACCTCTCTAGCTTGGAACTCGCCATATAACCTAAGCTGGCTGACTGTAATGGTTTAAATGCAACACTGCTTAGAACCTCATGCGTTTTTGGACACCACCTGGTGGTAGTTGGGTAGGGAGAGCCTTTTGGAGGTGGAACATGACTGGAGGAGGTGTGTCACTGGGGGTGGACATTGAGGTTTTTTAGACCAGCTTGCCAGTGCTAGCTCGCTCACTTAAGACTCCTTCCATCTAGATATGCGACAGTTCACTCAGGCTGCTTCCTGCCAGCTGCAGTGGCAAGAAGTGATGCCCAGGCTCTACTTGGCCATGCTTCTCTGCCTCAAGATGATAAGCCAAAATAAACCACTTCTCCCCCCTCCCCACCCCCACCCCACATCGCTTGTTTCTGTTTAGGTGTCTTGCCCCAGCAATGAAAAGGTAACACCGGCCAGCAAGCCCAAGAGATATGCCTGACTCCGGCTCCACATCTCTGAGGTTACAAGTGCACACCACGAATACTAGTGGAACGGAATGAGGACTTGTGGGGCTGTGGAGGGAAGCGGTAGGTCAAGGTGATCAGTAGCAGAAACTCAATGACAATGATCCCAGCCCAGGAGTTTTTCCCTCCACATGGGCTCCTTTATCCCCTCGAGCTCCCCACATGGCAGGAGCCCCTTGAACTTTCTTTTCTCTTTTCTTTACACGCTTTTTTGTCCCAGGCCCTCCCCATGGGATCTTTAGCCACGCAGGTGCCTTTCCTTGGCTTCTTGTTTTCCAGCTTGTTTCCCCCCCATCTGTTTTCTTGTTTCTTTTTTTCCCCCTTTGGTGATGTGGCTTAAATATAATAGTTTCTTTTGGGGGACATATTTCTGCCAATTAAAGACTTAGAAAGGCACAAAAATGGTTTTTGTTTTTTAATACCATAAAGAGAGATGCATACAGAATCTTCTGATGTTTTGTAGCCATAACTAAATTATGGTTACATTGTGCACTATTGTGAAAAGGAGCAAAATAGTTTGGGGCATTCTTTTTTTTTTTTTTTTTTTTTTTTTTGTTTTTGTTGTTTTGCTTTGTTTTTTAAGAGATTAAAATGTTTCTGGATAAGGATTAGCTTCTCAAAGTGTCCATCATTCTGTACAGAAGCTTAAATATGTAATGTAGCCAGACCCCAGTATTAAAAATCTGTCATGTTATTTTCTTTATAGAAAACAAGTTAATGGCATATAACACTGCCATCACATAGCAGAATGTTTACTACCTTCGTTAAAAAAACAATCTTTAAAAGACTTGCTTCAAAGTGTTTTTGAATAGCAGTGCTTCAGATTTTATGGAAAGAAGTGTATCTGCAGTCACCCCCTCTCGCTGATCCTCACTTCTTCTGAAAGATACTCAATCCGGGGACTCCCCGGGCTCTGTCTCGGGAAAGGCGGCACCCCAAATCACTTTCTTTATAGAAATGGTCTTGATGCAAACAGCAAGAGGATTTTTATTCCAAGCACACTGGGGCCCAATCACAGGGGTAGAGGACTGAAGGCCCTGAGTGCAGAATCTTTTTATAGGATTATAACAAAGCCCATGCATTGTAAAAAAACAATCACTCTATAGTTCTTGGGCCAATCATTTCAAATTGTTCTAGCCCAGACTGTGGACCAAAGTTAATTTGCATAGTCTCAGAGGTCTGCATTTGCGCTGGCTCCTGGGTGGGGGTGACAAACTACAGTTAAGTTAAGTCACTAGGGCTTAAGTTCAACCAGGGGTTTCTGTGTGTAATCTTTCCTTTTATGGTGCAAGCAGTTCACAGAAGCCAGATAAGTTAGCTCATTTCCCGTTCTCTCTCTAGGCCAGAGTCACATACTCAAAAGCCTGTTCTTTTTACTTAGGTTCATGCTTCTGAACCAGACCTTTTGCCAATTTGAAGCATTTATGGCTTTTCCATCCTTTCACTTCCAATATATGTAGACTTGAGCTGCTATTTTTCCTCCCAGTAATCACTACTGTACCATGTCTTTTACTGTTTCCATAAAGTGTTTTCTTAAAGATACAGGTAACAGACTGAATCCCCTCTTGTGCTCATGCAGCTAAGTAAATGCTAGAGAGAGATGATAGTATGAGGCCATGATTGTGTGACTTGCAGGGTTTGTCATGGTTAACACAAACATCTAGAAGGGTCAGCTTCAAAGAGAAAAGTTATCTAAACTTATCTTTAAATGTTTAATTGAGAAATTGTTTATTTAGCTTAGCAAATTTACAGTGCCATTGCTGCCACTAATTATTTTCAGGCCTAAATCTACTAAAATTTTAACCTGTGTTTAAGTAAAAGCAGATGTAACCCAGGTGATGGCACTTTGGTTTTCAGTGCTTGTTGTTTGGTTCTTTCTGCAAAGCAGCCTTGTTTGAAGTAAGTATTGTTTTACTAAGGTAGGATAGCATTTGCTTTTGGTAAAGAGACTACACTTAATTTCACTATACATTGTTTTACCTACCTCCAATTATTGTTAGTGGGGACTATGATACTGTAATCATATTTTTTAAAATTTACATCCAGAGAGGCAGTCACTCGTGATATGATGGTTTTGTGCCAGCTGTTCTTAGGGTTTTGATTACATTAGAGAGACTAGAACTTACCACCCTGTGACTTATGTAGAAAACTCAATATCTGAGTGTCTGGCACTTGAAATTCTGCTTTTATTGCTGGAGGTCCGCGTCTGTTGACCTCTGTTGTTGTTTTAAAAAAATAAAAGTAAAAAAATCTGTGCAATAATTTTTAAATAGACACAAATGTTTTGAGTGTGTGGAAGCTGAGTTTTCCTTTAGCAATGCATTTGTCAACTGCACTGAATTTAAATCTGAAAGTCAGAGGTGATTAGTGATATTTTTGTATTTTGATGTGGACAGTTTATTCATTTACATACAATGATCGACATTTTCCCAGCCGATTTAAAAGATAGTCAAGAATATCTGCAATATAGCTGCTAGAATAGACAGCTACATTTTTCAGATATTGTCATGTTTTCTGTTCTGTTCTGTTTTGTTTTGATTTTCTTCCTAATTCTTTTTTTAAATTTTTTAATTTATTTATTTTTTAATTTTTAAAAATTTTTTATTTTTAGAGAGAGACAGAGAGAGAGGGAGAGGGAGACAGATAGAGAATGGGCATGCCAGCAGCCTGTCAGCTGCTGTGAACAAAACCCAGATGTGTGCGCCCCCTTGTAGGCAAGTACGGCATTGCGCCCTTGAGTCACTTTGCATCTGGCTAAACATGGGACCTGGAGATTGGAACCAGTGTTCTTTGGCTTATGAGGCAGGCGCCTTAACCGCTAAACCATCTCTCCAGCCCTTCTTCCTAATTCTTTAGGCTATTTTACTCGAGCATACTAGCCACAGTAGGGCATATTAAAAATATCGGTGCATGGCTTTATGATCCTGAAGTCCTGGGTCTTTTAATTATAAATTTCTCTGAAAGGTCTCCACTTCGTAGGCTGGCTTCTTCACGAGCGTACCCACGTTCGTTTTTGCTGCTGTTCTCAAGTCCACCAATGCCTGCTGATGTGCCACCATGCTGCCCTGGTAGACAGACATTGCTCCCCACACTGCTCTGATCGTGAGCCTCTGATCTGGGCAGGGACATGACTTGAAAGGACTTCGCTCACAGGGTGCAGTTCTCCATAAGGGATTCTTTCTTTTCCTCTTGTTATTTCCATGAGGTCTCATTCCTCCTCCAAGATCAATGGAATCAAGTAGCTTTTCTGTGGTATTAATTACAGATGCTGCTGTAAGAAACATAGTCATAAGGAAAAATAAGAAGGAAAGCTTGAATGAGTACTCACTGATAAGAGTAAAGAAAGAGCAGCTGCCGCTTTGATGCCATGAAGGAGTAAGCTGTCTTCTCTCTGTGTAGGAGATCCTTCTGTACTTAGACTTGCTCTATGCTTCATTTCCTGTAATAGACCTGACAATACCATTGACTTCCAAAAAACTCTTAGAAGTGGTAACTGGTAGTTTCCAAATAGGTTTTAGAGTGTATCAAATTCTGTTTTAATGAATTATTCTCTAGTAACTATGTTTTAGGATTAAATACCTTTTATAGATACTGAAATTGCCTCCTTTTGTGGTGTAAAAAACAAATTATGGTGCAAAAAGTAATCACTAGATTGAATTACATGAAGATTTTCTCTTTTTTTGCTTTTTGACATAGTAAAAATGTCAAGAGAAAGGCCAAAGATTATACTGTCAAATTAAATTGAATGAGAGTACTATTTTTAAGGAGCTATCTGTCTGTGTAGGATGCTCTTGTTCCAGAGTAACATGAACTAGTCATGAGTAGAGGCCCGAGAGGACTGTGCAGTTTTGCTACTTAAATCACAAGTGACCACACTGATGCAAGCAAAAACAACAAATTTTACTAGCTTGTAGAAAAACTAATCTCAAATGCAGTGCTATTTTACTCTTCTAAGACCATTTTCATAAGCATAGTGTATATTTCGACAGACCCTCACTTTAAGACTCTCACTTTAAGAATGGTACTTGCATGTGGTGCGTTACTGTCATGGTCCCTGCAGAAATCCTGCCTCTGTGGACCAACATTGTGGCAAGGCAGCAACAGCCAACATTTTGGGGAATAGGAGCAAACCAACAGAGACCCTGGTGGTTGGTTTTTGTGTGTGTGTGTGTGTGTGTGTGTGTGTGTGTGTGTGTGTGATTATTTTTTTGTTCCCCTTCCTTTCTTGATCAGTAGGGATGGAAGGAGAGTAGGAAGGAATGACCCACTCCTTCCAGTCATAGCTTTGAAGTGTCACATTTAATATCAATTTTTTTTGGGGGGGGGGTTTTTTGAGGTAGGGTTTCACTCTGGTCCAGGCTGACCTGGAATTAACTATGTAGTCTCAGGGTGGCCTCACATCACGGCGATCCTCCTAAAGTGCTGGGATTAAAGGCCATTTATCAAAAAAACATGATTCTAGTTAAATGTAGGAGAGTAAAAAGAGGAAATGTTCACCTTTTTAATACACTGATTTAGAAGTTTGTCTTTCAGTAGTTATGAGGCATTGATAGCTTTCTTTATTTCTGCTTTTATGTTGACAGTTGGAGCAGGGTGCATAACTAGGAGCATTTTTTTTCTAGTGAGCTGTTTCATGTTTTCTTTGAAGTTTTTGGATAAGTTCAAGGAAATATTTTGCATGTGGTATCTAGTCTGATGTGTACTTATCCATCTCATTACAAACAAAAACAGGCAGACTGCATATTGTAGCTGTGTGAATCTTAAATACAGAAGTAATTTTCTTCTCTCCTACTTGGACATTGTAGCTGTATAATGTTTTCATTTTGAGTTTTACAAATCCTTTGGGTCTAATTCTGTGAGCCTACCTATAGCACTGGATCAAAACGTCTGCATCATTTCTTTAGTTAGTTAGTTAGTTAACTTTAAAACTGTTGTAAAAGTATAAACCAGCCCATGATAGTTTTCTGTACGTGATTCTTTTTTTTTCTTTTTCTTTTTTTTTCTTTTTCTTTTCTTTTTTTTTTTTTTTTTTTTTTTTTTGGTTTTTCGAGGTAGGGTCTCACTCTGGCTCAGGCTGACCTGGAATTAACTATGTAGTCTCAGGGTGGCCTCGAACTCATGGTGCTCCTCCTACCTCTGCCTCCCAAGTGCTGGGATTAAAGGCGTGTGCCACCACGCCCGGCCCAAGTTTTCGTGATTCTTATGTGAGGAACACCAATAGAGCTGCTCTGTGCTGTCCTGGACCATGTTAATGACACAATGTATTTTGTTCCCATCACAATGATTTATCCCCATGACCTTCGATCCTTCCAGGCACATCTTTTGTTGTTGCGGTTTCCCTTTGCATTGTATTGCTTTGATGACTATAATTTGAATCAGATCTGAAAGAGGTCCAGAAAAAATATATTTTGATATTAAAAAAAAAGAAACAGGATTCAATGTGAAGCTCTTATCTGAAGATGTGAAATCATATTACACAGTACATCTACTACAATTAAAAAGTATCAATAGTGAGCAGGGCATGGTGGCGCATACCTTTAACTCCAGCACTCAGGAGGCAGAGGCTGGAGGATCACCGTGAGTTCAAGGCCACCCTGAGACTACAGAGTGAATTCCAGGTCAGCCTGGGCTAGAGTGAGACCCTACCTTGAAAAACAAAACAAAACAAAATTAATTAATTAATTAAAAAAATAAAAACCAGAAAAAGAAAAAAAAAAAAAAACCACTTGCTGACAGTGCTGCCTTACTCTCAAGGGTTTGTCTCTTAGCAGCAAACACCTCACACCCCAAAAAATGGTGGGTAGAATAGACACGAAGCAGATAAGGGATATTTGGGGTCACAAGCCCAACCTCCCAGGACTCTTCACTGCAGGTTCCTCTGAGACCCAAACTGTACTTGGCTTCAAAATAAAGACCTACATGTTTGTTTAAACTGCTGCTTTGGGGCTGGAGGGATAGTTTAGTGGTTAAGGCGTTTGCCTACAAAGCCAAAGGACCAAGGTTCAATTCCCCAGGACCCATGTAAGCCAGATACACAAGGGGCACATGCATCTGGAGTTCGTTTGCAGTGGCTAGAGGCCCTAGCATGCCCATTCTCTCTGTCTCTCTTCTCTCTCTCTCTCTCTCTCCTCTGCTTGCAAATAAATAAAATAAAATTTAAAAAATAAAATAAAATAAAAATATTTTAAAACTGCTGCTTTTGGCAACTATTCATACCTTTCAAGCATAATGTTTCACTTGGACCAATACTGAGAATTCCATGATTACAGACTTGGTTTTTGGAGGCTGTCTGGATTTTAACCTGCACTTAACATAAGCAATAAATATTGCGGTTTTTGTCTATGCTATTCATGAAAAAAACTGACCTTAAAATAATATGTGTAATGTATAATGTACTGTTGACACAGTTGTCAACACTATGCGTAACTATTTCAGGGTAAATATATTTTATAAGTACATATTTAATCTTTTGTAGTAATCTTTTTTAAATGTGCTTTTTAAAAGCACAGTTTGAAAATCTGTTACCATAGAAAATAAATTGTATGTTGACTCACTAGTAAAAAAAATAGTAATAATAATTTACTCATATTCACTCCTTCATTCCCTCTCTTACTCTTCTCACCCCTCTCATTAGTCCTCCCTCTGCTTTCAGGTCAGATAGATGATAGATAGATAGATAGATAGATAGATAGATAGATAGATAGATAGATAGATAGATAGATAGAAAAGAGATGATACATACACACAGATAGACAAACAGATACGAAGTCGATATATAAACTCCTCTACCTATCCCTTTAGTCCCCTTTCTTTGACTTTCTCTCTCTGTCTCTTTCTCTCATTCTTTGTCTGTGCATGCTAAGCACATACTCTGCTACTACAGAACTGTATTTTCCACTCCCAAATAATTTTTTTAAAATATATTTTACTTATTTATTCATTTGAGAGAAAGAAAGAGGCCGAGAGACAGAGAGAGAGAGAGTATAGGTGCACCAGGGCCTCCAACCACTGGAAACGAAGTCAGATGCATGCATCCCCTTGTGTGTCTGGCTTATGTGAGTCCTGGAGAATCGAATCAGGATCCTTTGACTTTGCAGACAAATGCCTTAACCACTAAGCCATCTTTCCAGCCCTCCCAGGTAAGTTTTAATCTTCTTTTGTCTCCCCACATAATTTCATTACGTTTCTGCAACTGCCACTCGTTCAATTTACTCTATGCACATCTCGATTTTTCCTCTTCTTTTACCTGTGTCATTTTCTAATGGAGACTCCCGAGTATATGTACAAATCTAAACTGTAGCTCAGGGCTCAGGACATCATGACATAGTTCAGAGCTGTACTATCAGCCTAGCGTGTGTGAGGTCTTGTTTTCAATCTCCAATCACACACACACACACACACACACACACACACAATTTTCCTGCATTAATTTGTCATATGAAGTTCATTCTCAGACACAGGAAACACTTACAAATGTTGAGGTAAAATTCTGCCTCTCCTGCAGTTTCTGGTTGTAAAGGTGGGATCCTTTCTTGTTGTGCTTGTAGATGAGATCCTGGGAAAGCTGACCAAAACCAGCAGAAGGTAAGAATTCTTACAAAAGTCAGCTCTCTCAGACTCCTATCTGTAGTGCCAGGTGAAGAAAAGGAAGTTTAGAAAACTGTTCTTTGGGGGCTGGGGATTAGCTCAGTTGGTAAAGTGTTTGTCCAAACTGTATAAACTGGGCATGGTAGCAAACTCTAGGGAGTAGATGTAGGAAGATGAAGGTCGTGCTAAGGTATGCAGGGAGTTGAAGGCCAGCCTGAGTTACATGAAACTGTCTCAAAACAAACCTTGGCTGGGGAAATGGTCAGTGAATAGAGTGCTCACAGCTCAAGCTGGAGTATCTGAGTTCAATCCACAGACTCCACTAAAACACCAAAAGCTGTGGTGGACTTCTGCAATCCCATGGTGCTAATGGAGAGATGGGAGAGGTGGAAACAGGTGAATTTATTTGAAGTTCACCATGAAGGCAGCAAAGAACAGCAGATTGGCAAGAGAAAAGGGGTTGAGAGCCAGGCATAGTGGCGCATGCCTTTAATCCCAGAACTTGGGAAGCAGAGGTAGGAGGATCGTCATGAGGTTGAGGCCACTCTGAGACTACATAGTGAATTTCAGGTGAGCTTGGGCTACAGCAAGACTCTACCTTGGGAAAAAGAAGGAAGGAAGGAAGGAAGGAAGGAAGGAAGGAAGGAAGGAAGGAAGGAAGGAAGGAAGGAAGGAAGGAAGGGAAAAGGTGTTGAAACAATGAGTTTCATTATGACTTTTTCAAACATGCACATTATATATTTCACTTCATATTTACCCCATTATCCTGTTTTCCCCTTCTCCCTCTGTTGATATGATCCTCATCCTAACTTCTCTCCCCTTCTACTGTCTGTGTGTGTGTGTGTGTGTGTGTGTGTGTGTGTGTGTGTGTGTGTTTGGTGACCCAATGTGTTTTATTAAGATAGCTTACCAGTGACTATACCACTAAAGAAAATGTCCCCCCTTCCCCACCAACCATTATCTGTGTACAAGTCTTCAGGGTAGCTTTGTTTAAATTCTTCACTTTAAAAAAATATTTTATTTATTTGAGAGAGAGAGAATGGGTGCGCTAGGGCCTCCAGCTAGTGCAAACGAACTCCAGACTTATGCTCCCCCTTGTGCATCTGGCTTACGTGGGTCCTAGGGAATCCAACTGGGGTCCTTAGGCTTCACAGGCAAACACCTTAACCACTAAGCCATTTCCCCAGCCCCCAAATCTTCACTTCTTTTAGACTGAGAATGAAGAACGGAACAAAACTTGAGATCTGATGCCATTTATTTCAAAACCACATCACCTCTGCCAACTGGAGATTGAATGAGGCAGTTTAAGTCCTTTCTTACCCTAGGATCTTGACACCCATAGTCAGAATAAGATGTTAGCCTAGGTGCCACCCTTGAGACAAGCCTGTCAAAGTAATTGGCATGGAGGATACCCTACCACCCCAGCATACACAAAACAGGCCGTAAGGTTGGGGTGCATCAGAAACACCCGGAGATGGAAGTCTGTCTAATCAAGGATGAGGTCAGGAGGTATGTCAATGTGTATCATGGAAAGTCTTGGAAACTGGTTTAGTTAGAAGGCCATGAGGACTTCCTGTGCATTTCATAAGAGCAGCTCTCTCTACCTAATGAGAAGCTCTGGATGACAGGATGAAGGCTGGTTGGAGTGAGGGAAACCAGAAACTGAAGACCAACGTCACAATTGCTGGAATTCTACAAGGAAGATCACTAGACTGCGTTCAGGGCAGTGGTGCTGGTGGCGGAGAGTGAAGGGGGCCATGGTGCTTAGTTGAAGGGTCAGTTTTTCTGGTGACCCAGAAAATACAAACCAGTGCATAATACATTAAGTTTGCTTAGCACGGACTCTGCTTTCCCATTAGAAACATGGTTTCATCATTATGATTAGATTATTAGATCACATGTGAATTCCACAATTAACTCCTGAGACTATGGAAATACATTGTAATTCCAATGAAAAGTAGCAGTAAATTTTTACCAATAGAAGTCGTGCTCTGAGGGCTGGAGAGATAGCTCAGTGGTTAGGGCACTAGCCCACAAAGCCTAATGAGCCAGGTTCAATTCCCCAGTACCGACGTAAAGCCAGATGCACAAAGTGTTCATGCATCTGGAGTTCCTTTGCAGTGACTAGAGGCCCTGGCATGCCTATTCCCTCTCTCTCCTTGTAAATAAATAAATAATAAATAAATGAAGCTACATTATCAATTTGTTTATTTAGTCAGTTAAGTTGCACTATCAACTTACATTTCTTATCATAAAATCTAAGGCTATATTTAGTCTCATCCATGTGACACAAAGGGGGAATGTGGGGGCAATGACAATGGAAATAAAATAGGCAAGGCTTCCTGAAAGAAATGGTCAGATACCGAGCTCTAGAGGAAAAGTGGGGTTGACTAGGTTTCTCTTGAACACGAGTCGGGGTGATAGGGGAGACACATCGGGGTTAAGTGAATCGTGAATCTATGCACTCAATAGGCTGCTGAAGTTCTTAAAACTGTAGAGTTCTCAGGGATGGACTAAATGCCTTTTCCTTTATAAGCTAGACATGAACCTTTGGCGATCTTAGGTAAAATGCTATGTTGGTATTTAGGTGTCTCCCCAAGGTCCACACAATAGATAGAAGCTTGATCCTCATAGTGGTGCTAATTGGAAGGTGATGGAGCCCTCAGGCACATGCGCATGACCCATTCCTCAGTGGTAAATGGCTTCACACAGTTGTCTTTCACTTGCCAGGAATCGGGCTCTTTAGCAAACACGGCACAGCAGAATTTCTCCACGCTGAGTGCACAGACGTATGAACAAACACTTCCTTTATCATCATCGTAGACTTCCTTGAATTTGATCTTGTAATTTAACTCCTTCTTCTCCTTACAGAAGTGATAGACAGACAACTGATGAATGGACTTTTCTATTTTACCTTTTAACTGCTTTAGATCATGCTTCTCTGCTTTGAAACCAATTATTTGCTGTTCCTTTTCATCTAAGCCAACGAATAAAGAGCCCCCCTCAGTATTTGCAAATGCAGAAACAGTTTGAGGGAGAATCTCTTTAAGGCGTTGTAACAACTTGTTTGTTTCAAATGACTTGACTTCAACATGTGTGGATTCAGTGAAGGGGTAATTGTTCATGTATCTAAGTTTTTCTCTATCTAAAAAGTCAGTAGCCAATGTCTCCACAAAGCATTCCTCTTGTATACTACAGGTTCTTTTTCTAGGCAGTTCTGGTCTTAAACACAATCTCCCTCCACTTTGCTGTATGTATTTGAGGAACTCCAGTGCGTTAGCAGCATTCATTTCAACTGAAGATGTCAAACTTCTTTCATACAAACTAGTTCTCAAGGTGACGATCGGCAGAGGCGAGTTGTCTGGATTCCATGATTTCACAAAAATTAAAAAGTGTCCTTCCTCCTGCTTGAAGTCTAGGTAATTCTGAACTAATTGCAAAAGGTTTGTAAGAGAGTTTATCAAATCTTGCCCAATTCCATCTCTTTCAAGACAATATCCTTGATTTTCAATTTTAGCCTTGATCTTTCCTCCTCCAGAATTCAGGAGAGCACACACAGCTACTAAGACCTTTCTATTTTGTTCTTTCTGTTGATGTTCATTCATTTCTGCCCTAATTTTCTCTCCAAGAGTGACCATCCCTATATCTAACGTGAGCTTAGCATAGTCAGTGTCTGGATGAACAATTATGTTCATTTTCCCAGCTGCCATTCTATTTCCAAGGTGAAATTCTGACCTGTAAAATAGACAGAGCCATTAGAATAGGCCCTAAGCAGGAGAGGGGCAGTTGGATATTGAGAAGCAATGTCTCTAAAGCTATCCAAGGCCCTAGGCTCAATCCCCAGCACCACAAAAAGAAAAATCTCCTTTTAATAATAGTCAAGATCAGAATACATTGTTATTAAGTATACCTTCAGTGTTCTAAAATATAGGGTTGATGGCTCAGCAGTTAAAGGTACTTGCTTGCAAAGCCCAATGGCCCAGGTTCAATTCTCCAGTACTTACATAAAGCCAGATGCACAAAGTAGTACATGCATCTGGAGTTCGTTTGTAGCAGCAGGAGACCTTGGTGTTCCCATGCTCATTCTCTCACTCTCTCTCATAAATAAATAAATAAATAAATAAATAAATAAATAAATAAATAAATAAATAAATAAATAAATACATAAATAAATAAATAAATAAATAAATAAATAAATACATAAATAAAGGTTTCTGCCTATTCTTTCTATATAACTGGAAGTTTATGCTGGACGTGGTGGCACATGCCTTTAATCCCAGCACTCAGGAGGCAGAGGTAAGAGGATTGCCTTGAGTTCGAGGCCACCTTGAGACTACAGCGTGAATTCCAGGTCTACTTGGGCTGGAGTGAGACCCTACCTCGAAAAGCCAAAAAAAAAAATAAATAATAAATAACTGGAAGTTTATGTCCTTTGACCGCCATCTTCTCTACACCCAACACACTCCATGGCAACTACCACCCTACTTTAAATTTCCATGAGTTGAGTTTCTTTAGATAACATATATAACTTGTGTCATGCATCATCAGTCTTTCTGTACATGGATTATTTTATTTAACATGACATCCTTCAAACTACAAAATATCCTTATATTTTCAGAGTGAATAGGAAACTGCTGTGTGTATGCACTACATTTTCTTCATATGTTCATCAGCGAATGAATGCTTGGGTTGATTCCATATGGCAACATTGTGAGTAATGCAACAATGGATATGGGCTCGCAGATACCACTTTGACGTAACGATTTCATTTGCCTTGATTATACCACATTACAAACTATTTTAAATTTTGGAGGGGAACCATATTATTTTCCATAATAGCTGAATTAATCTATAGTCCCACCCACACCATGTGGATGTTCCCTTTCCTCCACATCCTCGCCAGTACCAGCCTTTCACTTGGTTAGGAGCAGTTGTTCTAACAAGAACAAAGCAATACCTAACTTTGGCTCTGGCTTCCATCTCTCTGGTAATTATAGATAGTAAGCATTTTTTCCAAATACTTGTGGACCATTCATGTGTCTTCTTTCAAGAAATATCTATTTTAGGAGCCACGCATGGTAGAACACACTTTTTTTTTTTTTTAAGTTTGAGAGAGAGAGAGAGACTGAGAGAGAGAAAATGGGCACACCAGCAGCCTCTCAGCTGCTATGGACCAACTTCAGACACATGTGCTCCCTTGTGGGCAAGTGAGGTATTGCACCCTTGTGTCTTTTTTTGTTTGTTTGTTTTGTTTTTTTGAGGTAGGGTCTCTCTCTAGCTCAGGCTGACCTGGAATTCACTATGTAGCCTTGAACTCATGGTGATCCTCCTACTTCTGCCTCCCGAGTACTGGGATTAAAAGCGTGTGCCACCACGCCCAGCCCTTGCGTCATGTTTGAGTCTGGCTAAATGTGAGACCTGGAGAATCCAACAGGCATTCTTAGGCTTGGCAGGCAGGCGCCTTAACTGCTTTGCCATCTCTCCAGCCTGTGGTGCACACCTTTAATCCCAGCACTCAGGAGGCAGAGGTAGGAGGATTGCCATGAGTTCGAGGCCACCCTGAGAATACAGAGTGAATTCCAGGTCAGCCTGGGCTAGAGTGACACTCTACCCGGAAAAACCAAAATAATAATAATAATAATAAAAATAAATAAATAAAAAGATATCTATTCTGGGGTTGGAGGGATTTCTTAGTAGTTAAGCATTTGGCTGCAAAGCCAAAGGACCAAGGTTTGATTCCCCAGTACCCACATAAGGTCAGATGCACAAGATGACACATGTATCTGGAGTTCGTTTGCAGTGATTGGAATCCCAGCAGGCAGAGGTAGGAGGATCCATGAGAGTTCAAGGCCACCCTGAGACCACATAATGAGTTTCAGGTCAGCCTGGGCTAGAGTGAGATGCTACCTCAAAAAAACAAACAAGTTGGGCGTGGTAGCCACACCTTTAATCCCAGCACTTGTGAAGCAGAGGTAGGAGGATTGTCATGAGTTTGAGGCCACCCTGAGACTCCACAGAGAATTCCAGATCAGTTTAGGCTAGAGTTAGATCTTACCTTGAAAAAATGTATATAAAGATTAACAGTTTCACACAATGACTTGAAAGGGCTGGGAATGTGCCTCAGTGAAAAAGCACTTGCCTGACATATGCAAGGCCTTGGGATAAATTCCCAGCACAGCTCATAAACGCAAATAAAATGATTTATCATTTGACCAGTGGCATATTTCATCAAGCCTGGCCATACTGCCAGAAACCAATATAAAAAGTTTTGAATTTTGCTTTTCCAAGTAACAAATCATTTATAGTTTTATAAAATAATGATTAACTAGTTTTAAAAATATTATAAACAAAGCCGGGCATGGTGGCGCACGCCTTTAATCCCAGCACTCGGGAGGCAGAGGTAGGAGGATCGCCGTGAGTTCGAGGCCACCCTGAGACTACATAGTGAATTCCAGGTCAGCCTGAGCTAGAGTGAGACCCTACCTCGAAAAACCAAAAAAAAAAAAAAAAAAATTATAAACAAATGCATGATCTCATATATAGTATTAGTGTACCATTATTTCATGAGTCAACTCCAGCTGAGTCTTGAAAAGGCTTTCAAATGTTTATTTATAACAACACTAGGACAATGGCTCAGTATGCTAATAGCATCTAATTTTCATTGTGCACAAGTGTTCCTTCACAAAATTCCTCAATTTTATATACTGATATGGTTCGGGTGTATATAAAGATCTACTGAAAGCCGGGCGTGGTGGCGCACACCTTTAATCCCAGCATTCGGGAAGCAGAGGTAGAAGGATCGCCGTGAGTTTGAGGCCACCCTGAGACTACATAGTGAATTCCAGATCAGCCTGGACTAGCGTGAAACCCTACCTCGAAAAACCAAAAAAGAAGAAGAATAATAACAAAAAGATCTACTGAGATGGGGGATGGGAGGCCAGCAAAGGTAGAAATGAAAGTATATTGTAGAAAGTAAGAAATGGAACCTTGCTAGGCATGGCACACACCTTTAATCCCAGCACTTGGAAGGCACAGGCAGAAGGATTGCCCTGAGTTCAAGGCCACCCTGAGACTACACAGTGGATTCCAAGTCAGCTGGGCTAGAGTGAGACCCTACCTCAAAACAACAAAAAAGAAAAAGAAAAGAAATGGAACCATGAAGGAGAAAAATCACGTGTGTAAGAGTAGGAGTCTGTGGAAAGCGATTCAGGCTAAAACATGAGGATAAACTTGACCTTATGCCTCATGTACGTGAACAAACTAATCACATAGATACACACACAGAAAGATGGGTTTCTGAAAATTGAATTTCTGAGTCAAGTGATGAAATGCTTAAGATTCTGACATGAAGTGGCCATGGCATGCATGATCTCACAGTGGTTGATCCTACTACCCAAGACCTGCATAATAGGAGGAAAAAATGATGACATCAAAATAAAAGACAGACTAGTTGGAAGGAAGAAGGAATTCTATGGAAGGGGTATAAGAAAGGGGGACAGAGTCTGGAGAGATGGCTTAGAGAATAAGGCACTTGTCTGTGAAGCCCAAAGACCCAGGTTTGATTCCCCCGTACCCATGTAAGCCAGATGCACAAGGTAGTGCACGCGTCTGGAGTTTGTTTGCAACAACTGGAGGCCCTGCTGTGCCCATTCTGTCTATATCCCTTCTCTCTATCTCTGTCTGCTTGCAAATAAATAATAAAAAGAAACATTTTTAAAAATAGATTTTGATATGAATTATCTAATTTTTCCTCAAGGATAATATCAGATTTCTTTTTCGAGATAGTCTCACTCTAGCCCAGGCTGACCTGAAATTCACTATGTAGTCTTAGGGTGGCCTCAAACTCACGGTGATCCTACCTCTGCTACCTGAGTGCTGGGATTAAAAGCATGTGCCACCATGCCCAGCAGTAGCATCAGATTTGATCCACAAACCTTATTTTGGGCAAGACTACAGGGGGATACCTAATACCTTTTAGGAGAAGATGCCATAATTCTAAATCTATTACAAGCCAGTACTTTTCTCTCAGAGATGCACCAAAACTCAGAGCTGAGTAAGAAGAGCTGCTTTAAGTTATACCATGACCTAGCTGTTTATTTAAAGATGCCTCCATGGGCTGGGCGTGGTGACACACTTTAGTCCCAGCACTTGGGAGGCAGAATTAGGAGGATCATAGTGAGGCCACCCTGAGACTACATAGTGAATTCCAGCTCAGCCTGAGCTAGATCAAGACCCTACCTCGAAAAAACAAAAAACAAACACAAAAAGATGCCTTCATAGATGAAAGCATTTAAACCCAACCCTGAGAGGCCCCAGAAAAAGTGACACTAAAAGAAGCCTTTGCTACTGTTTAAAAAAAAAAAAAAAAAAAAAACTGGGCAGGGGAGATGGCTCATCAATTAAAGGAATTTACCAGACCCACAAAGTGGCACATACATCTGGAGTGCCTCTTCAGATGAATAAATAAGTAATAAAAGTAAAGCCAGGTGAACACTATCACTGAAGTTTTTAGGTTTAAAGCTTAAGTATATTAATATATTTAGATATTAATATGAATATATAATATTTTTATATATTATCTTATATATAATGTATAATATATAATGTATATTATATATCATATGTGATATAATATATAATGTCAACATATTCATGTGATATAACTATTCAAAAAAGCAAGGTAAGCCAGGCATAGTGGTGGTGCACGCCTTTAATCTCAGCACTCAGGAAGCAGAGGTAGGAGGATCACTGTGAGTTGAGTTCAAGGCCAGCCTGAGAGTACATATTGAATATTCCAGGTCATCCTGAGCTAGATTGAGCAAGAACCTAAACCAAAAAAAAAAAAAAAAAAAAAAAAAAAAAAAAGAGTGATCTAGATTCCAGCCATGCTGAGTCTTCTTCATCATAGCTAGTATCTTTTAATTCTGATCTCTTTCATAAGAGAGCTGCCCCAAATGTATGTACACTTTCCCTGCAAAGAGCCAAGGGTGGTGGTATACACATGCAATTCTAGCACTTGTGAAACTGAGGCAGGATTGTGAGTTTGAGGATAACCTGGACTACAGAGCAAGATTCTATCTGTCCTCTTTTTCTCCTGGGGGGTGGGGGAGGAGAAGAAGAGGAGAAGGAGAAAGAGGAGCAGGGAGGGAAAAGGACAGTAAAGGAGTGGGGAGATGGCTTAGCAGTTAAAGGCCCTTGCTTGCAAATCATACTGGTCCAGGTTCAATTCCCGGCATCCATGCACAAAGGGTACATGCTTCTGGTTCTCATTTGCAGTAGCAAGAAGCCCTGGGATGCCCATTCATTCATTCTCTCTCATAAATAGACATATTTTCTATTTATTTGCAAGCAGCGAGAGATGGGAGAGAGACAGAGAGAATGGGTGTGCCAGAGCCTCCACCCCCTGCAAACAAACTCCAGACACATGCACCACTTTATGCATCTGGCTTCAAGTGGGTACTGGGGAGTCAAACCCTGGTCATTAGGCTTCACAGGCAAGTGCCTTCACCATGAAGCCATTTCTGCAGGCCTCATAAATAGAAATATATTTAAAGAAAGAAAGGAAAGAGCTGGAGAAACAGGCTTCATGGTAAAGATGCTTGCCTGCAAAACCAAAGGGCCCAGGTTCGTTTCTCCAGTACCCATGTAAAGCCAGATGCACAAGGTGGTGCACACATCTAGAGTTTGTTTGTAGTGGCTAGAGGCCCTGGCATGCCCATTCTCTCTCTCACTAATGAATAAATAAAATATTTTTTTAAAAAAGAAAAGAGTTAGGCGTGATGGTGCATGCCTTTATTCCCAGCACACAGGAGGTAGAGGTAGGAGGATCACTATGAATTCAAGGCTGCCCTGAAACTACATAGTGAATTCCAGCTCAGCCTGGGCTAGAGCAAGACCCTACCTCAAAAAAATTGAAGAAAGAGCTGGGCGTGGTGGTGCATGCACTTGGGAGGCAAAGGTAGGAGGACTGCTGTGACTTTGGAGCCACCCTGAGACTACACAATTAATCCAGGTCAGCCTGAGCCAGAATGAGACCCTATCTTGAAAAACAAAAACAAAAACAAAAATTGAAGAAAAAAAGAAAGAAAGAAAGAAAGAAAGAAAGAAAGAAAGAAAGAAAGAAAGAAAACAATGTAAGGTTCCAGGAAAAATCAGTTTCATTTCTGCTCAGCTACAGCCCCACCCTGTTTGTAATATATTGCTCAACAACCTACATTCTTCACTTCTTGTCTTCCCCTCCTTCTAGCACCTGCTGATTCAAGCTCCTTCATCACCAGCACATCTGATTCCCTCACCACATGGAAAGGAGGATGGAATCCACCTCATCCCAGAGCACTGCAGGAGGATGAACACTCCTGCTGGGAACTTGGGACTCAACGGGAGCTACAGTGCAGCCTCCTGATAGAGGAGTGCATGGGCTAGCCTGGGACCCTGGCTGTCTCAATCCAATAACTGTGGTTCTGTAACATTTTCTGTGGTTCACATCACTTTTTTCTGGCACATACTAGGGACACAATCCTTAAAAACTATGTTGGGGGCTGGAGAGATGGCTTAGCGGTTAAAGTGCCTGCCTGCTAAGCCTAAGAACCCGGTTCCAATCTCCAGGTCCCACGTTTAGCCAGATGCAAAGTGATGCAAGCACGCAATGCTGCACTTTACCACAAGAGGCGCACGCATCTGGATTTCGTTCACAGCAGCTGAGAGACTGCTGGCGTGCCCATCTCTATCTGTCTCCCTCTCCCTCTCTGTCTCTCTCCAATAAATAAATAAAATAATTAAAAAAATTTTTTTAAAAAAACTATGTTGGATAGTTGAGCCACCAAACCACAGGACAAAAAACTCACTGATGCCAGGTGTAGTGGCGCACACCTTTAATCCCAGCACTCGGGAGGCAGAGGTAGGAGGATTGCCGTGAGTTCAAGGCCACCCTGAGACTACTTAGTTAATTCCAGGTCAGCCTGGGCCAGAGTGAGACACTACCTCAAAAAAAAAAAAAAAAAAAACAACTCACTGATGTCCCTGAAATCTTGGGTCTTATTTGAGATTAGTTTTTTTTTTTTTCTGGAATTATTCTAGGTTTTAATTAGCACATATGAATTTAAAACAATGACAGATTTCATTATAACATTTTCATGTATGAACATAATGCATTTTGATCTCATTCAGTTCCTATTGCCCTTGGGGGAAATTCTCTCAGACCTGAACTGGGGATTTAAGCTATCTTGTTAACTTTCCTTAGCAGGAAAGGGGAGAGGGCATTTGGATGCCCTTTGTTCTGCCAGCAGAGCAGGTTGGTAGAAAGCACAGAAAGAGGGCACAGGAGTGGAAGGTGCTTCCTCATGGGGAGTCAGACCCATGGGGCATTCTTTGCCCTCCTCGGATGGATGGCACCTTGTATTCGTATATTGTTTGACAGAGCAATGTTGCCATAGTCTATATGACATCGTTGCCTGGGTCTCTAGGGCGCTTAGTTCATTTTGGATTTAGAGTGCAGTTCCTCCCTCCCTGGTCACCTTAGTTCTCCAGCTTCCCACAGGGTCAGGTCTCCAAGAGGATGCCCCACCCCACCCCACCGCCTCAGAGGGTCTGGAAACCCAAGCATAACCAGCGGGTAGCCCCTTCTGCCTCACTAGTCCCTGCTAGCATCTATCTTCCCTCTCCCAGGCATCTTTAAGCCTCTGGCTCCGCAAGCGCGGGAAGACGATATTGCTTGCGCCTCAACCTCCCGGTGGTGCTCAGGACTAACAGCCTGTGGTTGGGTAGGAGATACTATAAAGGCCCCCCAGATTCTCAGAAGAGAAAGAAAACAGCCCGGCTCTCCCTGAGGGTGGAGGGTTGTATTTGGCGGCCACCGGCTCCTCCCAGAGCCAGTAGCCTGGAGAGGGGTGAAGCTGGGCGCCAGAGAGAGCTTAAGGCGCTGAGACTGCCCTGGAGTGGAGGGCTGGGGGTCTCACCCCGCGCGCTGCACCGGAGAAGCAGGAGTGCCAGAAGCTTAGTGCATACCAGATTCCAGCGAGGTTCCTTGTGGGACGAGGACAGAAAGTGAAACTGGCGACAGACCCAGGCGGTGGTGACACCTGGCCAGGTGAAGTCTTCGAGGGCTACTGGGTTTGGGGAGCCCAGCCACAGTCCCTGTGTGAGTGCACCTGTGTCCTTTCTTCTTTGCCGCCCTTGGCTATTCCTCCTCTCTCTGTGCGGATCGCACACAGACATTTCCAGAGAACAGAATTTCATTGGCCAGCGCCGTGCTTGCAAGTGTGAACTCCCGCGTAAGCTATCTGGGTCATTGGAGCTGTCAAAACTGAAGTACTAGATTCCTAGGCCAGGCAAAACAATCTTTCCAACTTTATCCCCATCTCCAGAGCAGCGCGGCTGTCCCATGTTCCTAGGGACCAAGCGAGAATGGCTTTAATGCCCAGGAGAGAAGGAAGGGGCTGGAAGGGTCCAGTTATACCCTGACAGGCAGTTGGAAGCCCATCTTCTCAGTGCCAGAGCATCCTGGAGCCCCTAGGAGCCTCCCTGCACTACTCTAGGGGGAATTACAGCCCTCCAACCTCGTTATTTTCTTTGAGACCCCTTTTATACTAATTATGGTAAGATGTGTTTCTCTAGCTCAAAAACATCTCAAATCAAGCGGGGCGTGCTGGCGCACGCCTTTATTCCCACTACTCGGGAGGACCCTGAGACTACAGAGTGAATTCCAGGTCAGCCTGAGCTAGAGTGAGACCCTACCTTGAAAAACAAAAACAAAACAAACAAACAAAAAACACCTAAAATCAGACTCCAGAAACCACAGGGATTTGTTGGTTTGCTTGCTTAGTTGTTTTGTTTCATTTTCCTTTTTTCATTTTATTTTATTTGCAAGCAGAGAGAGAGAGAAAAAGATAAAGAGAAAGAGAATGGGCGTGCCAGGGCCCCTAACCACTGCAAATGAACTCCAGAGGCATGAGCCACTTCGCGCATCTGGTTTTACATGGGTACTGGGGAATCGAACAAGTCTTTGGGGTTTGCAGGCAAGCACCTTAACCACTGAACAGTCTCTCCAGCCCTTGTTTCATTTTCTAAGTCCTTATGAGCTGTATAAAATACCGGGATTGTGGCATTTTTTTGTGTCTTGATCATACTGAACCTTTGGTTACTCTCTTATCCCTCCCTCCACCCAGTGTGAGAGAGGTCAAGTCTACAAGTGAGAAAAGAGGTGAGAGCAGAGGCCAGAAGATGAGGAAGAAGCTAGAGAAGGGGAGGGAGAGAGAGAGGCAGGAGGTTAATGTGGGGAAGAGAAAGGGAGTGAGAGAGACAGAAGGCATGGTGCCAGCAGGACAGTCCTGAGGAACCCCCAGCTGTGGCTGTCTCTCCACCATCAACCTCAGGTAGGTCAGCCAGCCTTTGGTTGATTCCAGCTCTCAGATTTGAGCCCCACACAAAGCAATAAACACAGAAAAAAAAAAAATGACAAGTGTTAGCTGTCGTCAGTTTTTCACCTTCCTTAAGTTTTGATTTCTCAGAAAGCAAAAATTAAAATATCCACACCCATCTTTGTGCCCTGCCCTTCTAGCCTCAAGGAAGGAGGGGGAGGCTATTTCCTGTTTGTTGATACTGATCCAGGTTTAAAGTTGATGAAGGGGCTGAAGAGATGGCTTAATAGTTAAGGTATTTGCCTGCAAAGCCAAAGGATCAGATTCTCCAGGACCCACTTAAACCAGATGCACCAGGGGACATATGCATTTGATGTTCATTCTCTCTCTCTCTCTCTCTCTCTCTCTTTCTTTCTTTCTCTCTCCCTCTTTCTCACAAATAACTGAATAAAAATATATTTAAAAAAGAAAGTTGCCTGGTGTGATTTCTTGAATCTAAGCAGGAAGCTGAGGTAGGAGGATGACTGAGTTTGAGGCCAGCCTGGGTTACAGAGAGAGTTCCAGGTTAGCATGGATTCCAGAAGAAAAACCTGGAATACATTAGAGAAGAACACTGCAATATAATTTAGGGAGTTCCCCCACCTGTCTCCGGCCGAGAGGAGGAGTCCGAAAGCCCCAAGCGAACTTGTTACGGGTGGGCCCGGCTCCTCTCACACACGGGTTGCGGCGGGCAGGGCTGGATGCTTAGTGCCCGGCCTCAGGCTCCGGTGAAGTACCTCGGGGGTGGCAGCGGCCTCCGCCCCGCGGAGACCGAGTGGCTTGAGGACGAGGCAGCTGCCGCGGGGAGGAGGATGGGCGCTAACCAGTTAGTGGTGCTCAACGTGTGTGACATGTATTGGATGAAAGAATACACCTCACCCGCTGGAAGTGGAGTTTTTCATTCAGGAATTGAAGGATATGGCAGAGAATTTGCTGATGGTGGCCATCCTTATCCTTCTTCTGGGATATTTGAAATGTCCCCAGGAAATGCTTCTGAACTAGGAGAAACATTTAAATTTAAAAAGCTGTTGTTTTAGGGAGCACTGAGTTTCTAGAAGATGATAGAGAAAAAATTGTAGAAGAATTGATAAGGCAATACTTATCATTTGATGCATAAAAACTGCAATCACTTTTCTTCAGCATTATCAGAGATTCTTTGTGGGAAAGAGATTCCTCGCTGGATTAATCGACTGGCCTACTTCAGCTCCTGTATACCCTTTCTACAGAGTTGCCCCCCAAAGGAGGGGCTTACCCCCGCTGCCCTGCAGTCTAGCGTCAGCTAGAGCTCCAGGATCGACTGGAAGAAGCAGAGGATGCCGCTGCTTCTGCGGCCAGGCAAGTGCTGCAGCAGGCTGCAGACCTGGGCGCCACACTAAACTCTAAACATCTCCAAAGTCACACTTTCAGAACTGTCTTCGCCAGTTGAGTATCACTAGAGAAAAGCAAACAGTAAGCATCCTTTGGAGATTTTTGTATGCAAAGATGGCTCTCCCCCAAATCCCAGTTTTTCAGCTCAGGATTATATTTGTAATCAAAAAAAGAAAAAGAGGGCTGGAGAGATGGCTTAGCGGTTAAGGCGCCTGCCTCCTAAGCCTAAGAACGCTGGTTCCAATCTCCAGGTCCCACGTTTAGCCAGATGCAAAGTGATGCAAGGGCGCAATGCCGCACTTGACCACAAGGGGGCGCACGCATCTGGATTTCGTTTACAGCAGCCGAGAGACTGCTGGCGCACCCATCTCTGTCTTCCTCTCCCTCTCTGTTTCTCTCTATGTCTCTCCAGAAATAAATAAAATAATAATAAAAAAATAAAAGAAAAAGAAAAAGAAAATCACTTGGAGCAGGAGGGAGAACTTTGTACTAAGCTCCCTTCTGTTTTGTTTTATTTTTACCCACTTGTAAATTTAGATTTACTTCTGTTTTATACACACTCTGTTAAGTTATGTTTACAGTATCTTGTATTGCTGTTTACAAATCTTGCATGGACTTCGACCACCATGAAAGAAATCTTCATCTTCAAAAATTAGGCAGGTAATCTTTGTACATGTCCTGACGGTGCCAGAGCTATGGCAATTCATAGGCACATAAAAAGGTACTCACACAGTGATAGTTACCATCAATAATAATAATAATAATTATTATTATTATTATTTAGGGAGATACACACAACTTTTTATTTTATTTTTGTTGCTGCTGTTGTTTTTAAGATGTTTGTGTGGGGGTTGTGTGTGTGGAAGGAAAAGGTTTGTTTTTATTTCAATTTTTTGTTGTTTTTTTAGGTAGGGTCTCCCACTAATCCAGGATGACCTAAAATTCACTATGCAGTCTCAGGGTGGCCTCGAACTCATGACGATCCGCCCACCTCTGTCTCCGGAGTGTTGGGATTAAAGGTGCACGCCACCACGCCCTGCTCTTTATTTCAACTTTTGATGGGACTCTTCATGATATCAGGAAAGAGCAAATAGCTGGGCACTGCATCTTGTCACTTGTGCTCATGTAGCATAAGCTGGCCTCAAATTCAATATGTTGTCCGGGAGGGCTTTCAACTCTTTATCCTCCTGCCTCCTCCTTCCAAGTGCTGGGATTTACAGTCACATGCCACAATGCCTGGCATGCTTTTATTTATTTATTTTTTTTTTTTTTTTTTAGTTAGCATGCCAAAAAGTGAATCTTATTTTGTGATTTTCATATATGTATATGACCATACTTTGCTCACATTTACACCCCCATTCTATCTTCCTCCTTCCCTACCCACCAGTCCCCTTCTTTCCTCAGGTAGACCCCCTTTTGCTTTCAGGATAGATAGATAGATAGATAGATAGATAGATAGATAGATAGATAGATAGATGATTGATATGAATTCCTGCTACCCTCCTTTTAGTCCCCTTCCTCTGCCTCTCTCTGTTTCTCTCTCTCATTCTCTATCTATGCTCTTAGGAGGGGTTCATCTCTATAAGAGACTCCAGCCCACATTCCTCATTTGCCCCTAGTTAAACCAGAAAGGGCATACTGTTTTTACATCATAAGAATACTTAATGATTTTGAGTAACACTTAAGTATACCTTTGAAGAGTTAGGCTTTATATCTAGATGAGGTTTGGAGAGAGGGGATCAAGACCATGGCCTCCCACCTATTAGGTAAGCACTCACTCACTGAACTAAATCCCCAGCACTTACAAGGGATTAAAAAAAAAAATCTTGATTATGGTTGGGTGTGGTGGTGTATGCCTTTCATCCCAGCACTCAGGAGGCAGAAGTAGGAGGATCGCTGTGAGTTTGAGGCCACCCTGAGACTACATAGTAAATTCAAGGTCAGCCTGGATGTAGCAGACAGCTTCAGGTTCACTGAGATGAACTTCTAGACCAGGCACAGTTATGGAGGAAGGGATATTATTTATTGAAGCTTACAGATCCAGGGGAAGTTCCATAATGGCAGAAGAAGCGACCTTCTCTCACAAGACCAAGCAGAGAGAGAAAAGCCAACCAGCCACCACAGCACACAGAGCAAAACTACAGCCAAAAGGTCACACAGCACACTTCACGAACTCCTGCTAGGCACATTTGCATATCTTTACAATGGAATCTCAAACCCACCATTAACACCTTAAGACTGGCCCCCAGTGACATTGCCTCTAGCAAGGTGATTGCAGATGCAAACTATAACTAATAATTGAATATATTGGGGGACATATATTCAAACTACCACACTGGACTAGAGTGAGACTCTACCTCAAAAGAGAGAGAGAGAGAGAGAGAGAGAGAGAGAGAGAAAGAAAGAAAGAAAGAAAGAAAGAAAGAAAGAAAGAAAGACAATACCAAACAAAAAAATTATTGATTATGGAATACTTCGTGTGGCAACATCACTCCTTTCCCTCATCCCTGCTCCCTTTCCAAAGGGGGCCCTCCTCATTGGAGTCACAGGTTATCCCCATGGGGACTGTGGGTTATGCATTGTGGGAGCAGCAGTCAGTTATTGGGGAGAGGCAATGCCTCAGGACATAATGTCCCAACTCTACAGGGGATTTAAAAATATATTTTTTATTTATTTATTTTATGTAGTCTCAGGGTGGCCTCAAACTCACAGCAACCCTCCTACCTCTGCCTCCCGAGTGCTGGGATTAAAGGCGCGCACCACCACATCCACCTTATTTTATTTATTTATCTGTCTTGTTTGTTTGTTTGTTTGTTTGTTTATTTAAAGTGGAGGGAAGAGAGAGAATGGGCATGCCAGGGCCTTTGTGATTTTCATATATGTATATGAAACAAACTCCAGGCACATGGACCACCTTGTGCATCTGGCTTATGTAGGAGTTGAACCTGGATCCTTAGGTTTTGCAGGCAAGCACCTTAACTGCTAAGCCACCTCTTCATCAGTTTTGTGTACTTATACCAAACTTATGATCAATGTAAATGAAAAGCATGAGTTCTCAGCATGTCTATACCTATGCAAGAGCATTGTGTTTTTCTATCTTTGGATGCTATAGAATCATCATTTGATATTCTGAACTTACATGTCTAGAGAGGAGCTTTGGAATCTGCACTTCTGCAAAGTGTGCCAAAAGATTCTGACAAGCAGCCAAGACTGGGAACTAGTCAATGGTTCTGGGGACATCACTAATTCAATTCCCAGCAGGGAATTAAGCAACATCATTTCTCATAGCTAAAATTGATTGCTACGTTCATGCTGAAATAATTCTGTCAAACTCTCATGACGGACATCCCAAAGAAACTCAAAGCTCAAGGGAATGGGGAATTGGGTGGCTGAGGAGGGAAGTGGTAGGTCAAGGTGATCAGTAGCAGAAACTCAATCACAGTGATCTCAACAGTATTTATGACATGTCTGCAAGAAATCATTTGATTTCTTGAGCTCCATCTACAGCTGCCAGGACCGTCGTGGCTACTAGAAAAGTTAAATGAAGGCTATAGAGGTGGTTTAGCAGTTAAGGTGCTTGCCTGCAAAGCTAGAGGACTAGGTTCAATTCCCCAGTACCCATGTAAGCCAGATGCACAAGGTGGCATGTGCATCTGGAGTTCATTTACAGTAGATAGAAGTCCTGGCCTGCCCATTCTCTCTCTCTCTATCTCTCTCTCTCTCTCTCTCTCAAATAAATAAAATAAAATAAATAAATGATTTAAAAAATATATATCTAAGAAAAAAACTCCCACCTCCTTCTCCATCTTCCTCTTCCCTTATTCCACTCCACAGAGGATGGAAAGAGTTTAATGTCTATGCCATTGAAGAGATCAGTATGAAGCCGGGTGTGGTGGCACACGCCTTTAATCCCAGCACTCGGGAGGCAGAGGTAGAAGGATTGCCATGAGTTCGAGGCCACCCTGAGAATACAGAGTAAATTCCCGGTCAGCCTGGGCTAGAGTGAAACCATACCTTGAGAAACCAAACACAAAATAAATCAGTATGAGAGCACCTCATAAAGCCCAAAATAGAATCACCACATGATCCAGCTCTTCCACTCCTGAGTATAGACCTGAAGGAAGGTAAGTCGCTATGCCACAGACATACTTATCCATTCGCTTTAACGGTGGCACTGTCAACAATAACCAAGAGGTGGAATTGGCCTGCACACTCACCAACAGATGAATGGGTATAGAAATTGTGACATATATTCACAAAGAAGAATGAAATTGTGTCATTTGTAGGAAAATGGATGGAACTGGAGAGCATCATGTTATGTGAAATAAGCCAGACTTGGAAACACAAACACAGCATACTTCTTCTCATGTACAGAATCTATATTTATTTGGAATAAGGTAGGGAACTGAAAAGATGGGGAGAGGAGGAGGATGAGAGGGTATTGAGGAGAAAAAAGAGGAAAGGTAGTGGGTAGGGTGGGGCACACCTTTAATCCCAGCACTCGGGGAGGCAAAGGTAGGAGGATTGCCATAAGTTCCAGGCCACCCTAAGACTACATAGTGAATTCCAAGTCAACCTGAGCTAGAGTGACACCCCCTCCTCAAAAAAAAAAAAAAAAAAAAAAAAAAAAGGAAAGGGGAAAAGGTAATAAAAATGAAAGAGGAATTATTTATTTTTATTTTTTTAATTTACTTTGGAGAGAGAGACAGAGAGAGATAGACAGAGAGGGAGAGGGAGACAGAAATGGGCACACCATCAGTCTCTCAGCTTCTGTGAATGAAATCCAGATGCGTGCGCCCCCTTGTGGGCAAGTGTGGCATTGTGCCCTTGCCTCACTTTGCATCTGGCTAAACGTGGGACCTGGAGATTGGAACCGCTGGACATTGGAACCAGCATTCTTAGGCTTAGCAGGCAGGCGCCTTAGCCACAAAGCCATCTCTCCAGCCCAGAATTATTTTTTTAAATATATATTTTTATTTTTTTTGGAGAGACACAGAGAGAGAGAGAGAGAGAGGAGAGACAGAGATGGGCGCGCCAGCAGTCTGTCAGCTGCTGAGACCGAAATCCAGATGCATGCACCCCCTTGTGGTCAAGTGTGGCATTGCGCCCTTGCCTCACTTTGCATCTGGCTAAACGTGGGATCTGGAGATTGGAACCGCTGGAGATTGGAACCAGAGTTCTTAGGCTTAGGAGGCAGGTGCCTTAACCCCTAAGCCATCTCTCCAGCCCAAGGAATTATTTTTAAAAGGCCTATTTCTACAGAATTCTCTTCACTGAGATACTCATGAGAGAGTTAATCTTTTCTATAAGGAGGACATCTTTCACATGGGAAATTTTCTCCATTGCTTTCAGGAAATAAAGAATTAGAAGGCTGGAGAGATGGCTTAGTGGTCATGGCACTTGCTGGCCAAGCCAAGGGACCCAGGTTCAAGTCCCAATACCCATGTAAAGCCATATGCACGAAATAGCACATGCATCTGGAGTTTGTTTACAGTGGCTAGTGGCCCTGGTGTGCCCATGCTCCCCCACCCATCTACCTTTTTCTCAAATAAATAATTAAATAAATAAATATATTTTATGCTTTTTTGTTGTTTGTTTATTTTGTTTTTCCAAGGTAGGGTCTCACTCTAGCTCAGGCTGACCTGGAATTCACTATGTAGTCTCATGGTGGCCTTGAACTCACAGCAATCCTCCTCCTACCTCTGCCTCCCAAGTACTGGGATTAAAAGCATGCACCACCACACCCTGCTTAAATTTTTTTTTAAGAATTAGAATGCCTCTCTTGCATCTGCAGTTTTTCAATTGCCTTTACCTCAAAATAATTCCAAGATGTCACATTTTGGGGGTGGCATATTCTGCCACTGTTTAGTTCCTTTGTGCAAGTAAAGATCTGTTTTACAGACCTCCTGGGTTCTGTGCTTGACAGCTGCCACTCACTCCTCAATGGAGGACACTATAGTCATCCATACCAGCTTCTCATGGTGTCCTGTGGGGAGACCAGGGGAGGAGGCTGCTTCTGACTTGGGTCACTCTCTTCCCGTGTCTCCTGAAATGTTGATGCCATACCTTGTCCCTGTATTTCGTGGGGACTCTGAAAAGTTTCTTGGTATTTGCTCACCCATCGCCCTCTGCCTCTCACAGGCTCAGGCTTCAGCAGGAAAGCCGCTGAACACAGACAATGTGCTATACTGCAAAGCCCTTCCTTGCTCCAAGGCACCCAGGACCCATGCTGCCCAGACTACAACCTGGAAGCCATTGACCCAAACAGACACCAAGTGGGATGTGTACCGTGATTACAAGTCAGCAAAAATGTATCTGCTGCTGGGCGAACACTGGAAATGAGTAAGCAAAAATGTAAACAACTGTGGGGGCGAGAAGAGTGATGAGTGGTCTTTTGTGGTTGTTTGTTTTCTGTTTATTATTTCAGCAACCCTCCTCCCACCACCTCCTCTCCTCCATCCACCTCCTGGATCCCACTTAGACCCTTCCACCCTCAGTACTCCAACTGTCTACTTACATATCTACTGTCTCCTCCCCTTAAGCCCTCCTCTCTCCCTCCCTCCCTCCCTCCTTCCCTCCCTCCCTCCCCCCTCCCTCCCAGCTCTTTCTAGCTTTGTGGCCTCTACTTCTGACTCTTACTCCAATTCACGTGCAAATCTAAACCTTTTGAGTAAGTATCTCTATAATAAACTGTAGAGTCCTTAGGGGATATACTCAGGAGCGGAAGAGTTGAGTCATATTGGTAAATCTATTTTTAGCTGTCTCAGAAACTTCTACACTGAGCCTGCCATGGTGGTGCACACCTTTAGACCCAGCACTTGGAAGGGTGAGGTAGGAGTTTCAGGCTAGCCTGGGACTGCAGAGTGAGTTCCTGATCAGCTTGGACTCAAGTGAGATGCTGCCTGGAAAGAAAAGAAAAAGAAACCTCCACACTTATTTCCACAATAACTGTACCAGTTTACCAGTTTACATTCCTACCAGCAATGGATAAGTGTGTGTGTGTGTGTGTGTGTGTGTGTGTTTGTATGTGTGTGTTTCTTTTTTGGTTTTTCCAGGTAGGGTCTTGCTCTAGCCCCCTTGTGCATCTGGCTTACATGGGTCCTGGAGAATCAAACTGGGATCCTTTGGCTTTGCAGGCAAATGCCTTAACCACTAAGCCATCTTTCCAGCCCCCAAAATGCGTTTTTAAAAACATTTTCTGCTGTGTAAGCCCATTGGTACAGTGCTAGCCTAAGATGTGAGAAACCCTGAGGTCAATTTCCTATGCTACAAATTAAAAAATTAAAAATCAAAGCTGGGTGTGGTGGTGCACACCTTTAATCCCAGCACTCGGGAGGCAGAGGTAGGAGAATTGCCATGATTTCGAGGTCACCCTGAGACTATATAGTGAATTCTAGGTCAACCTGAGCTACAGCGAGACCCTACCTCGAAAAACCAAAATAAATAAATAATCAGTCATTTGTTGCAAAGATCATTAACAATTGTGTACTACCTGATTATTCTTTGATTTATTTTATTTTATTTTTATTTTTATTTATTTCTTTATTTTGGTTTTTCGAGGTAGGGCCTCACTGTAGCTCAGGTTGACCTAGAATTCACTATGTAGTCTCAGGGTGGTCTCGAACTCACGGCGATCCTCCTACCTCTGCCTCCCTAGTGCTGGGACTAAAGGCATGTGCTACCACACCCGGCTAGGGAGTGGTTGTTGACATGTCATATCTGCCTAAGATGTTGTGCAAACATTAGGCAGGATAATCTGAAGTCCATGCTACAATTTGGAGAAATGCCAGCATTGGTCAGCAGCTGCTACAGGGCCACCAGCCTTGAAAGCCCAGCCATAAAGTAATAAATGTGTCTTTCTTTATTTATGCATGTGCAGGTCGGCTGGGGTTTGGCTAATCTAGATGGAGATGATTAAACTTGGCTCCAGGCTATGAGCTGAGTTCAAGTTGGCTTCATATGTCTCTCAGTCCTCCATGACTGGTGGGCCATCTAGCACATGCTCTGTATGTGGCATCAGCAGGAACCCAGAAGAGCCAACCCAAGGCTGAAAGCACACATTCAGCCTCTGTGCACATCACAACGACTAACATCTCCTTGGACAAATCAAGTCACGTGGCCAATCCCACGTCACAGCGGATGGAACATGTCTGTATTTCTAGTATTTTCATATCAACAAAGAATGGAAATAAATCACCTAAGATAAAAAATATGCCTGAATAATGAAATGATTTAAGAACTTTTTATTTTTCATTGCTCCATTTCTCTGACTTACCTGATCATATATTGCCCATTAAAAAAAAAAAAAACTTTTAGAAGCTTCACATCACAAGCAACTCTTTCACAATTAAACTAAGTGTATTACTCATCATACTAATGCAGTGTGCCAAAGGAGACAGAGAGAGAGGGAGGGAACCCAGCAAGAAGCAATGACATTTCCCCACTCAATCCATGTTTTGCACAACTGGCCACTGGGTCAGACTGGCCCCTCTAGCTCCCCTTACTGCTCGACTCTGGTCATATCATTTGACTTCCTATGTTCATGATGAATGCACTTATTAGCAGAAGGCCCTAGCAGACTTGTTGGTACAGTTTTCCTTGCACATTAACAGAGTAGCACTTTTACCCATGTATGTTTTGGTCTTTTGTGACCTTAGTTATCAGAAAGCCAACTCCAAGAGACTGATCTAGACTTGGTGCAAAGAGGAAATCAAGTTCTGGCCCTTAAAGCTTGTTACTCATAGCCAGCATGAGAAGCTTGCCTACCTGTGCTTGCCTGCAAAGCCAAAGGACACAGGTTCTATTCCACAGGACAAGGTGGTACATGCATCTGGGGTTCATTTGCAGTGGCTAAAGGCCCTGGGGTGCCCATTCTCTCTCTCCCTCTCTCTCTCTCTCAAATAAATAAATTTTTTTAAAGATAAGATTAGGAGTGTAGATAGGAAGCTTCGGAAACTGATTAGATCTGAAGGCTGTGGGGAGTCCCAGGAGGTACAAGAGCAGATGTCATAAAAGTAGCTTTTGTTTGAGCATCTTTAGATGACACGATGAAAGCTGGATTGAGCCAGGAAGACTGGATGCAAGGGAACCACTGATATGTTTGCTATAACTGCATAGGGCAAAGAAGTGGACTGCATAAAGGGCAGTGCCACTGCAAGAAAGTGACAGACTAACCCTCAAAAGATCTTTCTGTGGTTCCAGGACATAATGATGGGCCTTGATTTCCTTCCTTGTAATATTAACAAGGAGTAGCTCCACACGTCTGGGAGGAGAGACTCTGCTCTTTCTAGCTTCCTGTGTTATAATTTTCAGAAGGCTGTCCTCTTTTCATATAACAGGTAGAGGTGTTTAATGGCCCTTGAGGCAAAGGAGAGTTTATGGAATTCCTCTGACTGGGCACATTCTGGACTAAGCCCAAACACAATATTCCTCTCCATGCCTGAAAACTCCTGAATACCATCTAAAATGATGTGATCACCCCGAATAGACGCAGCACGTCTGAACACAATCTCTGTTACTCCGTGTTGCTCCATTGCTCGTAGCAGCGCACCCTTATAGCGTCTTCTGTCTTCCTCTCTCCTGCACAGAATTGCTACATCTTTGGGCAGATAGCCGCTATGGAAAAGGCTGTGACATCTATCTGCCACATAGTTCACTGCTTGTTCTGTTGTCATCTTAGACTTGATCTCACACACACCAGGCAGAGCCTGGGCACACATTGCTTCCTCGTAGACAGCCTCCTGGAATAAGGCCAATGTGTCTGCAGACATGCTGGAGGGCGGGTTTTCTTGGAGCCTCTTCACTTCTTCTCTTATGACTGTTGCGATCTCAAGAGCACAATGGACCCCATTGGTGATCGTTTTGCGAGGAAACTGAGCAGCAGGAGGGGGGAGGCCACTGGCACCTGCATGATGGATTTGGAAAGGGTCCAGAAAAAGCCAAAGGATACCCTGGTGGATGTCTTCATTTCCATCCCCCCTCATCCTTGGATGGGTGATGCTCCTAGCTTTCATGTACCAGTCACCATATTTACTGCAGAAATGCTCAGTCTCATCCATCACTATGTGTTTGATCTTTGGGAACTCCCCTTGCATGAAGGTCTTCCGGGTCACAGCTTGGCAGGTGATTTGTTGGCTGTAACCATGAAAGAGAGAACAGAGTTTCAGGCATATTTTCAAAAGGAACATTGGCTTTCATTTCTCTGACAATTCAGTCATGTCAGTGCTACAGACCTGTTCTACATACAAGTCACTTCACAGCTTGCATTATCTAGCTAAATCTTCATGTGAGGCTTTCATTATTATAAACAGGCAGGGAGTCAGGCATGGCAGTATATGCCTGTAATCCCAGCTCTTGAGAGGCTGAGGCCAGCCTGGGCTATATAACAAATTCAGGACAACTTAGCCTACATAGCAAGACCCTGACTCAAAAGACCAATGAGGGCTGGAGAGATGGCTTAGTGTTTAAGATGCTTGCCTACAAAGCCCAAGGACCCAGGTTCAGTTCCCCAATACCCACATAAAGCCAGATGTACTAGGTGGGGCATTCATGTGGAGTTCATTTGCAGTGGCTAGAGGTCCTAGCATGTCCATTCTCTCTCTCTCTCTTTGAAATAAATAAATAAATAAATAAATAAATAAATAAATAAATAAATAAATAAATTTTTAAAGTTAGGGGCTGGGGAGATGGCTTAGCAGTTAAGGTGCTTGCCTGCAAAGCCAAAAGACTCAGGTTCAATTCCCTAGGACCCATGTAAGCCAGATGCACAGGGAGGCATGTGTGTCTGGAGTTTTTTTGTAGTGGCTAGAGGCCCTGGAGTGCTCGTTCATTCTCTCTCTCTTTTTCTGCCTCTTTCTCTCCCTCTCTCTCAAATAAATAAATAGGCCAGGTATGGTAACACACACCTTTAATGCCAGAACTGGAGAGGCAGAGGTAGGAGGATCACTGTGAGTTTGAGGCCAGCCTGAGACTACATAGCAAATTCCAGGTCAGCCTGGGCTAGAGTGAGACTTTACCTTGAAAACCCAAAATACAAAGCCAGGCATGGTGGTGCACACCTTTTAATCCCAGCACTGTGGAGGCAGAGGTGGAGGATCGCTGTGAGTTCAAGGTCACCCTAAGACTACATAGTGAATTCCAGGTCAGCCTGAGCTAGAGTGAGACCCTACCTCAAAAAAAAATTAGGGAAGATGGCACTACACATAAGGCACTTGCCATGCAAATGTAGGCACCTGTGTCCAGGTGCTCAGAACCCATGAAAAGCCAGGTGCAGTATTGCAAATATCTATAATCCCAGCATGCCTATAGTGAGAGGGAAGGCAGAGACAGAAGAATGCCCTGGAAGTCCATGGGCCAACTAGTGTGGTAGATGAGCAGTGAACAATGAATGGTCATGCTTCAAATAAGGTAGAAGGCAAGGACCAAACCCAAGGTTGTCTGTCCCCTGACCTCTACACATACACCATGCAATGCACACTCCCACACTCAAACACACACCAAAAAATAGACAAGAGATGTTATGGTTTCTACTAATACTCCATTTCTCATGCTTAGAAATCCCTGAATACAAGCTCTTTCCAGGTAAAGAATATCTCAAAACCCACACCTGTTACCAAAAGATGTATGTGCTAACTCAAATTTCCTCTAAAACAAGTTCTATTTCTACCCTTACTTGTAGTACAAAAAATGAAAGAAACACACACACACCAAGAGTTGTTTCAAGTAGAATAAAAAGTCAATGGGGGGCTGGAGAGATGGCTTAGGGGTTAATGGGAATGTCTATGAAGCCTAAGGACCCAGGTTCGATTTTCCAGGTCCCACGTAAGCCAGATGCACACGGTGACGCATGCGTCTGGAGTTCATTTGCAGTGGCTGGAAGCTCTGTGCACCCATTCTCTCTCTCTCTCTATTTCTCTCTCTCCCACTCTCTGTCTCTAATAAATAAATAAAAATCTTTAAAAATTATTTAAAATTTTTTAAGTCAATGGGGTGATTCTTCCCCTAGATCAATTTTCATTTGGTATATGTAGCGGCACTTATATATGCTGCACACATGTGTTTAACTATGTATTTATACAGACTTTACACATGCAGCTTCTGAGGCTTTAGTCCCTGTGATTTGAATCACAACTATGTTCATTCTCAACCAGCCTGGACAGGGTGGACTCTTGAAAAAAAAGCACTGATTCCAGCCTCACAATAGAGGTTTGATAGGCATTTGGTTAATTAGCCTTTTGACTGGGACACTTTAAATTTAGCAATTGAGCCAGGCATGGTGGTGCATGCCTTTAAACCCAGCACTCAGGAGGCAGAGGTGGGAGGATTGCTGTGAGCCTGAGGCCAGCCTGAGGCTACATAGTGGTTTCTAGGTCAGCCTGGACAAGATCAAGACCCTACCTCAAAAATAAATTTAGCAATAGAGATTAACAATGGACATAGTCCTTAGTACCATTTATAGGATCTTCCATGATCTAGCATCTGTTTCCTCTCCAGTGGTCACCACCTGCCATATACCCCCACTCTAGCATTGCTCTAGTTACATCTACCATTCTGGTTTACTGGTGCCTCTGTGCCTTTGAACTTGGTGTGCCCTTTGCTTAGAAAGCTCTCCCATTTTATTTACTCCCCTTACTGTTTTATTGTTTGTTTGTTGTTAGTATATTATCTCATTATATAGTCCAGGCTGACCTCAAGTTCTCAATCCTCTTGCCTCCTCCCGAGACCTAGGATTGCAGGAATGCACCATCGCATCTGCCTTTCAACTGGCTTCTTAAGTGTGATCCTAAGTGTCTCCTTCTTTGAAAAGGATTTACTGGTCTGTTCTCAGGCTAAGTTAAGCATATCTTTTATAACATTAATTACACATCACTTACATTATTTATTTTTTAATATTTTATTTATTTATTTATTTATTTATTTATTTATTTATTTATTTATTTCTTAGAGAGACAGAGCTGGTCGTGGTGGCTCACGCCTTTAATCCCAGCACTTGGGAGGCAGAGGTAGGAGGATCGTTGTGAGTTTGAGGCCACCCTAAGAGTACATAGTGAATTACAGGTCAGCTTGGGCTAAAGTGAGACCATTCCTTGGAAAACCAAAAACTAAACTAAAATAAACTAAAATAGACAGAGAGAGAATGAATGGGCACTGCAGATGAACTCCAGATGCATGTGCCACCATGTGCATCTAGCTTACATGGGTTCTGGGGAGTTGAACCTAGGTCATTAGGCTTCGCAGGCAAGTGCCTTAACCACTAAGCCATCTCTCCAGCCCACATTATTATTGTTATTGTTATTATTATTATTATTATTATTATTATTATTATTATTATTATTTTGGTTTTTTTGAGGTAGGGTCTCACTGTAGCCCAGGCTGAACTGGAATTCACTATGTAGTCTCAGACTGTCCTCAAACTCACAGCATTCTCCTACCTCTACCTTCCAAGTTCCAGGATTAAAGATATGCACCAACATGCCTGGATCACATTATTTATTTATTTATTTATTTATTTATTTATTTATTTATTTTTGGTTTTCTGAGGTAGAGTTTCACTCTGGCTCAGGCTGACTTGGAATTCACTATGTAGTCTTAGGGAGGCCTCGAACTCTCAGTGAGCAAGTGAGCAAGTGAGCAGTGAGTGAGTAGAGCAAGACCCTACTTTGAACCCCCCTCCCATTCAAGAAAAAGCTAATTGTATTTAAATTCAAGTTCCTGCTAGGTGTGAGGACTAACGTTACAAATTTAAAACATGATGTTTTAAGGCCATAGATCATGGTGAAATGTTTCTAGTTCTGTAAATATAAAGTTATGACTGGGACTGATGATATACACCTATAACTCCAGCACTCAAGAGGCTGAAGCAAGAAGATCGAGAGTTTGAGGCCAGCCTGGGCTACACAGGAAGACCTTGCCTCAAAATAAATAAAATAAATAAATAAATAAACAAACAAACAGCTATGCTTGGGTTATTGCTTAAAGTTTGAACATTTTAAATGACTTATAGTACAACCACCTAGTCATTTGCATTTACACATTTGGTTTAGGCTCTTATGTAGCAAAGAGTTATTGCAATGTTTTTTAATTTCTTTTCTTTTCTTTTCTTTTCTTTTCTTTCTTTCTTTCTTTCTTTCTTTATTTTTGGTTTTTTGGTATTTTTGGTTTTTCTAGCCCAGGCTGACCTGGAATTCACTATGCAGTCTCAGAGTGGCCTCGAACTTATGGCGATCCTCCTACCTCTGCCTCCCGAGTGCTGGGATTAAAGGCGTGTGCCACCACGCCCATCCTGTTTTTTTCTTTTTTAATATTTTATTTTTATTTATTTATTAGAGAGAGGGAAAGAGAGAGAACGGGCATGCCAGAGCCTCTAGCCATTGTAAATGAACTCCAGATCCATGTGCCACCATGTGCATCTGATTTACATGGAATCTGGAGAATTGAATCTGGGTCCTTAGGGTTCAAAGGCAAGTGCCTTAACTGCTACGTCATCTCTCCAGCACTGTTTGTTTGTTTGTTTGTTTGTTTGTTTGTTTGTTTGTTTTTTGTTTTTGACAGAGTCTCACTCTGTAGCTCAGGCTGTCCTGAACTCACTAGGTAGATGAGGCTGGCCTTGAAGTTATGGTGATTTGCCTGCCTCAACCTATCTGATTGAGTGCTGGGATTACAGCATGAGTCACCATACCTGGTCTGACACTGCAAAACCTTAAACTCAAAACACAAAGTCCTTTGTAGCACTATTGAAAAGACCAATTTTTTTAAGTTGAGATGGTAAAACTCTTACATCACAAACTCCCTTAGGGAGTCACTTTCACAAACATAGAGGATCTCTTTCGGTTTGCAGTGAAACAAGACCTTAATATTCTCCACAATCTTTATGGCTAGGGCTGTCTTCCTTGTTCCTGGAAAGCAGTGGATGAACAATTCCCGAGTTTCCTGAAGGCTCTTGGAAAGTAACTCGCTTTGCTTGGCTACAAGCAGGTTGAAAAACTGAATGCCCAGCTGGTCACTGAGAAGTGATCTGTAGCTCAGTAAGACGATCACAAGAGCCTGCAGCAAATCCTTCACCTCAGCCCCATCGGCCAGGCTGTAGGATCGGGGGTAATGTGCGGGGAATTCATCACATCTGCACTCTCTTCTATGCAGGTATAACTGCCTTGGAATGACACACACTTTCCCCGTGTAGCCACCAACAGTTTGTAGTTTCTGCTTTAACTGAAGAGCAGTGTCTTGGGTATATTTCCGTACTCCGTTCCAACTGGAATCCATCACAATTGTATAGAGTACCAGGGGACTGTTAACTGCTATGAGGAGAGCATCGCACAAAACATTCTGCTCTTTGCTTAAACCAACATCACCAGCCCAGCTTCTAGAAAAGATCACCGTCCCCTGAGAATAAGGCTTTGTTTGTGTCCTCATTAATTCCTCCAGTCCTGTGTGGTCTGAGAATAGCTTCTTGCAGAGGGATTCTGGTTTAAACTGTAGCTCTCCTTGTGCCACTGAAAGTCCAAAAAAATAGAAGTTACCAAAACTTACAGAAACATGGGGTAAGTAAGTATTCCTGCAACTGGTAGGAAAGGATGGCTCTAGTATAGAAATACTGGTTTCCTTTAGCAAAATGAGCATCCCCTTTTCTCCGCCCAAGGCTACCAGCAGAAGTTCTCATGAGTGGCGGCTCTAGCCAAAGGGAAGCTATGAGAAATAGATGATAGATAAATGATAGATAGATAGATAGATAGATACATACATACATACATACATACATACATATATACATACTTACATGTATAGATGATACATACATACACACATACAAACATACATATATAGATGATACATACATACATAGTCACAGAACATCCCCCAGGCTTCTTTCCTACAATTCCACATGGTCCACATTTGCAGGGAAGACATTCTTTACTGTTAAGACTTTCTGTGAACCTGATGCTTTCAAAAAACTAAGAGTTTGCCTTTAGGACAGTCATTCATTTTTTATTTTTTTTATTTTTTAGAGAGAGACACAGAGAGAGACAGAGAGAGAGGGAGAGGGAGACAGATAGAGATGGGCATGCCAGCAGTCTCTCAGCTGCTGTGAACAAAATTCAGATGTGTGCGCCCCTTGTGGACAAGTGCAGCATTGCACCCTTGCGTCACTTTGCATCTGGCTAAACGTGGGACCTGGAGATTGGAACCAGCGTTCTGAGGCTTAGGAGGCAGGTGCTTTAACAGCTAAGCCATCTCTCCAGCCCCAGTCATTCATTTTTTAAAAAAACTCCTTTAAGCTGGGTGTGGTGGCACACACCTTTAATCCCAGCACTTGGGAGGCAGAGGTAGGAGGATTGCTGTGAGTTCGAGGCCACCCTGAGACTACAAAGTTAATTCCAGGTCAGCCTGGGCCAGAGTGGTGAGACCCTACCTCGAAGGAAAAAAAAAAAAAAAACTCCTTTAAAGTAATTTTTAGTAATTATTTGAGAGAGAAAGAGGGACATAGAGAAAGAAAGAGAGAGAGAAAGAATGGGCACACCACAGCCTCTAGCCACTGCAAATGAACTCCAGACGCATGTGCCACCTTGTGCATCTGGTTTACGTGGGTACTAAGGAATCAAAGCTGGGTTCTTAGGCTTCGCAGGTAAGCTCCTTAACTGCTAAGCCATCTCTCCAGCCTTAGGACAGTCAGTCTTTCTCTCTCTCTCTCTCTCTTTTTTGTTTTTTAGATTTTTTTGTTGCTGTTGTTTTCGAGGTAGAGTCTCACTCTAGCCCAGGCTGACCTGGAATTCACTTTGTAGTCTCAGGGTGGCCTCGAGCTCACGGTGATCCTCCTTCCTCTGCCCCCCACCCCCCAGTGCTGGGATTAAAGGCATGTGCCACCATGCCCCCGGTGAGGACAGTCATTCTTAACCAGAGGTAGTTTTACCTCTTGCCTAGGGAACATCTGAACATATCTGGAGAATATTTGATAGTATCTAGTGAATAGAAGCCAGAGATGCTGCTAAGAATCCTACAAAGCACAGGCTTTGTATGTAACTCAAATGCCAATAGCACTGGAGTTGAGAAAAATTGCTTTAAAAGGTGTTCATGTGACCCTATGTCTCCCTCTGTATTGAAAGCCAAGAGTTCTCTTATGATAGAGTCTTAAAGAATTCCCAGCACTCTCAGATTTGAATAACAAAAGCTATATGCGACAGGAAGCCAAAATACATATGGTCATAGAGTAGGAATTTGATGATTGGGGATATATATATATATATATATATATATATATATATATATATTGCATATATATAATATGTCAAAGACTATTATTTCTATTAAGTCTTACATTTGGCCTTTTTTTTAAAAGAAAAACTTTTGTTTGTTGTCAATTGTTATCAATTCTTGCCAACTTAATTTTTTTCAGTGTTGGGGGTCACACAGGTTAGGCAAGGGTATATCTCTACCACTGAAACATACTCTTAGGGTCTCAACTTAATTTCACAAAACAAATAATCATCTTAGCTGAAATCAAGAGGGAATACCTAAGCGCAGAGTAGTGAGATCCTGTCTCAAAAAAACAAAAACAATAACAACAACAAAAATAGGAGGTGATGATGTAGCTCAGTCAATAGAGTGCTTGCTAGTGTGCATTCAGTCCTAAAAATAAAAAAATAAAAAAATAAAAAAATAAAACAAAGCCGGGCTTGGTGGCTCACGCCTTTAATCGCAGCACTCGGGAGGCAGAGGTAGGAGGATCGCCGAGTTCGAGGCCACCCTGAGACTACATAGTTAATTCCAGGTCAGCCTGGACCAGAGTGAGACCCTACCTTGCAAAACCAAAAATAAATTAATTAATTAATTAATTTAAAAAAAAACAGGTATGGTGACACATACCTTTAATTCCAGTGCTGGGGAGGTGGAGGTAGGAGGACCAGTTCAGGGTCATCTTTGCTTATATAGTGAATTGGAGGCCAGGTTACATGAGATCCTGTCTCAAAGCAAATAAACAGCAAGAAAACAAAAAAAAAAAGAGGGTGCAGGGATTACCTGGAAATAAATGTTGTTGTAGATCCTCCTTAAATTCCAGGACTTTTGTAAGATACGCTGGGTTTCTTGGTGCAGATGAAGCTGATGAAATCGGGTGAGCACTGTAACCTGTGGCCAAACTGGGAGGAGCTAAACAATCGCACAGAAGGTGGTTTCAGACAAAAATAAAAATTAAAAGAACTGTTAAACCAGGTGTGGTGGTGCACGCCTTTAATCCCAGCACTTGGGAGGCAGAGGTAGGAGGATCGCCATGAGTTCAAGGCCACCCTGAGACTACATAGTGAATTCCAGGTCAGACTGAGCTAGAGTGAGACCCTACCTTGAAAACCAAAAAAAAAAAAAAAAAAAAAAAAAAAGAACTGTTCTTTCTGTTCTTTCTACAGGAAACATTGTAGGCATGGTATTTGAACTACTACTAAACTGTCAATATGCATGTCAGCAAAGAAGATCTGAGAACTGCTTTAGGGGTCTTGCATATTCTAACTCACTGTGTGAGTCATTTTGAGCAAGTCATTTATTTACCTCTCATGCAAGAGTGAGGTGATCATCCCCGAGTTTCCATCCAACTCTAAGATTCTGATGCCAGGCCATCTCTAAGAAGAAAGGGCAGCTACTAGGGGCCAACAAAGAGCAAGTTAAGCACAGGTTGTTTTTATGGTTAGAGTTGTTGCCTAAGTCTCCATCCAGATGGAGTGGAAGTGGAAGGACCTCTAGCTTGGGGAGCTTGTGGGAAAAGAGGGAAAGAGAGAGGGAGTTGGTTGAAACACATTTAGGACAAAAAAAAAAAAGGATGATCCAATAAAAGTCTATAGTCACTGGAATCTTGATCCAATGATATAAGGTACTTTTTTTTTTTTTTTTCATTTTTTTGGGGTAAGGTCTTGCTCCAGCCCAAGCTGGCTGGAATTCACTACATAGTCTCAGGCTGGCTTCAAACTCACAGCGATCCTTCTACTTCTGCCTCTGGAGTGCTGGGATTAAAGGCGTGCGCCACCACACCTGGCTAATATAAGGTACTTTTATCAAATTGAGACCATCCTGATTCTGAAGGCAAGCCCCTAGGGTAACTTTCAGTCTGTAGGTCCTGTGATTAGGAGTCACCAAGACTAATTCTGGTTTTTTGTTTTGGTTTTGGGTTTTTTTTTTTTTTTTTTTTTTTTTGGTTTTTTTCGAGGTAGGGTCTCACTCTGGCTCAGGCTGACCTGGAATTCACTATGTAGTCTCAGGGTGGCCTCGAACTCTCGGCGATCCTCCTACCTCTGCCTCCCAAGTGCTGGGATTAAAGGCATGCGCCACCACGCCCGGCACCAAGACTAATTCTGAACAAAACTGTAAACAAAGTAAAAATATTAGGGGTCCTCCCCCTACGTGTTCGTCACTGCCCTAGAATACCTACTTTGTTACTATGTCCCCCTACTTGGTGATGACCCAAGCCCAATAGTTTAAAATATTATAATGCTTCTGGCATGACAGAAACAGTTAAAATTTGTCAAGACAAAGTTTTCCTTGAAAGACTTAGTGCAGAGTCATTTTTTAAAGTGACTCCTTGAACATTGTTGTTAGAGTGAAACTATTTCTTTTTTAAAAAAGAATTCTTTTTACTTACTTATTTGCAAGGAGAGAGAGAGAAAGAATGACAGAGAGAAAGCGAGCGAATGGGCTTCCCCAGGGCCTCCTACCACTGCAAACAAACTCCACATGCATGTGCCATGCTTTGTAACTTTAACCACTGAGCCATCTTCCCAGCCCCCAAACTATTTCTATTTACACTATAAAGCTAGCTTGCAACATTTTTTCAACAGGGTTGTGCAATGCATAAAAGGAGACTCACACATTCCTGATGGATGGTGTACTGTAACCTTCCTTAAAAGCTCTGAAATTCAAGCATATTATTTTTCATCTCAAAGATTATATTCTGAGTCTTTGGAACTAAATGTATTGGAAAAAGAACCCTGTCATGGGAGAACATGTATAAGCAAAAAAAAAAAAAATTTTTTTTTAGCTGAAATGTATGACAACATATCTTCAAAAGGCAGAAAAGAGAGTTTTTGCCTGAATCCCAGACAATAAATTCCTTCTCTTTTTACCTTGTTGAATATCCAGCATGTTGACCACCCACTGCTCAGCCTTCAGCCTTGTGACAGAATTGTCTTTCACGATCCAGGAATCCGGGTCCTCTGCAAACAATACGCAACAGAAGGGCTCCACTCGGACCACACACACATAACCATACAGGGCATCTTTCTGGTACACATTCAGAACCTTGGTTGTGAAATTAACTTTGGGCCTTTCGCTGCAGAAGTGGAATGTGGGCAATTTTTCTATGCAGTTTTCTATTTCTTTTTTCAGTGAGTCAGGTTTCACTTTTTCGCTCTTACATCCAAACACTTCTTTGCTCTTGTCATCAACCCCGATAATTAGATATCCCCCTCCGGTGTTGGCAAATGCAGACACATAATGAGGCAGCATCTCTTTAATCCGAGGGACGACTTTTTTTGTGGTGAACCTTTTAAACTCAACATGGGTTGACTCTGTAAAGTTGAGCTTTTCCTTGTAAATGAGTGTATTCCTTTTAAAAAATTCCGAGGCACATATCTTAATATCTCCCTCTTCCTGAATGGATCTGTTGAGAACTTCCTGAGGTTGCAACAAGCTCCGTCTACCTCTTTGGGCTCTGGATGCCTTCTCTCTGAGAAGCTCCAGGGCGCTTATGGCACTCAAGTTCATAGCCGAAGTCACGTCTCTCTGATATATATTGGAACGCAAGCTGCAGATCCTGAGAGGAAAGCCGGAGACACCTGGGCTCCATGACTTCACAAAATCAGGAGATGGTGACCCTGCTGCATGTAGTCAAGATATTTCTGTGAGCCCGAAGGAAGGAGTTTTTGAAATGAAGTTTCCAAATCTTGTCCCAGCCCATGGCATTGGTAACGGTAGTCTTCATCATTAATCTCTGCTTTGATCACTCCGCCTCCAGAATTCAGCAGTGCACATATAGCCTGGATGATATTTGAATTCTCCACTCTCTTCAAACAACCATTGGTCATCTTCTTCCTGTTCTCTTCTCCAAAGGTAACTTTGCCCACGCCTAGGACAATCTCGGCGTAGGGCATTTCTATCTCAGTCTTGAGGCTCCCGGTCCCAGAGTTCCTCCCTGCACTCCCAAACAATAGCAGAAAGGAGATCCTACATGGAAAGACAACAGAAATGTTTCTGCATTGGTGAGAATTTCAGATACAAGGACATTTTTCTTTAAGGCTCTAAATGTATTAGAGATACATTTTAATATTGAAGATAATGTTTTTAGCAGCCCCGGGATTGACTTATGGTCCTAAACATGCTTGTCAAGCACTCTGCCATTGAGCTATATCACCAGCCCTCTCTTCACATTTTAAAATTGTACTTATTTACTTATTTATTTATTTAAGAGAGAGAGAAAGGGGCAGATAGAGAGAATGGACATTCCAGGACCTCTAGCCACTGCAAACTCCAGACACATGTGCCACCTTGTGCATCTGGCTTAAGTGGGTACTGGGGAATGGAACCTGGGTTCTTAGGCTTGGCAGGCAAGCACCTTAACTGCCAAACCATCTCTCCAGCCTCTCTCCACATTTCTTTTTCTTTTTCTTTTTTTCGAGGAGAGTCTCACTCTAGCCCAGGCTGACCTGGGCTATTCACTATGTAGTCTCAGGGTGGCCTCAAATTCATGGCGATCCCACATTAAAAAAAAAACAACAACAACTTTTTTTTTTTTTAATGAAAGAGAGAGAGAGAAAGAATTGGCACACCAGGACCTTAACCACTGCAAATGAACTTCAGACACATGTGCCACCTGTGTGCATGCGTCACCTTGTGTGCATGCATCACTTTTTGCATCTGGCTTATGTGGGATCTGGGAAGTCAAACCTGGATCCTTAGGCTTCACAGGCAAGTACCTTAACCAATAAGCCATCTCTCTAGCCCCTCTCTTCACATTTTTAAAAAATTTTATTTTTATTTATTTACTTGACAGAGAGAAAGAGGGAGGGAGGGAGGGAGAGAGAGAGAGAGAGAGAGAGAATGGGTGCACACCAGGGCCTCCAGCCACTGCAAACGAACTCCAGATGCATGCGCCACCTAGTACATATGGCTAATGTGGGTCCTGGGGAATTGAACCTGGGTCCTTTGGCTTTGCAGGCAAATGCCTTAACCACTAAGCAATCCCTCCAGCCCTCTCTTCACATTTTTAAGGCAGCATCTCACTATATTGTCCAAGCTTGCTTTGAACTCACTCTGTAACCCACATGGGTCTTGAATTTTTATCTTCCTGCCTCAACATCCCAGGTATCTGGGATTACAAACCTGTGCCTCCAGACCAGGTTTTGAAAATAATCTTTGATGGTACTATTTTCAAACAACCTTGCTAAAGAGATTTATTTTTATCTGAACAAAACTGTAAACAAAGTAAAAATATTAGGGGTCCTCCCCTACGTGTTAAATCACTGCCCTAGAATACCTACTTTGTTACTATGTCCCCTACTTGGTGATGACCCAAGCCCAATAGTTTAAAATATTATAATGCTTCTGGCATGACAGAAACAGTTAAAATTTGTCAAGACAAAGTTCTTGAAAGACTTAGTGCAGAGTCATTTTTTAAAGTGACTCCTTGAACATTGTTGTTAGAGTGAAACTATTTCTTTTTTAAAAAAGAATTCTTTTTACTTACTTATTTGCAAGGAGAGAGAGAGAAAGAATGACAGAGAGAAAGCGAGCGAATGGGCTTCCCCAGGGCCTCCTACCACTGCAAACAAACTCCACATGCATGTGCCATGCTTTGTAACTTTAACCACTGAGCCATCTTCCCAGCCCCCAAACTATTTCTATTTACACTATAAAGCTAGCTTGCAACATTTTTTCAACAGGGTTGTGCAATGCATAAAAGGAGACTCACACATTCCTGATGGATGGTGTACTGTAACCTTCCTTAAAAGCTCTGAAATTCAAGCATATTATTTTTCATCTCAAAGATTATATTCTGAGTCTTTGGAACTAAATGTATTGGAAAAAGAACCCTGTCATGGGAGAACATGTATAAGCAAAAAAAAAAAAAAATTTTTTTTTAGCTGAAATGTATGACAACATATCTTCAAAAGGCAGAAAAGAGAGTTTTTGCCTGAATCCCAGACAATAAATTCCTTCTCTTTTACCTTGTTGAATATCCAGCATGTTGACCACCCACTGCTCAGCCTTCAGCCTTGTGACAGAATTGTCTTTCACGATCCAGGAATCCGGGTCCTCTGCAAACAATACGCAACAGAAGGGCTCCACTCGGACCACACACACATAACCATACAGGGCATCTTTCTGGTACACATTCAGAACCTTGGTTGTGAAATTAACTTTGGGCCTTTCGCTGCAGAAGTGGAATGTGGGCAATTTTTCTATGCAGTTTTCTATTTCTTTTTTCAGTGAGTCAGGTTTCACTTTTTCGCTCTTACATCCAAACACTTCTTTGCTCTTGTCATCAACCCCGATAATTAGATATCCCCCTCCGGTGTTGGCAAATGCAGACACATAATGAGGCAGCATCTCTTTAATCCGAGGGACGACTTTTTTTGTGGTGAACCTTTTAAACTCAACATGGGTTGACTCTGTAAAGTTGAGCTTTTCCTTGTAAATGAGTGTATTCCTTTTAAAAAATTCCGAGGCACATATCTTAATATCTCCCTCTTCCTGAATGGATCTGTTGAGAACTTCCTGAGGTTGCAACAAGCTCCGTCTACCTCTTTGGGCTCTGGATGCCTTCTCTCTGAGAAGCTCCAGGGCGCTTATGGCACTCAAGTTCATAGCCGAAGTCACGTCTCTCTGATATATATTGGAACGCAAGCTGCAGATCCTGAGAGGAAAGCCGGAGACACCTGGGCTCCATGACTTCACAAAAATCAGGAGATGGTGACCCTGCTGCATGTAGTCAAGATATTTCTGTGAGCCCGAAGGAAGGAGTTTTTGAAATGAAGTTTCCAAATCTTGTCCCAGCCCATGGCATTGGTAACGGTAGTCTTCATCATTAATCTCTGCTTTGATCACTCCGCCTCCAGAATTCAGCAGTGCACATATAGCCTGGATGATATTTGAATTCTCCACTCTCTTCAAACAACCATTGGTCATCTTCTTCCTGTTCTCTTCTCCAAAGGTAACTTTGCCCACGCCTAGGACAATCTCGGCGTAGGGCATTTCTATCTCAGTCTTGAGGCTCCCGGTCCCAGAGTTCCTCCCTGCACTCCCAAACAATAGCAGAAAGGAGATCCTACATGGAAAGACAACAGAAATGTTTCTGCATTGGTGAGAATTTCAGATACAAGGACATTTTTCTTTAAGGCTCTAAATGTATTAGAGATACATTTTAATATTGAAGATAATGTTTTTAGCAGCCCCGGGGATTGACTTATGGTCCTAAACATGCTTGTCAAGCACTCTGCCATTGAGCTATATCACCAGCCCTCTCTTCACATTTTAAAATTGTACTTATTTACTTATTTATTTATTTAAGAGAGAGAGAAAGGGGCAGATAGAGAGAATGGACATTCCAGGACCTCTAGCCACTGCAAACTCCAGACACATGTGCCACCTTGTGCATCTGGCTTAAGTGGGTACTGGGGAATGGAACCTGGGTTCTTAGGCTTGGCAGGCAAGCACCTTAACTGCCAAACCATCTCTCCAGCCTCTCTCCACATTTCTTTTTCTTTTTTCTTTTTTTCGAGGGAGAGTCTCACTCTAGCCCAGGCTGACCTGGGCTATTCACTATGTAGTCTCAGGGTGGCCTCAAATTCATGGCGATCCCACATTAAAAAAAAAACAACAACAACTTTTTTTTTTTTTTAATGAAAGAGAGAGAGAGAAAGAATTGGCACACCAGGACCTTAACCACTGCAAATGAACTTCAGACACATGTGCCACCTGTGTGCATGCGTCACCTTGTGTGCATGCATCACTTTTTGCATCTGGCTTATGTGGGATCTGGGAAGTCAAACCTGGATCCTTAGGCTTCACAGGCAAGTACCTTAACCAATAAGCCATCTCTCTAGCCCCTCTCTTCACATTTTTAAAAAATTTTATTTTTATTTATTTACTTGACAGAGAGAAAGAGGGAGGGAGGGAGGGAGAGAGAGAGAGAGAGAGAGAGAGAATGGGTGCACACCAGGGCCTCCAGCCACTGCAAACGAACTCCAGATGCATGCGCCACCTAGTACATATGGCTAATGTGGGTCCTGGGGAATTGAACCTGGGTCCTTTGGCTTTGCAGGCAAATGCCTTAACCACTAAGCAATCCCTCCAGCCCTCTCTTCACATTTTTAAGGCAGCATCTCACTATATTGTCCAAGCTTGCTTTGAACTCACTCTGTAACCCACATGGGTCTTGAATTTTTATCTTCCTGCCTCAACATCCCAGGTATCTGGGATTACAAACCTGTGCCTCCAGACCAGGTTTTGAAAATAATCTTTGATGGTACTATTTTCAAACAACCTTGCTAAAGAGATTTATTTTTATTTTTATTTATTTTTTATTTATTTATTTATTTATTTTGGTTTTTCGAGGTAGGGTCTCACTCTGGCTCAGGCTGACCTGGAATTCACTATGTAGTTTCAGGGTGGCCTTGAACTCTCGGCGATCCTCCTACCTCTGCCTCCCGAGTGCTGGGATTAAAGGCGTGCGCCATCACGCCCGGCTATTTTTATTTTTTTTATTGACAACTTCTATACTTACATACAAAAAAGCATATTTCCCTCCCCTCCCCCCTTCCCCTGCTAAAGAGATTTTTGAGCAAGAACAGGCATAGATTTTTTAAAAAGCTAGCACTTAATATAATGTCATAATGGGAAAATACATTGCTGGACATGTCAGTCATATTCCATTTAAAATAAAGAAGTAAACCAGGTGTGGTGGCGCACACCTTTAATCTCAGCACTTGGGAGGCAGAGGTAGGAAGATCGCTGTGAGTTGGAGGCCATCCTAGACTACATAGTGAATTCCAGATCAGCCTGGGCTGGAGTGAGACCCTATCTCAAAAAACAACAACAACAACAACAAAACCAAGAATACTGAGTCCAGATATGAGGTTGGAGTTGTCACATGAGCCAAAGGGAGAGCCAATAGAAATGAAGCCAGGGGAGACCTCTATTTATAAAGAGGAAATAACAGAAGCAGTAGAGAACTGGGGGTGGGGGCACAGTTTTCAGTAGATGTGCTGTAGAAGGTCTTCCTATAAAAACAAATGTAGAATTGGTGTGATGGCATATGCCTATAATCCCAGCATTCAGACACTGAAGCAGGAGGATCACGAGTTTGAAGCCAAGCACAACAGTGCACACCTATAACCTCAGCACTTGGGAGGTGGAAGCAGGAAAACCAAGAGTTCAAGTTCATTATTGGCTATATTGAGTCTGAGGCTAGCCTAAGGCTATATAGTAATCCTTTGTTTCAAATTAACACAGACAAAAAACCCACAAACCTAAAAGTTTGTTATTTAATGCAGGTTTTTAATATTTTTATTCTTAGTTATTTAACTTCTGTATAAGGGAGAGCATGAACGCAGTCCCCCACTACCACAAATAAAGCAGTCAAGTTTCCCGCATTTGAGGAAATCACAAGGGTCAGCACATCTTGAGTGCAATGGATAAGCCACGCCTTGGGAAAACCACCTTTGTGATTACCGTATCTCCGCTGCCAGGTAAGTATTCAGGTTTTTTTGTTTGCTTGCTTGCTTGCTTGTTTTTATTAGAGAGAGGGAGAGAATTGGTATGCCAAAGCCTCCTGCCACTGCAATCAAACTCTAGACACCTGCGCCATCCTGTGTGCATGTGCAACCTTGCATGCTTGCATCATTTTGTGCATCTGGTTTACATGGGAACTGGAGTGTCAAACATAGAGTCCTTAGGCTTCTCAGGCAAGTGTCTTAACCGCTAAGCCATCTCTTCAGCCCTTTAGTTTGTTTTTTGACACTTTCATACATATACATTACACTTTCATCTTATGTACCCTACATTACCCTCCCTTATTCCCCCCAGTCTTACTGGACTTCTCATCTCCTTTAAAATAAAAAGTCTCACCAGGCGTTGTGGCTCATGCCTTTAATCCCAGCACTCGGGAGGCAGAGGTAGGTAGGAGGATCACCAAGAGATCGATAATACAGAGTGAATTCCAGGTCTGCCTGGGCTAGAGTGAGACCCTACCTTGAAAAACCAAAAAAAAAAAAAAAAGTCTTATTGCAGGCTGGAGAGATGGCAAAGGTGCTTGCCTGTAAAGCTTAAGGATTCAGGTTTGATTCCCCAGAACCCACGTAAGCCAGATGCACAAGGTGGCACATGTGTCTAAAGTTCATTTGCAGTGGCTAGAGGCCCTGGCACACCCATTCTCTCTCTCTCTCTCTCTCTCTCTCTCTCTCTCTCTTTCTGTGTATGTCTCCCTCCAATAAATAAATAAATAAATAAATAAATAATTTTAAAAGGTCTTATTGGGCTGGAGAAATGGCTTTGTGGTTAAGGCACTTGCCTGCAAAGCAAAGGACTGAGGTTCAATTCCCCAGGACCCATGTAAGCCAGATGCACAAGGTGGCATATGTGTCTGGAGTTCATTTGCAGCAGCTGGAAGCCCTGGCATGCCCATTCTCTCTCTCTGCCTCTTTCTCACTCACACACAGATAAATAAATAAAATAGTTTTAAAATGTTTTATTGGGCTAGAGAGGTGGATCAAGAGCTAAGGCACTTGCCTGCAAAGCCTAAGGGCCCAGGTTTGACTCACCAATATCCATGTAAAGCCAGATGCACTAGGTGGTGCACGAGTCTGGAGTTTGTTTGCAGGGGCCCTAGGGCACCCATTCTCTCTCTCTTAAACAAACAAATAAATAAATAAAATGTTTTATTTAGGCAGGTGTGGTGGCCCTCGCCTTTAATCCCAGCACTCAAGAGGAGAGGTAGGAGGATCAATGGGAGTCTGAGGCCAGCCTGGGACTACAGAGTGAGTTTCAGGTCAACCTGGATTAGAGTGAGACCCTGCCATGAAAAAAAAAAAGTTTTATTTCTTTGCATGCATGTATCATGTGCACATACACACACACACACACACACACACACACACACACACATACACACACAAACACACACACACACGAGCCAGGGTCTTTTGTTACAACACACAAATGCCTATCTGACTTTATGTGGGGAATTGAATCTGGGCTAGCAGGCTGTACAAGTAAGCATCTTTAACTACCGAGCCATCTCCTCAGCTCCTGAGCTCTTCCTAGGAGGTGTAATACAGAAGAAAATCATGCCCCTCCCCACCAATCTTTAACTATTATCTCTTCATTAGGGAAGGGAATGGCCTTCCAAGCTCCTTCCCTTATTTATTCAGTTTTAGAAACCTTGCTCTTCTGGGAAAAATATCAATTCATACCAAATGCAGAATTCATTTTTTATATTTTATTTATATTTATTTATTGGAGAGAGAGGGGCAAAAAGAGACAGAGAGAGAAAGAAAAAGAGAGAGAATGGGTGTGCCAGGGCCTCTAGCCACTCTAGCTCCAGATGCATATGCCACCTTGTGCATCTGGCTTTATATGAGTACTGAGAAATCAAATCTGGGTCCTTAGACTTCACAGGCAAGTGCCTTAACTGCTAAGCCATCTCTCTCACCCAGGAATCATTTTTAAATCTTCACCCATCAACTAAATTCTAAAAGCGCATGTTTTTTTTAATAGGCAGTGTGATATGATGCAGGAATTTTCCTTCCTTTCTAATAGTTCTGCCTTTGTGCCATGGGAAGCTATAAGATTTGGAAAAGAGCCTAAGCATTTGGAACCTGGTCACTAAACTATGGTCAACACATCTTTGGCTTTGCAGACTACAAAAGAGCCACTTCAATTGAAATTAGAGCTCTGAAGAAAATAGTTCAGTAAGGACCCCTTTAAAAACTTTGATTCACTACAAAACAAAACATTTGCTCACTGAAGCCAAATGTTTTCCTCTAGCAGAAGAGTGCCTGTGAGATGGTTGTGAAGCAGGAGTCCTATGGAGGTTGTTTACAAGCAGGGAAAGAAACGAGCATGCGGCACTGGAGAGATGGCTTAGCAGTTAAGGTATTCACGTGCAAAGCCAAAGGATCCCAGTTCAATTCTCCAGGACCCATGTAAGCCAGATACACAAGGGGACACATGCATCTGGAGTTCATTTGTGTGGCTGGAGGCCCTGGAGTGCCCATTCTCTCCCTCTCTCTCTCTCTCTTCTCTCTCTGCCTCTTTCTCTCTCTCAAATAAATAAGTATATAAAAAAAAACATTTAGAAACAGGTATGCAATAGGACATGAACCCTGCTCTGACAGTTTGCTCTTCATTTACTTCATGCAAGAATCTCAGAAGTGTAACAAAGGACTTTAGTGACCTTCCAATTTAACAATCTTTCTGATTGTAATATTTTCAATTCCCAATAAATGTTTTCTCCAAAGGCTTGGGCACCTCCAAGTGACTCGCTCCTGTTCAAAGCAATCTGCTGCAGTTTCAGACAACTCTGTCCAGAATAGCTTCATTATTTTCAGCTGCAATTCTCCTTCCCTGCAACTTGGACAGGTGGAATGTAATACCACATAATTTACTTTCTTTTCTGCTCTGTTTTTAATTTAATTTTATTTATTTAAGTGAGGGGGGAGGGAGAGAGAGGATGGGCATGCCAGGGTCTTTAGCCCCTGCTAGATTCCTAGGAAATCGAACCTGGGTCCTTTGGCTTTGCAGGCAAATGCCTTAACCACTAAGCCATCTCTCCAGCCCACATAATTGACCTTGAACTTGCAAAGCCCATAGTCTCACAACTCCCATGTCTCATCGATGTGACTTGTATGCTGATAACTATGGGTTAACACAACCTTCTGAGATTATCAGTCCAATTGGATAATCTTTCCACACATTCTGGAATTTCTCACTCACCTTCCTTTAAAAATTTCTCCATAGCTACTATATTACACTAAGCCCTTTATACTCTCACACATAAACTGAACCCATAATAATGATATTTAGAAAAGATCTTTTTTTTTTCTTACCTGATGCTTTTGTTTCTTCTTGCTGCTTCTGTTTCACATCTGGCTTTGGACTGAATGTTTGCTCTCTGTCACGGTCCCTGCTGCCCTGTGATATCTGCCTGGGAGGAACAGGAACTCTGCCAGACTCCCTTAGCCTTCATAACATTGACCCACTGAGGAAAGCTGATAAGGACTCAAGAAGAGTCTATGTCATGACAGATTAGCCAGCCAAGAGACCCCAGGGAGTGAATCAGGTCCTGGTAGTGGGAACATTCAAGTGAACAGCCCAAGTTTACACCATAGAGCATCAGTTCCACACATCATTCAAGTATTATCTGCCCTCACTCATTTCATTTGCAGAGTCCTGTATTCATTTTAAATTAGGCTATCCTGTCAGGCATGATGGTGCATGCCTTTAATCCCAGGACTCAGGAGGCAGAGGTAGGAGGATCACTGTGAGTTCAAGGTCACTCTGAGACTACATAGTGAATTCCAGGTCAGCCTGGGCTAGTGCAAGACCCTACCTTGAAAAACCAAAATTAAGTAATCAATTAATTAAATTACATAGTCACTGTGAGCAGTATTAGCTCATTTCATTGTTTTCTGAATTGCTTGCTGTATTCTATTTATTTTATTTTATTATTATTATTATTATTTTTTGGTTTTTCAAAATAGGATTTCACTCTAGTCCAGGAATTCACTAGACCTAGGAATTCTAGACCTGGAATTTACTATGTAGTCTCAAGGTAGCCTTGAATTCACAGTGATCCTCCTACCTCTGCCTCCTGAGTGCCGGGATTAAAGGTGTGTGCCAGCACACCAGGCTCTATTTATTTTTATTCTGTTTCCTACTGTTTGACAGACATAAGACCAAGCATAGAAAAAAAACTGTACAAAAATGAGGAGATAGATATGTTTGGATTAGCAGTATATAGGTAATTTTTCATTTAATTTCTTTTCTTTCCCTTTCTTTCAATGGTCACATGTATGTTCATCGCAGACAGTGATCTGATATACTCAAAGCAAGTAGAAAGAAGCAATGTGGCCATAGTAGCAGAGATCAGTGATGCACGGAATGTCAGGAGTCCCCAGAAGCTGACCTGGAATTCACTATGTAGTCTTAGTCTGGTCTCTAACTCATGGTGATCTTCCTACCTCTGCCTCCCGATTAATGGTATGCGACACCCGGCTGACAATTTTTTAAAATTTATTATTTATTTGAGAGAAAGAGGCAGAGAGAGAGAGAGAGAGAATGGATGTGCCAGGGCCTCCAGCCACATGTGCCACCTTGTGTATCTGGCTTATGTGAGTACTAGGGAATGGAACCTGGGTCCTTTAGCTTTTCAGGCAAGTGTCTTAACAGCTAAGCCATGTCTCCAGCTCTCTGCTAACACCTTGATTTTAGCCTAGTGAAACTGATCATTGAACTTTCAGCTATAAATGGTCTATTTTGCTGGGCATAGTGGTACACGCCTTTAATCCCAGCACTTGAGAGGCAGAAGTAAGAGGATTGTCATGAGTTTGAGGCCCGTCTCAGACTACACAGTGAATTCCAGGTCAGCCTGGGCTAGAGCAAGATTCTGCCTTGAAAACCTTGAAAAACAAAACAAGAAAAAACTGGAAAAAAAAATTATCTATTTGAAAAACACATTTCTGTTATTTTAAGCTGCCAAGTCTATGGTTGTTATGGCAGCCATAGGAAAATAATACATTTCTCTTTCTCTCTAAATCAAACAACTGACCCAGGCACAGTGGTGTATGTCTGTAATCCCAGCACTTTAGTCAAAGGCAGAAGGATCAGGGTTATGGAAGATCCTGTCTCAAAAATAAACAAGAGTCCTGGGGAGATGGCTCAGTGAATAAAGCATCTGACACCACCTAAACTGGAGTACCTGAGTTCAATCCCCAGATCCGTTGTACAAAGCCGGAAGCTGTGGCAGGTTTATGTAATCCCAGCATGCTGACTCTGACAGTGAGATGGGAAGACAGGACAATTTCCACAAAGTTCACGGTGAGCACAGCAAGGAACAGCACAGCAAGAATTCACAGCAAGAAACCCTGCTCCAAAGAAGGTGGACAGGCAAGCACTGACCCAGTTGTCCTCTAACCTCCACGTGTGCTCTGTGACACACACCCACCAACACCCACATAAACACACACACACACAAATAAATAAATAAATATAAACAACAAAATGCAAAAAAATTAAATGAAACCAGTAAACAATAGTGTTTCTGCTCCGGTTTATTTATGATGAAATAACATTCTTAAATAAGTCTCTAGATGTCCTTTTTAAATCTTTTTTTGTTGTTGTTTATTTGTTTGTTTGGAAGCAGGTTCCTCACTCTAGCCCAGGATGACTGGGAACTCACTCTGTAACCCCAGGCTGGCCTTGAACTCATAACAATCCTCCTACCTCAGCTTCCACAGTGCTATGATTAGAGACATATGCCACCATGCCCAACCTATTTTTGTTTTTGTTGTTGTTAACTTGAGGTGAGTGCCCAGCAAAGTTTCGAATATGGGCATTACTCTTTGCATATGTTTTGCTGAGTGGAGGGCAGAATGGGTGCTATCACATGTGAACAACCCAGGAACACAGTAAAGTCTTAAGGCCTGATCCCTACTTCACCTTTAGCTCTTTCACTCCTATCACTACTGAACTCGGGCTCATTTTTGGTCTATCTATCTATCATCTATCTGTCTATCTTAATTCTCAGCCTGTCCTTCACACTGAAATCACTCTACTGCTATTAATTTTTGGAAGGACACTATGGACCTCTATTCCTAGAAATGAGTTTATTTGATGCTAGGAGCCATCCTGGTAGTTCTACTCATTACCCGGAAACTGAGACTATATGACCAGTAATGAGAAGAGCTGGAGTGCACCTATTCCCTCCATTGTCTTTCAATGTTGGGATGCTGTGTTACTTATGAGCTTTCAAAATCCCAAGTATCCCTCAGTACCTCCCCTTTCTCTTCCCACTCAACAGGAAGAACATCATCTGGCCAGGAGTACTAGGAATTGGGTTCTTGTTCTCTTATCCTTCTGTAACAACTATTGAGGCATTAAATCACATGAAAGAGGGATAATGTGGAGGATGAGTGAAGGAGGTTTCTTGCCCTCTTTCAAATCTCCTTGATTTTAAGTTTCTTCATCATCATCTTCTTCTTCTTTTTCTTTTTTCTTCATTTTTTTGTTGGTTTTTCGAGGTAGGGTCTCACTCTAGCCCAGGCTTACCTGGAATTCACCATGTAGTCTCAGGGTGGCCTTGAACTCACAGTGATCCTCCTACCTCTGCCTCCCGAGTGCTGGGATTAAAGGTGCACACCACCACGTCCGGCTCAAGTTTCTTCTTTTTTTAAATTTATTTTTATTTATTTATTTGAGAGAGAGATGGGGAAGGACAGGGGTGGGAATTGGTACACCAGGGCCTCTAGCCACCGAAAACGAACTCCACATGCATGCGCCACCTTGTGCATCTGGCTTACTTGGGTCCTGGGGAATTGAATCAAGGTCCTTTGGCCTTGCAGGCAAACACCTTAACCACTAAGCCATCTCTCCAGCCCTAATTTTAAGTTTCTTGGATATAAATAGTTTGTCTGGGCCGGAAGGACATCATCATCATCATCATCATAATAATAATTATTATTATTGGGTTTTTTGAAGTAGAATCTCGCTCTAGACCAGGCTGACCTGGAATTCACTATGTAGTCTCAGAGTGGCCTCAAACTCACGGTGATCCTCCTACCTCTGCCTCCCGAGTGCTAGAATTGAAGGTGTGCGCCACCACACCTGGCTATATATTGGTTTTGAAATTTCTAAAGCAAATGCTCCTGACACAAAACAACTTGAAATCAGCTTGTTTTCTTAGGCCTTGAGAATTATCTGGTCATGATCATGATTACTCATTAGGAACTAGAGCCCCTGGTTTATTTCGCATGTGTTGCTTCACTTCTCAGTTCAGCTATCAGCTATGGTGGTTATGACACAGGGAGCCTGTGCAGGAGACAAGTATGGGTAGAAAGGAAGGACTGGTTCTTGACCAGTAGGTGTCGCCATCTCTCCCTCAATTCTTTCAGGGAGCCGACTGAAGGATACGGGTACATAGTTACAAAGAGCAACAGTCCTGGCTTTATCATGCTACTATTGGACTATAGGTAAATTTCCTTACTTTCATTCATTCTTTCATTTGGTCAGCTACTTTGGTGTGTCTAGGGCATTCAAATCCTAGATCTGTCACATTCTAACTAAGGAGACCTTTGCAGGCAAGCACCTTAACCTCTGAGTCATCTCTTCAGCCCATAAATGGCTGTTAATCTTTTGTTGTTGTTGTTGTTTTTGAGGTAGGGTCTTCAGCCCAAAATGACCTGGAACTCACTCTGTAGTCCCAGGCTGGCCTCGAATTTATAGCGATCCCCCTATCTCTGCCTCCCAAGTGTTGGGATTAAAGGTGTTCACCACCATGCCCACTAGGAGACCTTTGTTAAGTTTACCTAAGTCTCAGTACCTTCCTTTGTAAATTGGAGATAAATATTGCCTTCTCAGCATCTGAGAATGAAGCACGATGATACACATAAAGTCCCTTGCATCAGGGCTGGGGGAATGTCTCAATGGGTAACAACACTTGTGGTGCAAGCCTGAGGACCTGCTTTAATCCCCAGGGCTCATGTAAAAAGCCAGTCATTGTCGTGCACACCTGCAACCCCAGTGCCCATTGGGGATAGCAACAGGAAGCTCACTGGGGCTCCCTTGTCAGCCAGTCTAAAGGAAAACCATTGCAAGCTCCAGGGTCATAAGAGACTCTGACTCAAAGAAATAAGGTAGAAAAGTGATAGAGGAGGACAACTGACATCCTCCTCTGGCCCCACATGCATGTACGTGGGATGTGTGCATCTTCACACACATGCGCATACCCCATGCACAGACACCAGAAAATAATAATTTTGAAAATGATCCTTTTTTGCTTTTTAAAACATTTTATTGGAGCCGGGCATGATGGCACACGCCTTTAATCCCAGCACTTGGGAGGCAGAGGTAGGAGGATCACTGTGAGTTCAAGGCCACCCTGAGACTACATAGTTAATTCCAGGTCAGCCTGGACCAGAGTGAAACCTTACCTCGAAAAAAAAAAAAAACATTTTATTGGCAACTTCCATAAATCGATACAATGTATCATGATCATAATCCCTCCTTCTGCCCTCCATTTCCCCCTCCAAAATCTTCCCCTTCACTGAATCCTTACTTCTTTCCAACTACTCTCTTTTCTATTTTGATGTCATTCCCCCCCCTTCTTTTATGAAGGTCTTGTACAGGTAATGAATTCAGCCTGAGCTAGAGCGTGAGGCTTTACCTCAAAAAAAAAAAAAAAAAAAAAAAAAAAGTGTTAGGGAGATCCTGGAGGGTCTGGTACAGAAGACAGTTTGTCCCATTTCAGTTTTCTCTTATTTCTTTTCTTTTTTAGATTTATATTTATTTATTTATTCATTAGAGACAAAGAGAGGGAGAGAGAGAATGGGCACACCAGGGTCTCTAGCCACTGCAAATGAACTCCAGATGCATGCACCACCATGTGCATCTGGCTTACGTGGGACCTGGAGAAGTGAACCTGGGTCCTTAGGCTTTGCAGGCAAGCACCATCTCTCTAGCCCTTATTACTTACTTATTTGCAAGAAGAGAGAGAGAAAGGAGGGAGACAGACCGAGAATGGGTACTCCAGGGTCTCCAGCTGCTGCAAACAAACTCCAGACACACTGGAATTCACTATGTAGTCTCAGGGTGGCCTCGAACTCATGGCAACCCTCCTACATCTGCCTCCCTAGTTGCTGGCATGCGCCACCACGTCCAGCAAAAACTCAGACTTTTGAGAAGCACCTCAACAATCTTTTCAGTTTTGCTTAAACTTGGCAAATTCTATTTGTCAGCTTATTTGGTAGGTTAAATTATTTCCTCTTTCAGAATGTCCTAATACTCAAATCACATTCATCTTTCCAGATCCAAGTGCCACATCTCCTAGGAAGCCTTTCCCGCTCCCCTATCTACCTATTTGGTATTAAGTATTAAAGTGTACTTTTCTCATTCAGGAAGCATCCATGGGCCCCACCCACCCAGTGAGTTATTCCTTCACCTGTGAGCCCACCCCAACCTTCAGCCCTAAGGTGGGCTCCAGGCCAAGCGCAGTAAATACTGTGGGCTTCATGACTGCATTCACACTACTTCCTACGTACACACACACACACACACACACACACACACACACACACACACTCCGTTCTCGGAAACCCCCGCCCAACTATGAACAAGATGCGAGCAAAATCACTAGGCGTGGTGGCGCACGCCTTTAATCCCAGCCCTCGGGAGGCAGAGGTAGGAGTATCGCCGTGAGTTCGAGGCCACCCTGAGACTACAGAGTTAATTCCAGGTCAGCCTGGGTCAGAGTGAGACTCTACCTTGAAAAAAAAAATCACTAGGCCTAACAATAGCCAAGAGGGCAGAGAACTGTACAGAGAAGGAAAAACGGGTCGCAGTACAGACAGTGACACGCATTTCTTAGAATAAAGGATGCCTAAGGTGAGCCAGCTCCACCCCTGACTTTCACTTTCCGCCTCTGATTGGCGGCTCTCCAGGTCAGTCCCGCCTCCGAAAATCACGTGACCTGAGGCCGCCGCGGGATTGGTCGTCTCGCGCGCGTGGAGCTGTGGGATGCCGCCCCGCACGGCGGAGGGGAGAGGACGCGGGAAGCCGGTGTGGCCTGGTCGCTGAGTCCGAGACCTTGCCTGCCATCACCCTCCGCAGGCCCTGGCCTTGGGTTCTGGGACTTGGGGAAGCGAAGGACAGCTTCGGTCCTTCCTGAAATTGGTGGGGGTTTGGACCTTATTATCCTTTTTGCTTTATTTGAAGATTTGCCGTATGCAAGCTTTGCTTGTTCTCATGAGGGATCTGTGCAGAGCGCCATGAGATCGAGGACGTGGGAACGAGACTTGGCGATGCTCGGGTATGGTCCTTCTCCGCGGGACAGGTTGGAGGTAAGCCGGCTTGATAAATTGTGCTGACGCTATTTATGACCGACAAACGGGGGGCTCAGTAGGGAGAGTTGTTCACTGAGGTCATTCACTGAACGCCTCTGTACCTGGGACGTAAAACACTGTCCTGGTTCTTCAGGAAGTCATTGGTCGCCCAGTCGGTGGGAAGAGATGGGGGAAAACTGGACTAGGGAATAGTTGTCTTGTGATAAGTGCTATGGAAGTTAGAGGAGGGTGGCCGAGGGAGTTAAGGACACAACAGGAAAGGAGACTGCAAACGAACTCCAGACACATGCGCCACCTTGTGCATCTGCCTTTATGTGGGTCCTGGGGACTCGAAACTGGGTCCTTTGGCTTTGCTGGCAGGCGCCTTAACTGCTAAGCCATCTCTCCAGCCCATAAAAATATTTTTATTTATTTAGTTGCAAGGAGAGACAGAGAGGCAGAAAGAGAATGGGCACGTCTTAGCCTTTTGCTGCTGCAAATGAACTCCAGACACGTGCGTCACGTTGTGCATCTGGCTTTACGTGGGTACTGGGGAATGGAACCCAGGCCATCAGGCTTTGCAAGCAAGTGCATTTAACCGCTGAGCCATCTCTCTCCAGCCCTGTCAGGATCTTAAAACAGAACAGATATAATGTGTTTCTGTAATTCAGACGAAGGACAGATACTTCCTTTGAGAAGGATGCAACAAGGTCTCATGCGCAGAGTGGCAGAATGGAGGGTCACAAACTGGAGAGATAAGATTGAAGTGCAGTAATGGTTTATAATGAAGGGAAGAAGTTTCAAGATGCACGGCACAAGGTCAAAATAGAGCAGATTTGAGGATTTAGGAATAGCCTGGGTTGGGCTGTAACAGGTATATGTTAGATAAATTTATGAGAAATTTGGGTAAGATTTTGTTTGTGTTGTATTTTGTTAGACCCAGCTGGTTTCAGGCTCACCATCCTCCTGCCTCAGGCACCCGAGCAGTAGGATTACAGGTGTAATCCAGTACTGTGCCAGCTTGTTTGTTGCTTTGTTGCTGGGGATTGAACCCAGGGCTTCACTCATGGGTCAGGTTTGAAACACTTTGAATGCTAAGCAGAACAGTTTGGACTTATATTTCCTGGGCCATGGGGAACAGTTGAATGCTAGTAGTGGCTTAATCACCCCCATATTCTAAGATCAGTATAAATTGGAGACCCATTCCATTAAATCTCCATGTGTGTGAGACCCTACCTCAGGGGGAAAAAAAAGTCTCTAGTGTGATCTGGTGGAAGGGCTCTTTTATTGGTCTGCTTGTGTGTAGTATGTGTGGTGTGCAGATGCATGCTGTATGGTGTGCAGATGTGTGCACCCTGTGCACTCATGTGAGGATCCCAGAAAACATCAGGTGTTCTCTGTCACTCTTCTGCCTTACTTCCCTGAGAGTCTTTCACTGAGTGTGGAGCTTCTTTTCAATTAGACTGGCTGCTTTAATCACAGCACTTGGGAGGCAGAGGTAGTACGATCGCTGTGAGTTCAGGGCCACGCTGAGACTACATAGTGATTTCCAGCTTGAGCTAGAGCAAGACTCTACTTCGGAAAATTAAAAAAAAAAAAAAAAGGTGTTGTCAGTTAGATTGGCTGACCAGGCAGCCCCAGCAATCCTCCCATCTCTGTCCCTCTCAGTACTGGGGGTCACAGGTATATGTGGCTATGCCTGGCTTTTTATGCTAGGTGCTGGGGATTGAACTCAGGTCCTTATGCTTATGTAGCAAGCACTTATAACTGCTGAGCCATCTCCCCAGTCCCAAGATGGGCTTTAAACTCAGTTACTCATTAGTGGCATTCCACACATTTCATGATTTTAGGTAGCATCTAAAAAATGTAAGCTCTCTCAGCCAAGAGGTATCATGCATCTGTAATCTCAGCACTTGGAAGGCAGAGACATGAGAATCAGGAGTTCAAGGGCAGCATTAGCTACAGAGTAAGTTTGAGAACATCTTGGGCTAAATGAGACCCTGCCTCAAAAAATTAAAACTAAGCCGGGCGTGATGGCGCATGCCTTTAATCCCAGCACTCGGGAGGCAGGGGTAGGAGGATCGCCATGAGTTTGAGGCCACCCTGAGACTACATAGGGAATTCCAGGTCAGCCTGGGCTCGACCCTACCTTGAAAAACCAAAAAATAAAAAATAAATAAAAATAAAGTAGAATATTAAATAATCTTTGTTTATTGTTCATGTGTATTCGTTTCACATGTAGGGGTTGGTAAAGCACAGCCCTGTGTAACAGGCTCCTCCTTAAGCAGACCAGTAGCAGTCCGATTTTAACTATGGAGTATAAACCTATTAATATTTATAGATGGCAGAAGGAAGCATATGGTGGCTCCAGAGTTACTTGGATACTGACAATATCATGTTGAATGTCTGAAGACAGTTACTTTGTGATCCTGGTACTTTTCCATGTCAGTTGTCATTTGGTATAAATGAAATGCACTCATCTTTCTCATTCAGAAATTGATTATCCAGGGCTGGAGGGATGGCTTAGTGGTTAAGGCATTTGCCTGCAAAGCCAAAGGTTCGATTCCCCAGGACCCATATAAGCTAGATGCACAAGGTGGCACATGTGTCTGGAGTTTGTTTGCAGTGTGGCTGGAGGCCCTGGCATGCCCATTCTCTCTGTCTTTCTCTCTCTGAATAAATAAATAAAACTTTTAAAAAAAATGATCATCCAGGCTGTAAATTACCCAGGCTTTGCCTTCCTTAATTTTGCCAGTAGCTTTTCTCATTAGTAAAGGAAAGGAGCCTAGAAGACAGGAGTGGAAAAATATAAGTCTGGCACTCAGACCTCAGTATTCTTTATAGTTCTGCTATTCATTGCTATTTGGCAAATAATAGCCTGAGTTTTGGACTTAGAAGATTGTGGTGTAAAGATCTTGTGTATTAATTTTTGTTTGTGGGCTCATTTTAGACTCTTGCTATGCTGCTCAGGCTGGTCTTTAACTCCTAGGCTTACATGATCCTCCTGCCATAGCCTCTGTAGTTACTGGAACTACAGGCATGTGTTATTATACCTGGCATTTATCTTTGCTGGCAGTAGAATTCTAAGATGAATTTTATATTAAATGAACTGAACTTTATAAATAAAGCAATTTATTAGAAAATCTTTCCAAAAGCTTCTGCTGTAAAACTAGCCTATGTAAGTCTCTTCACAAATGTCCCTAAGATTTTAGGTTTTATCATATATGGAGCTTGAGCTGATTTAAACACACACATGACTTCCCCCAAACAAACTTGTACAAGTGTGCATTATATATAGTTTGTTTGTTTGTTTTTGTTTTTTGAGGTAGGGTCTCACTCTAGCCCAGGCTGAACTGGAATTCACTATGTAGTCTCAGGCTGGTCTCTCGAACTCACAGCAATCCTCCTACCTCTGTCTCCCAAGTGCTGGGATTAAAGGGGTGTGCCACTATGCCTGGCATGCATTTTTTTATTCTTTTTTTTTTTTTTTTGACAACTTCCTTAATTGTAGACAATATCCCATGGTACTTCCCTCCCTCCCCCCACTTTCCCTTTTGAAACTCCACTCTCCATCATATCCTGTCCCCCTCTCAATCAGTCTCTCTTTTCAGTTTGATGTCATGATCTTTTCCTGCTATTATGATGGTCTTGTGTAGGTAGTGTCAGGCACTGTGAAGTCATGGATATCCAGGCTATTTTGTGGCTGGAGGAGCACGTTGTAAGGAGTCCTACTTTTCCTTTGGCTCTTACATTCTTTCCATGCCCTCTTCGCAATGGACCCTGAGCCTTGGAGGGTGTGATAGAGATGTTTCAGTGCTGAGCACTCCTCTGTCCCTTCTTCTCAGCACCATGGTGCCTTCTGAGTCATCCCAAGGTCGCCACCATCTGAAAAGAGAAGCTTTTCTAATCAAAAGTGAGAGTAGCATTAATATATGGGTGTGGACATTAAGAGAAGTCCTTACTGGGCAGTTTGGTGAGCATAGTATATACATTTGCTGTCTTGCATTTTTGTATAGCACTTACTGAAAGCATATGGAAGGTATTTGTTGAAAATCCATGCTTGAAACATAAAAACACTTTTATTTTCTTCCTAGGTAAGCGTAAATTATCTTGGATATGAAAATAGAGAATTGGGCTGCCCTTGGGTAGTACAAGGAGAGGACAGTAATGATGCAATGATGAGTGAAGTATAGCCTGACCTGGTACTGCCATTGCTTCGGTGTTGGCTTTGACCAGGGCATGATCACGTAATCTTCTCTCTGAGCTGATTCTGGTTGCAGTTTTACCACATGGCTGCATTGTAACCTATTTAGTTACTGGTAGATTATGTAAAGAGTACTCCTTTGTTATCCTTTTGAATTACTGATACTTTGCTATTTTTCTTCCTAGGTGAGGAATCTGGTGTGAGATCTTCATGGAGAACTACATCATTTCAATCCTGAATCTATATTTCCTTATTGAACTACTACTGTATTAAAAGTGGCATTAATTATGGTCTTTGTTTTGGTAAGACTGAGGTTTTAAAAGAAGATGTAGGGGTTGGGGAGATGGCTCAGCTGTTCAAGGTGATTGCTTCCAAAAGAACTTGTAAAATAGCCATTACACTTCTCTGATATTTTAATATTTTATTAATACTTAATCGTTTTAATATTAAATCCACAGGATGGTTAGTCTTTTTCAAAAATTAGCTGTGTCATTTTTATGGCACCAGAGAATAAGCTCTGAATTGCCAGAATGAGTCACAGCCTTGGTATTTGTGCATGGGAGAGGGAGAAGGTGTATAGATGCACCAGGGCCTCTTACCACTGCAAATGAACTCTAGATGCATGTGCCACTTTTGTGTACCTGGCTTTATATGGGTACTGGGGAATTGAATCTGGGCCATCAGGCTTTACCAGCAGGTGCCTTTTTAACTGATGAGCCATTTCTCCAGCCCACGAGTATTAGAAACATCCAAGCACTTACCAACTATCACTGTCTATGAATATTTTTTTTAAATAAAAACATTTATCAACTTTAGAATCTAGTGGCATAAATTTTCCTAAGTAGGGTATTTTACAGTGTTTCTGATTTTTTTTAAAAATGTATTTCTTGCTGTTAGGACAGAGGATTTCTGTTTTAATTATTAGACTTGTTAAGAAAAAAATTTTAGCCAGGTGTGGTGGCATATGCTTTTAATCTCAGCCCTCAGGAGGCAAAAGTAAGAAGATCACTGTGAGTTTGGGGCCATCCTGGGACTACAGAGTGAGTTATAATTCAGCCTGAGCTGAATAAAAAAATTTAAAAAAAAGAAAGAAAAAGAAAAATAGCCAGGCGTGGTGACATACCTTTAATCCCAGCACTTGGGAGGCAGAGGTAGGAGGATCTCTGAGAGTTTGAGGCCACCCTGAGACTACATAGTGAATTCTAGGACAGTATGAGCTAGAGTGAGACCTTACCTCAAAACCCTCCCCAAAAAAAAAAAAGAAAAAAAATAAAGAAAAAAATTAACTAATTTTTTTTTGTTGTTGTGTGTTTTGATTTTTCAAGATAGGGTCTCACCACTCTGGCCCAGGCTAACTTGGAATTAACTTTTGTAGTCTCAGGGTGGCCTCAAACTCATGGCAAGCCTCCTACTTCTGCCTCCCAAGTGCTGGTATTAAAGGCATGTGCCACCATACCCGGCTAAGAAAAAAAATTTAAAAAGCAAATTATTTATTTATTCGAGAGAGAGAGAGCAAGAGGCAGAGAGAAAGAGAGAATGGGCACACCAAGGCCTCTAGCCACTGCAAACAAACTCCAGGCACATGCGCCCCTTGTGCATCTGGCTTACGAGGGTCCTGGGGAATCAAACTGGGATCCTTAGGCTTCGCAGGCAAATGCCTTAACCGCTAAGCCAGTTCCCTGGCCCAGCAAAATTTTAATCAATACAAAAACACCTCAGCTGGACATGGTGGTACATACCTTTAATCCCAGCACTTGGGAGGCACAGGTGATAGCATCACAGTGAGTTTGAGGCCACCCTGAGACTATAGAGTGAATTCCAGGTCAACCTGAGCTAGAGCAAGACCCTACCTAGAAAAGAAATAAATAAAATCCACAAAGTCAAAGGTGGGAGCTAGAGAGATGGCTTAGTGATTACATAAGCCAGATGCATGTGGTGGCACATGTCTAGTGTTCATTTGTAGTGACTAGAGGCCCTGGCACACCCATTCTCTCCCTCTCTCTTTAATAAATAAATAAAATTTTAAATAAACTTAAAAGTCAAAGGTGGTCTGAATGAAATTTATTTTCCCACATAATCATGACAACAACCAACAGTTCTTTCCCAGAAACATGTATTCTTAAAGTTTACTTAAATGTTTCATAGAAACTTTAGTAATAACCAGGATAGTTCATGCTGGCTGAACAAACTCTTAGCAGCAAGTATAAAGAACTTATTAAAAGGTCTTTTCATTACTCATTAAGTACTCATTAGATAAATATTAGGTAACTATATTACTTCATCTCGTTGTTAGCTTTGCTTTCACATTGAAATTTTCAGTCTCCTATATAAACAACCTGTTTTCCTTTAATCTGTTTACCAAGAAAGATATGTATGGCTCACAAAGGAATCTCCAAATTCCAATAAACTATAGCAGGTATTTATAAGTCTCAGTATATGGAAGGAGTTGTTTTCCCAAATTTTCTTTAAAATTTCTAATAAAGAGCAGGTCCATGTACCATTTTGTTTAGAAAATGATAAAAATCTGGGCTGGAGAGATGGCTTAGCAGTTAAGGCACTTGCCTGCAAAGCAAAGGATCCCGGTTTGGTTCTCCAGGACCCATGTAAGCCAGATGCACAAGAGTGTGCATGTACATGGAGTTTGTTTGCAGTGGCTGGAGGCCCTGGCATGCCCATTCTCTCTCTTTCAAATAAATAAATAAAAATAAAATATACAAAAAGAAAAGAAAAGAAAATGCTGGGCGTGGTGGTGCACACCTTTAATCCCAGCACTGGGGAGGCAGAGGTAGGAGGATCACTGTAAGTTCGAGACCACCATGAGATGACGTAGTGAATTCCAGGTCAGTGTGAACTAGAAAAGCCTCGAAAAGCACCCCCCCAAAAAAAGAAAAGAAAATGATAAAATCCTCTAAAGAGAAGGCCAGTAACAATCCACTTTCATGAAATCTAACCTGGGGTTTTCCTGACTTTTGAAAAATATTTACTTATTTATTTGCAAGCAAAGAGGAGACAGACAGAATGGGCCTTTAGCCGCAGTAAATGAATGCCAATGCTTGTGCAACTTTGTGCATCTGGCTTCATGTGGGTACTGGAGAAATCAAACCCTGGTCATTAGGCTTTGCAGGCAAGCTCCTTAACCACTGAGCACCCACCCCTTCCCTGAGTTTTAATGTCTTAGTCTCAATTTCTCTCTCCCTCTGTACCTACCTAGCCCAAACAGGTCTTGAAATCATAATCCTGCATCTGCCTCCTGAGTGTAGGGATTACAGGCATGTCGCATCACACCCAACTTAAATCTCTTATTCAAAGCTTCTCAGTATCCTTTAATCCCCCTTCTGCATTGGCCTTCATCCATTCTACAATCCTGATCCTTTTACTTCCTCAGTAAGTCCTGGTCTGGAGAGCAAGCTAAAAGGTTAGGATCAAATGAGTGTATTACTTTAATGAAATCCACATGGTTGTTTAATATGATTATGAATTAGGGAATTATCAGTGCTGTGCACCATGCCGAAAGTCAGTCCTGTGGCCTTACAGCATAATACTTGAGTTGTGAGATAATATGCTAATCCCTTTCAGTTCTCAGGGGAATACAGTTTAATTAGATGCTGAACTTCTGTTGGATACCCTGTGATGGGACAGGCTTGGTGACTCCTCACATAATTAAATACACAGCGATAACAAAACACATAGCCAGAGGTAGCAAGAACAGTATCATTCACCCGAGTTTTACGACACAGCGGGCACACAGTCTTCATTTTGGGTAAAAGGGGAGAATCAGAGTTGTAGTCTAGGTGGACAGGTGGTGGTGGAGTTGGCAGCGCAGTCAATGATTTGATAGTTTCTTGGTTTTCAGACGAGTACCACCAATCAAGGAACTGCAGGAAGAATACACCCACAGAAAGGCCAGTGGAGAGGGATAAGGCAACACCGCCCACAGCTTTCTTCAGAGCTGATTTTATCTTCTCACTAACACTGTTGGGAAATGAAAATAAAAAAGCAAAGACAAGAATGGATTATTTGGGTACAATTACAGAATGACTCAGAATCACTTGTCTGAGAAGAGCTGTTAGATTCCTTAAGGATCTATTTTTTTTTTTTTCAAAATTTTTTTGTTTATTTTTGAGTGATAGACATGGAAAGAAAGAGGCAGATAGAGAGAGAATAGATGCACCAGGGCCTCCAGCCACTGCAAATGAACTCCAGATGCATGCACCACCTTGTACATCTGGCTTACATGGGTCCTGGGGAATCGAGCCTCGAACCGGGTCCTTAGCCTTCACAGGCAAGCACTTAACCGTTAAGCCATCTTTCCAGGCCCTGTTTTATTATTTTTTCCTTCCTTCCCTTCTTTCCTTCCTTCCTTCCTTCCTTCCTTCCTTCCTTCCTTCCTTCCTTCCTTTCCTTCCCTACCTCCCTCCCTCTTTCTCTCTCTCTCTTTCTTTCTTTCTTTGATTTTATTTTCACTTATTTATTTGAGGCAGAGAGGGAAAAGCCGTGCGTGGTGGCACACGCCTTTAATCCCAGCACTTGGGAGGCCAAGGTAGGAGGATGGCTGTGAATTTGAAGCCAGCCTGAGACTATACATAGAGAGAGGGAGAGAGAGAATGGCATGCCAAGGCCTCTAGACACTGCAAACAAACTCCAGATGCATGCACCACCATGTGCATCTGGCTTACGTGGGACCTGGAGAATCGAACCTGGGTCCTTAGGCTTCATAGGCATTCACCTTAATCTCTAAGCTCCAGCCTATTTTTTGCTTTTTTGGAGATAGGGTCTCTGTAGTCCCAGTCTAGCCTTGAACTCACAGCAATCCTCCTTTGTCTCCTGAGTGCTGGAATTAAAAGCTGTGTCAGGCTGGAGAGATGGCTTAGTGGTTAGGGAGCATACCTGTGAAGCCTAAGGACCCAGGTTCAATTCTCCAGGTCCCATGTAAACCAGATGCACATGGTGGCACATGCATCTGGAATTTGTTTGCAGTGGCTAGAGGCCCTAGCATGCCCATTCTCACTCACTATCTCTCTTTTTCTCTCTCTCCTTCTCTCTGTCATAAATAAATACATAAAATTAAATCTTTAAAAAAATAAAAAAGCACGTGCCATCATACCTGGCAAAGGATCTACTTTAAATAATTCACTCTTCTGACTCAGTATTTTAGGTGTTCAGCACCTAAATTTTGTTTTGAACAATAAGACTAAGCTACTAAGAGCTATTGAGAAAAAGAGAATTTGACTATATGTAAACTTGTTTTTTGGTGGAAGACAGTGCTTCCTGGGGCTGGAGAGATGGCTCAGTGACTTAAGCACAACCTGAGTTTGGATCCCCAGACCCCCACATAAAAGCTGGGAGCTATGGCTGTCTTCTGTAATCCCCCATGCCTAAGGCAGTGTTGGACACAGACAGGAGAATTTCCCAGAAGCTGGTACACCAGCTAGCCTGGCAAACAGCACTGGTGAACCACAAGAGACCCTGCCTGCCTCGAGCTAGATGGAGGGCAAGAACCTACTGGAAACTTGTCCTCTGACCTCCACACATGTGTGGTGGCATGTGCAATGCTATAATCACACATGAACTCACACCAAGAAAAAGAAAGTGCTTCCAGAAGAAATATTTTCACTTCAATGACTTGAAAGCCGGGGATGGTGGCGCATGCCTTTAATCCCAGCACTTGGAGGCAGAGGTAGGAGGATTACTGTGAGTTCGAGGCCACCCTGAGACTACATAGTGAATTCCAGGTCAGCCTTGGCTAGAGTGAGACTGTACCTCAAAAAACAAAACAAAAAAAAAAAAAAAAAAAAAAAAAGAAGAAAGAAGAAGAAGAAGAAAAATGGACTTTTTGATAATAGGTGTTTTGAAAATGTTGTGATCTTACCTTCTGCCTGGCTGCTGCATTATGCTGGCTTCCGCCAGTCTCTGCTCCATAGCTTGAATATCCTGAACTGTCAGTCGACCTAGCCGAACTCCAGCTAGCTTCAGCAGAGGAGAGTGATGCTGAGCTTTTCCCAAGATGTATCGGAGTTGTTGTACAAGAAACCAGCCTTCCCAAGCCATGTTAACAAATGGGTAGGCTGCCAGAAAGGCTCTGTAAAATCGTTTCCAGTGGGAAGAAGGGGGGTGAATAGAATACTCATCTTCTTCTCTCAAGCTAGAAACCAGCTTCTCAAGCTTCACTCTCAGGTAGGGCAAAAGAACCAGGAACATGAGTGATTTCCAAAGGTGTTTCTTGGGGAGACCAGCACTGGCCAGTCTCTGAAACTTCTGAGAGTCCCCCATTACAATCCGCTTTAAGCCATAAAAATTTTCAGAAAACGAGGCACTGGTCTTAGACAGGTAGTGGTGTTGGAGCAGAAGATCTAGCAGAGTAAAGATTTCATCAAACCACCTCCAAAAGAAGCCATAGTGAGCAGGGTTGGATTCTGCAAGAACCTAAAGCAAATAAATAAAAGTCATTGTATTACACAGCTCTACAGATTGCCCTGACATTTCCCTCTTCTAAGTTGGACACACTTTTGGGATCTAAGATCCCCGAGGTCCTAGGAATTCAGCATGGGGCTCTATTTAGACGAAATATCCAGTTAAGTCACAGGATATGAATGATATATAAGTTGATTATTTCAAACTTTATGCTACCAAGTCAAAATTACTGGTTTGATTTTGATTCAGTTGCTCCTGGAGCCTTTCAGGGAAGGAAGGCCTTACCTTGACCACATGCTGAAGAGCAGGTCTCACTGCTGTCATTAAACTGTCCTGTGCCACCACCTCAAAGATGGATGGCTGGTCATCTGCCACGGAAGCAGTGGTGATGTGAGCCCCGTGCTCAGCCATCGTATCCTGTGTGCACTGGGGTTCACTTTTCCCACACGCACACTAGTGAGCATATACACTTTAGAAAAAAAAATCAAATGAGTGCTGTCTCAAAAGTAGTCTTTCTGCACAGCCCCCAAAACTCAGTTTTACACGGGTAAAATTCAGCTGGTGGTAAAAGCGACTTGAGCAGGTGGAGGAAAGGGGAGGAGGGGTCTCAAAGTGACACCGCGGATGTCATTGACTCCGGCGCGAGTGAAGTGGCGCGTGGGCGCGGGGAATGACTTGTCAAATGCTGCACCTCCGGGGCCGAGCGTGACTCTGGGAGACGGGTGTGGACGCAGGAACCCAGTGCTCTGCAGCTACGACCCAGCGATCCCCAAGCGCCAGGGCTGGGAAGCCAGCCGGCCCCGAGGGGTGTGCAGTGCCATGGAGGGCCCGGCACGCGGGGACTGGCTCCGGCTGTGTGCTGGAAAGCACCCCGTCCACGCCCGTCCTTGCTCGCTGACCCCAGGCAAGTCGCAAAGCACCCTTGACGCCACCTGCGAAGGGAGCTTTCGGTTCGGTGACAGAGACCGCACCCCGAAACACAAGCCGAGGGGAGATCCGGCACGGCTAGGACCTCCGGAGAGGCGCTCTAGCCGCCGACGAGGCCCTGAACCGGAACCACCGAGCTCTATGACCCCAGCCGGCACTTCCGCTTCCGCCGCTCCGCTGGTAACGAAGTGACTTGAAGGATGGTGCAGTGGTTGGACCTCACTCTTCCGGGCTGCTTCTGCAAGAGTATCCTCGAAAGCTGCGGTTCTGGTTCTCTATCTCCTCGGAGATTTATTTCCGACAGAGTGCTCGGGGCCGGAGCTGGGGAGCTTACCTACCGTGTGTGGCTCCAGCTAGGGGCGGAAGGAGAAAGACAACCTGGAGGTGGACAGGCCCTTTCTGCAACCGCCCAGCGGGCGAGGCGCTTACTTTATGGTCTGCGACCTTTGGGGAAGGATTTGAAGCAACGGCGCTCAGGAGATAGAAGCCCTAGCTTTATGATCATCACTTATCAGGAAGCTTTTATTTATTACCGAGGTAGGGTCTCGCCCTAACCCAGGCTGACATGGAACTCACTCTGTAGTCCCAGGCTGGCCTTGAACTCTCAGCACTCCTCCTACCTCTGCCTCCCGACTACAAGGGACTAAAGGTGTGCGCCCGGCTATCAGGAAACTTTATTTAACCTTATTTATGTGTTTGTTTGTTTTTGAGCCAGTCTCTTGAAACTCACTATGTCCAGGCTGGCCTTGAACTCATGGAGATCCTCCTACCTAAAAGTCTCCAGAGTGATGGTGCCACCACAGCCCGGCTTCAGAAAACTATTAAGATGAAAAAGGTGCCAGGCATGGTGGCTCACGGCTTTGATCCCAGCACTTGGGAGGCAGAGATAGGAGGATTGCCATGAGTTCAAGGACACCCTCAGACTACATAGTGAATTCTAGGTTAGTCTGGGCTAAAGTGAGACCCTACCTTGAAAAACCAAAAAAAAAAAGAACGACGAAAAAGGTCCTGCTTGTTGATCAGAATTTATGATGGTCACTTTTCATCCAAGCTGGTAGCTTAACTGTTTTAGGCGTGCTAAATTCAATTAGAACTCCAGTCACTTGCTGCTGGATTACATGAAAATGGTTCCTACCCCCCTTCTCAGTAGAATACATCATATTGGTGACATCAATACTGTGTTACTGTTGACATCTAACATGAACTCAGGATTGATAGAAGCGCTTTTCATTTCAGTTTGTAAACCTAAAGTGATCTATAGTATGGTTTGCAAAGTGTTCTTGTCTGTAACTTCACCTCGTCTGAGTTGCTGATACAGGTTATTGGATTTGGATGAGTTCATTTTCTCCCTGATAACTCCACTCGTGGGCTTAATTAAGCTAGGAACAAGAGGTATTATTTGCTTGCTCTAGAGGACCTTAAGGTGTAAAAAGTAGACAGTTGGTTTGATACTAACAAAAGAATGGTTGGGTGGGCCTGGAGAGATGGTTTAGCGGTTAAGTGCTTGCCTATGAAGCCTAAGGACCCCCATTTGAGGCTCAATTCCCCAGGACCCACATAAGCAAGATGTACAAGGTGGCACATGCATCTGGAATTTGTTTGCAGTGGCAGGAGGCCCTGGCACACCCATCTATCTATCTGCCTCTTTCTCTGTCATTCTCAAATAAATAAATAAAAAATAAACAAGAAAAATTTTAGAAAATGGTTGGCTTTAGTTATGTCAATCTTAAAATACCCTTAGTCATAGTTATAAAGTAAGTGTTTTAATCCACTAAAGTAGCTGTCATAAAAAGTGATTGGGCTGGACGTGGTTGCCCATGCCTTTAGTCCCAGCACTTAGGAGGCAGAGGTAGGAGGATCCCTGTGAATTCGAGGCTACCTTGAGACTACATAGTGAATTCCAGGTCAGCCTGGGCTACAGCAAGACCCTCAAAAAAAAAAAAAAAAAAAGTGATTGGGGATCCGGGTGTGGTGGTGCATGCCTTTAATTCCAGCACTGGGAGACTGAGGTAGGAAGATGGCAGTGAGTTTGAGTGGTTAAGGTGCTTGCCTGCGAATCCTAAGGACCCAAGTTCAATTCCCCAGTGGCTAGAGGCTCTGGCACACCCACTCTCTCCCCTTCTCTCTCTCTCATAAATAAAAGAATATATATATATTAAAAAAAAATTTAGCCGGGCGTGGTGGCACACGCCTTTAATCCCAGCACTTGGGAGGCAGAGGTAGGAGGATCGCCGTGAGTTCGAGGCCACCCTGAGACTACATCGTTAATTCCAGGTCAGCCTAGGCCAGAGTGAGACCCTACCTTGAAAAACCAAAAAGAAAAAAGAAAAGAAAAGAAAAGAAGAAATGTATCGCTTTAAAATTTTTTATTTTTATTTTATTTTATTTTTTTGGTTTTGCGAGGTAGGGTCTCACTCTGGTCCAGGCTGACCTGGAATTAACGATGTAGTCTCAGGGTGGCCTCGAACTCACGGCGATCCTCCTACCTCTGCCTCCCAAGTGCTGGGATTAAAGGTGTGCGCCACCACATCAGGCTTGCAATACATTTCTTTTTACAGCTTTTTTACATGTGCATAGAGTATTATGGTGTGGTGTATGCACGCGTGAATTCCAGGTTAGCCTGGGCTAAAGTAAGATCCTACCTCAAAAAACAAAACCAAAAAAAATTATTTATTCACAAGCAGGGAAAGAATGGATGCACCAGGTCATCCAGCCCCCAGTAATGAACTCCAGATGCATGCACCAATTTGTAATTTAATTTTGTTTGTGCAGTGTAAGTCAGGGTTTGCCATTGTTGGCTTCCAATTCGTGGCAATCCTGCTTCTCCCTCATAAGATCATGGACTATAGGTGTGTGCCTCCATGTCTGGCTGTACAAAGTTTTATTTTTATTTATTTATTTATTTATTTGACAGAAAGAGGGAGAGAGAGAGAGAATGGGTGTGCCAGGGTCTCCAGCCACTGCAAATGAACTCCAGATGCATGGGTCCTGGAGAACTGAATCTGGTTTCTTTGGCTTTGCAGGCAAATGCCTTAACTGCTAAGTCATCCCTCCAGCCCAGCTGTACAAAGTTTAAGTACTACACATAGCATCTTGGTGGCTCAAGGTGCTTATTCACAAAGCCTGCTGGCCTGGGTTCAATTCCCCAGTACCCATGTAAAGCTGGATGCACAAAGTGGCACATGCCAATAGGCCCTAGAACACCCATTCTCTCTCTCCTTTGAAAGAAAAACATTTTGTGCTGGACAGATGGCTTAGCGGTTAAGGCACTTGCCTGTGAAGCCTATGGACCCAGGTTTGATTCTCCAGGTCCCATGTAAGCCAGATGCATAATGTGAAATAAAAACATTAAATTTTTAAAATTAATTTATTTGCAAGCAGAGAGAAATAGAAGAGAGAAAGAGAGAATGGGCATGCCAGGGCCTCCAGCCACTGCAGATGGAACCCATATGCAGGCACCACTTTGTGCATATGGCTCAACATGGGTACTGGGGAATTGAACTGGGGTCATTAGGCTTTGCAAACAAACACCTTAATCGCTGAGCTATCTCTCCAGTCCAGTAAAAATATTTTAAAGTAAACAAATTTATTACAGGTAAAAGGGAGTCAAAAGTAATGTCAGGGCTAAGATTATTGCTGAGTGATAGAGTACTTGTCTAGCATGTATGAGACAATAGGTTTGGTTACCTTTTCTGCAAAAATTAGATACTGTCAATTTTTTACTTTACTTTGGTAGTGTTCATTTTTAGGCAACAGACATCAAGATTCTCATCCTCAAATTTGTAGTTTAATAGAAGTGATACAACACTTAAGTGATATATATATAAACTTTTTTTTTAAGGTAGGGTCTTGCTCTAGGCCAGGCTGCACTTTTGTGTGTGTGTGTGTGTGTGGCTTTTCGAGGTAGGGTCTTCCTGTAGCCCAGGCTGACTTGGAATTCATTATGTAGTCTCAGGGTGGCCTTGAACTCACAGTGATCCTCCTACCTCTGCCTCCCGAGTACTGGGATTAAAGACATGTGCTGCCATGCTCGGCCCAGGTTGCACTTTATATTAAGAAACACTGGGCTGGAGAGATGACTTAGTGGTTAAGGCATTTGCCTGCAAAGCCAAAGGACCCAGGTTCGATTCCCCAAGACCCACATAAGCCGGCTGCACAAGGTAGCGCATGCATCTGGAGTTCGTTTACAGCAGCTGACAACCGAGGCGTGCTCAGTCTCTGCCTACCTCTTTCTCAAATAAGTAAATTAAAATTAAATTCTTGAAAGAAAGAAACATTAATGACCAAGCCTTATGAGGCATGGTAGTACAAGCCTTTAATCCTAGTCCTTGGAAGGCTGAAGTAAGAGATTGCTGTGAGTTTGAGGCCACCTTGGGGCTACGGAGTAATCCCAGGTCAGCGTGAGCTAGAGAGAGAGTCTACCTTGGGTGGGGGGGAGAGTTTAAGGCCACCCTGAGACTACAGAGTAAATTCCAGGTCATCCTGGGCTAGAAGGAGACCCTACCTCGAAAAACCAAAAAAAAAAAAAGTAGGGCTGAAGAGTTTGCTCAATGGTTAAAGTACTTGCCTTCAAAGTCTAAGTACCCACGTAAAGCCAGATTTATAAGGTGGTACATGTGTCTGGAGTTTGCAGTGGCTAGAGGCCCTGGTGCGTCCATTTTCTGCCTCTTTCTCAAATAAATAAACAAATTTTAAAAAGTAAAATGTGGCCGGGTGTAGTAGTGCACGCCTTTAATCCCAGCACTCAGGAGGCAGAGGTAGGAGGATCGCCATGAGTTCAAGGCCACCTGGAGATTACATAGTGAATTCCAGGTCAGCCTGAGCTAGAGCGAGACCCTACCTCAAAAAAAAAAAAAAAAAATGTAAGGTATGTGATAGAGTCACATAATAAATACTCAGTAAATATCAACTTAGTTGTAAAAGTCACCATTATCGGATGGTTAATCATTTTGACAACTTAAGTGGTCTTTCATTACACTAGAACCCTTGATGTTTTAGAGTTAGATTCCCGAAATATAGTAGCCCTTGATAAATATCCAGTTAACACAGGAGTCAAAGAAACCGGAAAGAAGCTGGGAAAAAGAATCTGCGAAGTGCAGAGACACAAAAGTTTACAAAGGATGCGCCCAGCACTCAGGAGGCAGGAGTTCTAGTTCAAAGCCAGGCCGGTGTTATAAAGTGAGACCTCGTGTTTAAAAAAGGAGGGCGGTGGGGGGGGCGGGCTGGAGAGATGGCTTAGTGGTTAAGGCACTTGCCTGCGAAGCTTAAGGGTCCTGGCGCGCCTATTCTCTCTCTGTCCCCTTCTCTTTCCCAAATTAATAAAAGTTTATTGAAAAAAAAAAAAAGGGAGAGAATGAGGAAAAAGGAAGGAAGAAGGAAAGAGCAAGCCCAGCATGGTGGCGAAGATCTGTAGTCACGGTTCTCGGGTCGTAGAATAGAATCACCACAAATTCAAAGCCAGCGTGCACCTGGCAGGGAAATCAGCTGGGGTTTGTGTTTAGGAAAGAACAGGATAGTTCATTCAGGTTCTCACAAAATTCCTGTGCGAGGAAGTCAATCCAGACAGCGTCAGCTTGACTTAACATATCCCTTAGGATGACGGTCACCGACCATCTTCTGAGACCCCCGAAGAAACCTTTCCGTCTCGTCTCCCCGGCGACAGAGAGGCCCAGCCCGCCTCCTCTGGGGTTCTCCCGCGCGCCCCGATGACGTCACGAGGCGAGGCTCTCTGACGCCAAGGTTTCCGGCCCACCATCTTTGTCCCTGGCAAGTTGGCTTTTGCGCAGTGGTTTAGACCTAAGAGAAAGAATCGTGACGGGCAGGAAACCATTACAACACCAGCCCGGCTGTGCTCTCTGGCTGCCGTTTCCACCCCGCCCTTGCCTCTGGTGAGTTCAAGGCGGCCGGTTTTGGGGTGTGTCTCCTAGCTGGCTGGAGGTTAGGGGTGGGGGGACGAAGGAAGGGGAACCCTGGGCAGGGCCGGGTCGGGCGGGAGAGGCGGGTGGAGGGGTGATGCGCGGAGCGTGACCGTTGAGGATGGAGGGAGACCTCGGCTGTGACGGTTGTGAGGAAAAGGGGTGGACGGAGGGGTGTCCACGGAGGTGGCCGTGGTGGGGCCCGGAGCCTCCGCTCGGGCGTGGCGGCGAGCTCTGGAGGAGAGAGAGGTTTGCGGGGAGCGCTGGGGCCCGGGCTGTGGCGGCTGGGGAGAGGCCGAGGGGGACCCGACCTCCTTCCCCGCCACGGAGAAGCTGGGACGCGTCCAGCAGGCCGAAGGGAAGGAGGGTTCCACCCCCAGCCCCCCAACGGCGACACCTGGCAGTGTCCGCGAACCTGAGATTCGACCGTGGACCAGTTAGAGAAGGGAACCAACAGATCCCTACGGTCGTGGCTTCCCGGGGAAAAGAGAGGACTTCCTGATACTTTGGGGAAGGGAAGAGGAACTTCCATAATTGACTCCTTGTGAGAAAGGGGGAAGTCAGTGGGAGTCTTAGCCTGGAACACCCCCAACCCCACACCCACACCCACACACCCTTTCCACCTGTCCTCTGGTTTTAGCAGGAGCAGTCTGGTTTGGGAAAGGTTGAAGTAGCCCTAGAAGTGAAGAAACTGGAATTTCCTGTCATTTCCTTGTTCTTTGAATCCAGAGAATGTGTGGTGGTGGTTTACAGTCCTCCGGCCAGGTTTTTACTCAACTCTCTTGGCTGCGTCTTTATGAAGCAGTGCCATTGTGAGATGGACGCCCCATTAAATTTTTGACTTTTAGAAGGAGAAGTGTTTCGTTGTAGCTGCCAAATATATATATTACAACCATCCTGATTTAAAAGAGTAAAAGAAATTCACACTAAGCTCAGAAAGGCAGGATGACTAAGAAAGGTGGTTTCCGTGAGGGACAATTTCAATTATTAATTACCTTCTGTGTATAGTTATATTGCTTAGCCTCGGGGAGCACTTACAAGGTAATAATAGAAAGCAGCAGGTGAAGTAGATGCAGCCCTACAAGAAGTCGTGTAACACATTCCAAGGATGACTAAGCGAGGTGGTGAGGTGAGAACTGTTGGCAGATATCTTGACAGTCCAGGCTCCCTAGGAAACAGGGTGGTAGGGTGGTGTGTTCTGCAAACAGCCTTCCTGAAACTTGGGTGGTAAACTTAATGTGAAGCAGATGTTCTGACTGAATTAAGACTCAAGCAAGTTTACTTCTAACATCCTTTTCTTCTTTAAAAGAGCAGTGTATTAGAATATTGGGGTTTAAGGCACAAATTTGAACTATGTTGGATGACAAGTAGGGCACTCCCTGTCTCCCTTTTTCTTTTCTTTTCTTTTCTTTTTTTTTCTTTTCTTTTTTCTCCTAGGTTTAAGTATCCCAGAATGCCTTGACAGTTCATTAACAATGGTGTGTGAAACTGTTCAGCTTCTTTATTTATGTATATTATTGCAATAAGGTAATTTGTAGTCATTTATATAGAAGTCAGAGGCAATCTTAGCCTTTAAACATTTTATAATTTCTGATAAGCTAAGTAATAACCTGAAGATGTTACTATCTTAGTGTCTGACTAAAAATGGCGTTAACATCTCTAACTGTGTAATTGTAGGTTGCCAGAACGACCTTACTGTTTTACAATTTGCTTAGCTTTGTGCAAAGAAGGGCATAGTGGCCTTACCAACTCTAAAGTAGCTGCCTTTGCCCAGATAGCCATTTGAAATTAAAACTTCATTAAATTTTTCTGACCTTATTCTATCCAATCTATTAATCTTATTTTACTGCTTAATTTCTCATGTGGGGAACTGGAGGTAGGGAAGGATGGGAGGAGAAGAGAGACTTTCACAACCTATATTTGGCAGAAACTAGGTTATGTTAAATCTAGATGTATAATTCTGTACTGGGAGCCTTCTGTGAAATACAGTGACATCATACTTTTAGGCTAAGATAGTAAGAGATTATGTGTTTGATTGTGGCAGCTTTGTTGTCCCTAGGTCATAACATAAGTCAGAACAGCCAGTGACTGATTTGTCAGGTTTGATGTGGTGGGAAGTTAGCATGAATTCAAATTCCATTGTGGCTTGCTTATTTCTAGGGATTTCTTGAGGAATAAAAAAATTTCCCTAGTAGGATTTTGAATTTAAAAATATGTATTTGCTTTTATTTTTTAAAAATTTGTTGTTGTTTTTTTGTTTTTCAAGGTAGGGTCTCACTCTCACCCAGGCTGACCTGGAACTTACTATGTAGTCTCAGCGTGGCCTTGAACTCACCGGAATCCTCCTACCTCTGCCTCCCGAGTGCTGGGATTAAAGGTGTGCGCCACCATGCCCAGCCCCTGTATTTACTTTTAAAAAATAGTTTATTTATTTATTTATTATGAGAGAGAGAAGGAGCCAGATGAAGAGAGAAAATGGGCATGCCAGAGCCTCTAGTCACTGCAAATGAACTCCTGATGCATCCGCCACCTTGTGCATCTGGCTACATGGGTACTGGGAATCAAACCCAGATCCTTAGGCTTTGCAAACAAGTGCATTAACCACTGAACCAGTCTCTATTTCTTTTTTCTTGAACCCAAGTGAACAGGCTGTGCAAACAAGAATCTGTAACTGCTGAGCCATCTCCCCAGTCTAGGATTTAGAATTTAGAACTCTGAGGCACTGAAGCAAATAATATTTTCTATAGTTTCATCCTGGCTACTTTTTCCCTTTTTTTAAAAAAAAATATTTTATTTATTTATTTGAGAGAGAGAAAGAGGCAGAGAGAGAGAGAGAATGGGCACGCCAGGGCTTCCAGCCATTGCAGATGAACTCCAGATACATATGCCCCCTTGTGCACCTGGCTTACGTGGGTCCTGGAGAATTGAACCAGGATCCTTTGGCTTTGCAGGCAAATGCCTTAACTGCTAAGCCATCTCTCCAGCCCCCCCTTTATGTTTTGTGTGTGTGTGTGTGTGTGTGTGTGTGTGTGTGTGTGTGTGTATAAGGGAGAAGGAGGGAGGGAGGGAGCTAGAGTATGGATGCATGAGGACTCCACTTTTGTGTATATGGCTTTATGTGGGTACTGGAGAATTGAACTGGGGCCATCAGGCTTTGTAAAAAAGTGCCTTTAACCACTGAGCAATCTCCCCAGCCCAAAACCATTTTAAGACAAACAGTTCAGGAGCATTTAGGATATCAGTGTTTGCAGCCACCACCTCTTTTCCTTTGTTTTTGTTTAGACTATTTTCATTATTCTTTTTTTTAAAGGTAGATATTTATTTGTAGTTATACCACACGTCTAGTTGGTCAAGGGCAGACCTCAGAACAAATACACTCCTTCCTTCTTCCCTCCCTTTTTCTTTCTTATTTTATTTGAGACAAAGTGAGAAAAAGAGAGGCAGATAGAGAATATTGTGCTAGGGCCTATAGCCACTGCATACGAATGCTAGACACATGTGTCACCATGTGCATCTGGCTTATGTCGGTACTGGCGAATCAAACCTGGGTCCTTAGGCTTCACAGGCAAAACACCTTAACCACCAAGCTATCTCTCCAGCCCTGCCTTCTTTTTTTTTAAAGTTTATTTATGGATTTATTTGCAAGCAGGGTGGTGGGATGGATGTGCCAGGGCCTCCAGCCACTGCAAAGGAACTCCAAATGCGTGCAACACCTGTGCATCTGGCTTTATGTGGGTACTGGGAAATCAATCCTGTGTCGCTAAGTTTTGCAGGCAAGCACTTTAACTGCTAAGCCTTCTCTCCAGCCTTTTCAGCCCTATTTTCATTATTCTTTTTAAAAAATACTTTATTTTTAGCCGGGTGTGGTGGTACATGCCTTTAATCCCAGCACTTGGGAGGCAGAGGTAAGAGGATGGCCATGAGTTCGAGGCCACCCTGAGACTCCATAGTGAATTCCAGGTCAGCCTGGGCTAGAATGAAACTCTACCTTGAAAACATATATATATATATTATTTATTTTTTGAGAGATAGAAAGAAGCAGAGAGAAAGAGAAAGAATGAGAGTGCCAGAGCCTTCAGCCACTGCAAATAAATTCCAGATACATGCACCACCTTGTGCATCTCGCTTCCGTGGGTCCTGGGGAATTGAACCTGGGTCCTTTGGCTTTGCAGGCAAGCACCTTAACTGCTAAGCCATCTCTCCAGCCCTCATTATTCTTTTTTTTAAACATTTTTATTGACAACTTCATAATTATAGACAATAAACCATGATAATTCCTCCCATCTCCCCATTTTTATTATTCTTGGGAGTTTCTTTTGGCTTAAAGCAAGGACTGACTTGATAGTAGGTTTTCTGTCAATATGGATAGGAAATATCTCATTACAGTTGTTTGCCATGATGTTAAGCTAGTTATGTACCTATCTATTATTTATTTTTTTAAATTTCCATTTATTTATTTACAAGCAGAGAGAGATAGAAAGAGAGACAGAGAGAGAATAGGCACACCAGACCCTCCAGCTGCTACAAACAATCTCTAGATACATGTGCCACTTTGTGCATCTGGCTTTATATGGGTATTGGGGAATTGAACTCAGGTTGTTAAGCTTTGCAAGCAAGCACCTTGACTACTGAACCATCTCTCCAGCCCTGTTTCTTGCTTGCTTTCTCTTCTTTTCTTTTCTCCTTTTCTTATATTTTTATTCATTTATTTGCAAGCAAAGAGAGAATAAAGACAGAGAGAATGGGCACTCCAGGGCCTCCAGCCACTGCAGTCAGACTCATGTCCTTAGGCTCTGTAGGCAAGCACTTAAACTGCTGAGCCATCTCTCCAGCCCTGTTTATTCTCTATAGCTTTGTGGGTTTTTTTTTTGTTGTTGTTTGTTTGTTTTGTTTTTGTTTTTCGAGGTAGGGTTTTACTCTAGCCCAGGCTGACCTGGAATTCACTATGTAGTCTCAGGGTGCCCTCGAACTCGTGGTGTTCATCCTACTTCTGCCTCTCGAGTGCTGGGATTAAAGGCCTGAGCTACCATGCCTGGCTAGCTTTGCATTTTTACTTTTTAGAAATTCCTTTTGGTGTTAGGGGAGGTGTTGTGCCTGCTAGGTAAATACTTTACCACTGAGCACTCTCTCTTCTTATTTATTTTTGGTTTTTTGAGGTAGGGTCTCACTTTAGCTCAGATTGATCTTGAATTCACTAAGTGGTTTCAAGGTGGCCTTGAACTCATGGAGATCCTCCTACCTCTGCCTCCCAAATGCTGGGATTAAAGGCGTGCACCATCACACCCAGCTCTTATTTATTTTAGAGTATTTTATTTATTTATTTATTTAATTTATTTTTAGGAGAGGGAGAGACAGAGAGAAAGAGGGTCTGCCTTTTTTCACCTGTCTAGAGAGAGTGAGTATAGGTGTGTCAGGGCTTCCAGCCACTGCAAACAAACTCCAGATGCATGTGCCACTTTGTGCATCTGGCTTTACATAAGTACTGGGGAACTGAACCCAAGCTGTCAGGCTTTGCAATCAAGCACCTTTAACTGCTCAGCCATCTTTCCAGCCCTCTTTTTTTCTTCTCTTTTTTTAAAAAAATTTTTATTGACAACTTCCTTAATTGTAGACAATATCCCATGGTACTTCCTCCCTCCCCCCACTTTCCCCTTTGAAACTCCCTCTCCATCATATCCCCTCGCTCTGTCAATCGGTCTCTCTTTTAATTTTGATGTCATCATCTTTTCCTCCTATTACGATGGTCTTGGGTAGGTTGTTTAAGTCCAGCCCACTTTTTAGTTTTATATTTTATTTATTTGCAAGGAGAGACATAATGAGAATGAATGGGTGTGCCAGGACCTCTTACCACTGCAAATGAACTCCAGATGCATGTGCCACTTTGAGCATCTGGGTTTATGTGGGTAATAGGGAATTGAACCCCAGGCTGTCAGGCTTTGCAGTCAAGCACCTTTAACTGCTGAGCCATCTCCCCAGCCCTGTTTCTCTCTGCCTTGAGGATTCAACTGAGGGTCTCCCATTTGCTAGGTGAGCATTTTACTACTGAGACCTTCTTTATTTTGTTTTAGTTTTAAGTAGGGTCTCAGTTGTCCAGGTCTATCTCAGTCTCTGAAGTAGCTGGGCCCTGTCTCTTTGTTAGAGTGAGATTCTTAGTTTAGGATCTATGTAATGGGCTTCTAAAGAGATTTGATCCTTCTCTCTCCCTTGGAATTTGGGTTGGTGGGTATGTTATTGTTATTATCTTGTTAAAATAACATGATTCTCAAAATGAGTATGATAGAAATAGATTCATTCATATTGAAGTTTGCAAGGAGAGATGATGAAATATATAAGCAGCTAATAAAAAACATGAGTTAGGACTAGGTTGATATATTTTTTTAACAGAATATGGTAAAAATTCCTGTTAGAATCACATGTTAGCTGGGTGTGGTGATGTATCCCTGTAATTCTAACACTAAGGAGGCAGAGATGAGAGGATCACTGCAAATGTTAGGCCAGCTTGGTCTAAATAGCAAGTTCTAGGCAACCAAGGCTACATAGTGAGACCCTGTCTCGAAAAAGAAAAAAGAGGGCTGAAGAGATGGTTCAGCAGTTAAAGATTCTGCTTGCAGGGCTGGAGAAATGGCTTAGTGGTTAAGGCGTTTGCCTACAAAGCCAAAGGATCCCGGTTCAATTCTCCAGGACCCCCATAAGCCAGATGTGTGAGGGGCACATGCATCTGGAGTTCGTTTGCAGTGGCTAGAGGCCCTGGCATGCCCATTCTCTCTCTGTCTGCCTCTCTTCTCTCTCTGTCTCTCTGTCTCTCTCTCTCTCTCTCTGCTTGCAAATAAATAAATAAAAAGTTAAAAAATATTTTTAAAAAAGATTCTGCTTGCAAAGCCTGACAGCCTAGGCTTTTCGTGGTCCTGGGGAATTGAACATAGGTCCTTTGGCTTTGCAGGCAAGTGCCTTAACCACTAAGCCATCTCTCCAGATCCAGAAGTTACTAATTTTTAAAACTTTTTTATTGATAACTTCCATAATTATAGGCAATAAACCATAATTCATCCTCTCCCCCACTTTCACAAATCCACTCTCCATCATATCCCCTCCCCCTCTCAGTTAGTCTCTCTTTTATTTTGATGTCATCATCTTTTCCTCCTAGTATGAGGGTCTTGTGTAGGCAGTACCAGGCACAGCGAGGTCATGGATATCCAGGCCATTTTGTGTCTGGAAGAGTGTATGTAAGCAGTCCTACTCTTCCTTTGGCCATTCCTTCTGCCACCTTTTCCACAATGGACCCTGGGCCTTGGAAGGTGTGATAGACTTGTTTCATGCTGAACATTCCTCCGTCACTACTTCTCAGCACTGTGGTGCCTTTGAGTCATTCTAGAGGTCACTACCATCTGAAAAGAGAAGCTTCTCTAACCAGAAGGGAGAGTAGCATTACAGACATGCCATTATTGCACTCATTGGCTCATTTGGCTGGCTGGCTGGCTGGCTGGCTGGCTGGCCAAATTCAAGGCTTGCAGTGTCCACTGTTTTTTTTATCTTCATTAATGACTTCTCTCTCCCATAGGGTTGCATGCAGCATAGCTTTTTCCAGCTTTCTGTCAGCTGGTTTACACAGAGAAGGTTTTCAGCTCAGTTCTAGCTTGATTTCTCAGTGATCTTGTAGCCCAAGCATGTGGAGTCTTCAGCAATAGGGTCTTACCATCTATTCCTGGTGGGAAACCAAGAGCCTTGGCAATGACCTGTAATGTTTTGGGGGCATCAGGGACCTCCCTGGCCAATAATTCACTGTAAGGAATCCCATCCCTAGCACTGAAGTTTTTCTAATAACAATCTATGGCTTCTGGGTGTACCATTGTTCGAAAAAGTAGGCTTCCTTGAAGCTTATTCATACCATATTAACTTTTGATTAACCCTCCCCCCACTCTTCCTTTACTCAGTCTCTTTCCCTGACTTCATGCCATTCCACTCCTGGTAAGCTGTTCATGTACTTACATATATACAATACCATCCCCTTAAGTCTGCCCCCTCCCCTCTCTTATAGCCCCTTTCTAGCTTACTGGCCTTTACTACTGATTTTTATTCCAACTCACAAGTCTAAACATTTGTAGCTAGGATCCACATATGAGAGAGAACACGCAGCATTTGGCTCTCTGGACCTGGGTTATCTCAGTATAATCTTTTCCAGATCCATCCATTTCCCTGCAAATTTCATAATTTCCTTTTTCTTTACTACTGAATAGAACTCCATTGTATAAATGTACCACATCTTCATGATCCATTCATTAGTTGAGGGACATCTAGGCTAGTTCCATTTCCTAGCTATTGTGAGTAGAGCAGCAATAAACATGGATATGTAAGTATCTCTAAGGTAGTGAGACAAGTCTTTAGGGTATATGTCTAGGAGTGGTATAGCTCAGTCATGGTAAAGCTATTTTAAGCTGTCTCACGAACCTCCACACTGATTTCCACAATGGCTGTACCAGTTTACATTCTCACCCAGAGTATAGTAGGGTTCCTCTTTTTCCACATCCTCCCCAGCATTATTGTCATTTGTTTTCTTGATGATAAGCATTATGACAGAAATGAGATGGCATCTCAAAGTAATTTTAATTTGCATCCCCTGCTGGCTAAGGATGTAGAACATTTTTTTTTTTTAGATGTTTATAGGCCATCTGTATTTCTTCTTTTGAAAACTCTCTATTTAGTTCCATAGCCCATTTTTTAATTGAGCTGTTTGATTTCTTTCTTTTTCTCTTTCTCTTTTTTTGGTGTGGGGGTTCTTTTTTTTTTTTTTTTTTTTTTTGAATTTTTATTTATTTATTTGCAAGCAGAGCGAGAGAGAGAGAGAGAGAGGAGACAGAGAGAGAATGGTTGCGCCAGGGCCTTCTAGCCATTGTAAACGAACTCCAGACGCATATGCTCCCTTGTGCATCTGGCTTACGTGGGTACTAGGGAATCGAACTTGGGTCCTTTGTCTTCGCAGGCAAACACCTTAACCACCAAGCCATCTCTCCAGCCCCTCTTTTTTGTTTTTTTTTTAAAAATATTTTAGTTTTATTTATTTATTAGAGAGAGAGAGAAATAAGCAGAGAGAGAGAAAGAATAGGTGTACCAGGGCCTCCAGCCACTGCAAATGAACTCTAGATATGTGTGCCCCCTTGTTCATCTGGCTTATATGGGTCCTGGGAATTGAATTCTTGTCTCCAGTCTTGCAAGCAAGCATTTTAACCAACCATCTCTCCAGATCCAGAAGTTACTAATTTTTAAAACTTTTTTATTGATAACTTCCATAATTATAGGCAATAAACCATAATTCATCCTCTCCCCCACTTTCACAAATCCACTCTCCATCATATCCCCTCCCCCTCTCAGTTAGTCTCTCTTTTATTTTGATGTCATCATCTTTTCCTCCTAGTATGAGGGTCTTGTGTAGGCAGTACCAGGCACAGCGAGGTCATGGATATCCAGGCCATTTTGTGTCTGGAAGAGTGTATGTAAGCAGTCCTACTCTTCCTTTGGCCATTCCTTCTGCCACCTTTTCCACAATGGACCCTGGGCCTTGGAAGGTGTGATAGACTTGTTTCATGCTGAACATTCCTCCGTCACTACTTCTCAGCACTGTGGTGCCTTTTGAGTCATTCTAGAGGTCACTACCATCTGAAAAGAGAAGCTTCTCTAACCAGAAGGGAGAGTAGCATTACAGACATGCCATTATTGCACTCATTGGCTCATTTGGCTGGCTGGCTGGCTGGCTGGCTGGCTGGCCAAATTCAAGGCTTGCAGTGTCCACTGTTTTTTTTATCTTCATTAATGACTTCTCTCTCCCATAGGGTTGCATGCAGCATAGCTTTTTCCAGCTTTCTGTCAGCTGGTTTACACAGAGAAGGTTTTCAGCTCAGTTCTAGCTTGATTTCTCAGTGATCTTGTAGCCCAAGCATGTGGAGTCTTCAGCAATAGGGTCTTACCATCTATTCCTGGTGGGAAACCAAGAGCCTTGGCAATGACCTGTAATGTTTTGGGGGCATCAGGGACCTCCCTGGCCAATAATTCACTGTAAGGAATCCCATCCCTAGCACTGAAGTTTTTCTAATAACAATCTATGGCTTCTGGGTGTACCATTGTTCGAAAAAGTAGGCTTCCTTGAAGCTTATTCATACCATATTAACTTTTGATTAACCCTCCCCCCACTCTTCCTTTACTCAGTCTCTTTCCCTGACTTCATGCCATTCCACTCCTGGTAAGCTGTTCATGTACTTACATATATACAATACCATCCCCTTAAGTCTGCCCCTCTCCCCTCTCTTATAGCCCCTTTCTAGCTTACTGGCCTTTACTACTGATTTTTATTCCAACTCACAAGTCTAAACATTTGTAGCTAGGATCCACATATGAGAGAGAACACGCAGCATTTGGCTCTCTGGACCTGGGTTATCTCAGTATAATCTTTTCCAGATCCATCCATTTCCCTGCAAATTTCATAATTTCCTTTTTCTTTACTACTGAATAGAACTCCATTGTATAAATGTACCACATCTTCATGATCCATTCATTAGTTGAGGGACATCTAGGCTAGTTCCATTTCCTAGCTATTGTGAGTAGAGCAGCAATAAACATGGATATGTAAGTATCTCTAAGGTAGTGAGACAAGTCTTTAGGGTATATGTCTAGGAGTGGTATAGCTCAGTCATGGTAAAGCTATTTTAAGCTGTCTCACGAACCTCCACACTGATTTCCACAATGGCTGTACCAGTTTACATTCTCACCCAGAGTATAGTAGGGTTCCTCTTTTTCCACATCCTCCCCAGCATTATTGTCATTTGTTTTCTTGATGATAAGCATTATGACAGAAATGAGATGGCATCTCAAAGTAATTTTAATTTGCATCCCCTGCTGGCTAAGGATGTAGAACATTTTTTTTTTTTTAGATGTTTATAGGCCATCTGTATTTCTTCTTTTGAAAACTCTCTATTTAGTTCCATAGCCCATTTTTTAATTGAGCTGTTTGATTTCTTTCTTTTTCTCTTTCTCTTTTTTTTTTGGTGTGGGGTTCTTTTTTTTTTTTTTTTTTTTTTTGAATTTTTATTTATTTATTTGCAAGCAGAGCGAGAGAGAGAGAGAGAGAGGAGACAGAGAGAGAATGGTTGCGCCAGGGCCTTCTAGCCATTGTAAACGAACTCCAGACGCATATGCTCCCTTGTGCATCTGGCTTACGTGGGTACTAGGGAATCGAACTTGGGTCCTTTGTCTTCGCAGGCAAACACCTTAACCACCAAGCCATCTCTCCAGCCCCTCTTTTTTGTTTTTTTTTAAAAATATTTTAGTTTTATTTATTTATTAGAGAGAGAGAGAAATAAGCAGAGAGAGAGAAAGAATAGGTGTACCAGGGCCTCCAGCCACTGCAAATGAACTCTAGATATGTGTGCCCCCTTGTTCATCTGGCTTATATGGGTCCTGGGGAATTGAACCTGGGTCCTTGGCTTTGCAGGCAAGTTCTTTAACCCACTCTCTCCAGCCCTGTCTTTTTTTTTTTTTTTTTTTTTTTTTGAGGTAGTGTCTCACTCTAGCCTAGGCTGACCTGGAATTCACTATGTAGTCTCACAGTGGCCTCGAACTCATGACAGTCCTCCTACCTCTGCCTCCCAAGTGCTGGGATTAAAGGTGTGCACCACCACACCCAGCTTGATTTCTTATTAGTTTTTTAAGTTCTTTGTATATCCTGGATATTAATTCTCTATCAAATGTATTTGATTAGTGGTTTTATTTCCTGAGCAACTGGTGGTATATTCAGAAAATTGTAGTCTATACAGAAGTTCTTTTTTTTTAATTATTAATTTTTTTATTGACACCTTCTATATTTACATACAAAAACCATGATATTTCCCTCCCCTCCCCTCCCCCCCATGCAGAAATTCTTAAATGCGTATACTCTTAAAAGAATTGGATGTTCTTGAAATTAATCAATGCCTTGCTGGATATACATACTCTGAATAAAGTCATTCTTTACTCTTACCATAGGTGCACATTAAAGATCCAAAATCATGACTGACTCCAAGTACTTCACAACCAATAAAAAAGGTAAGTAGGACCATATCAAATCCTGGAGATTTGTCGTTAAGTTTCATTGTGAGGCTGAGCTACCACCGCTTGAGTTTATTACCCTTGTGATTAGTAGTATAATGTAGGGTTTTTTTTGTTGTTGTTGTTTTGTTTTGTTTTTTTGAGGTAGGGTCTTATTCTGGCCCAGGCTGACCTGGAATTAACTATGTAGTTTCAGGGTGGCCTCGAACTCTCGGTGATTGTCCCACTTCTGCCTCCCAAGTGCTGGGATTAAAGGTGTGCGCCACCATGCTCTTGTTTGGTTATTTTTTTTTCAAGATAGGGTCTCATTCTAGCCCAGGCTAACCTGGAAATTCACTATGTAGTCTCAGGGTAGCCTTAAACTCACAGCAATCCTCCTACCTCTGCCTCCTAAGAGCTGGGATTAAAGGCATGCGCCACCATGCCTGACTTGTTTTTTTTTAATTTTTTAAATTATTTTTTATTTATTTTTGGAGAGAGAGACAGAGAGAGATAGACAGAGTGGGAGAGGGAGACAGAAATGGGCGCGCCAGCAGTCTCTCAGCTGCTGTGAACGAAATCCAGATGCGTGCGCCCCCTTGTGGGCAAGTGCGGCATTGCACCCTTGTGTCACTTTGCATCTGGCTAAACGTGGGACCTGGAGATTGGAACCGCTAGACATTGGAACCAGCGTTCTTAGGCTTAGCAGGCAGACGCCTTAGCCGCTAAGCCATCTCTCCAGCCCTTGTTTGGTTTTTTGAGGCTTTTTTTGACATTTCTTAAATTTTTTTTATTGACAACCTCCATACATATAGACAATATACCATGATCATAATCACTTCCTACATTCTTCTCTTTTCTTCTTTCCAAATACCTCCTCCACTGAATCCCTTCTTTTGTTTTTTTAAAAAAGTTATTTATTTATTTATTTTGAGAGAAAGAGAGGGGCAGATAGATAGAGACAGAGAATCGGTGCACAAGGGCCTCTAGCCACTGCAAATGAACTCCATATGCATGTGCCACTCTGTGTATCTGGCTTATGTGGGTACTGGAGAATCAAACCTGAGTCCATAAGTTTCATAGGCAAGTGCCTTAACAACTATGTCATTTCTCTAGCCCTTAAATATTTTTTATTTAGTTTATTTATTTGAGAGAGAGAGAGACAGAGGGGGGAGGTAGATACAGAGAGAATGGGCACAACAGGGCCTTTAGCTGCTGCAAACAACTCCAGATGTATGTGCCACCTTGTACAGCTGGGTTATATAGGTCCTCAGGAATTAAACCTGGGTCCTTTGGTTTTGCAGGCAAGTGCCCTGACCATTAAGCCATATCTCCTTTCCTGAATCCCTTCTTTCCAACTAGGCACTTTGTGTGTGTGTGTGTGTGTGTGTGTGTGTGTATCATCATTTTTTTTCTCCTGTTATCCACAGCCACTATGTGTTTGGAAGACAGTATTGGAAAGCACACATCCCTTCCTTTGGTCTTCAATTCTTTTTTTTTTTTTTTTTTAATATTTTATTTTTATTTATTTATTTATTTATTTATTTGAGAGAGGGAGAGAGTATGGGCACACCAGGGCTTCCAGCCACTGTAAATGAACTCCAGATGCATGCGCCACCTTGTGCATCTGGCTTATGTGGGACCTGGGGAGTCGAACCTGGGTCCTTTGGCTTTTCATGCAAGTTCCGTAACCGCTAAGCCATTTCTCCAGCCCTGGTCTTCCATTCTTTCTGTCACCTCTTGTGCAGTGGTCCCTGAGCCTTAGAGGATGTCCTAGAGATGTCTCACTACTGTAGCAGGCAGCTTCAAGTTCGCTGAGATGAACTTTCAGACCAGACACAGTTATGGAGGAAGGGATATTGAAGCTTACAGATCCAGGGGAAGTTCCATAATGGCAAAGAAGTGGCCTGCTCTATTATAGGACCAAGCAAGAGAGAGAAGCCAACCAGGCACACAGCACACAGAGCAAAGCTATAGCCAAAAGCTACAGCACACTTCAGGAACTCCCATTAGGCACACTTTGCATATCTTTACAATGGAATCGCAAACTATTACCACACCTTAAGACTGGCCCCCAGTGACATTGCCTCTAGCAAGGTGGCTACAGATGCAAACTATAAACTAATAAAACACTGAATATATTGGGGGCCATATATTCAAACTACCATACTCAGTGCTAAATATTCCACTGTCACTTCTCAGCATTTTGATGAGTTTTGAGTCACCCAGTGGTTGTCACCATCTGAAAAGAAAAGTTTCTTTACCCAAAAGTGAAATTATCATTACTATATAGACATGAACATAAGTATGTAGAGGGCAGTTTGGTGGGCATAATATATCCACTTATCTGAATAGCAGTAGTTGCTTACCCCCCTAGGGCTTATGACCTCTGGAACCATAGGCTTTGATTAGATTTTCAGTACCAGGCATTCCCTCCCATGGAGTGGCCTTAAATCCAATCAGAGAATAGTTGCTTTCTTCCTTAACAGATAAGCCACCATTGCATCAGTTGGCCCATTTTGCTTAGTTGGCTAGCTGTGTAGCTTATAGGGTCCAGTGCTGGTTAAGGCCATTGATGACTTTTGTCCCCCAACAGGCTGCATAGTTCTTTCCAGCATCATGACAGCTAGTCAACAGGGAGGAGACTTGTAGCTCTGCTTCAGCTTGATTTCTCAGTGTCCTGTAGCCCAAGCTTATGGTATCTTCAGCAATAGTGTCTTACCATGTAGTTTGGATGGTGAACTGAGAGCATTGGCAATAGCCTGTAATGTTTCGAGGGCTGACCAACACATGACTTTCTTGTAACAATCTATGGCTTCTGGACATAGTATTATCTACCTCCACAGGGTACTTCTGCCTAAACTCTCTCTCTTTTTTTTTTTTTTTTACCATACATATAATTTAGCTAGAGAGGTAGGTTTCCATATGTCTTACTCATACGACCTTTAATTTTGATTAACCACACTCCAATTCCCTCCTCTCCTCCATCCCTTCCCTTGTAATGCTGGTTTTTACATAATACGTGTGGGCCTTGTTTTTAGATAATATATGTGGGCCTAAGAGCTAAGATCAATTTTTTAAATTAGTTAATTAATTAATTTATTTATTCTTTTGGTTTTTCTAGATACAGTTTCACTCTAGCCCAGGCTGACCTGGAATTCACTTATGTACTCTCAGGGTGGCCTCAAACTCTTGGTGATCCTCCTACCTCTGCCTACAAGTGTTGGGATTTACAGTGTGCGCCATGAGATTTGTTTTTGAGAAGTCTAACCTGAATTGTTTCTAAATAGCTCACTTCTAGAGATAGGGATGGCTCTCACATTAAGGAAAGACCACTTTTGCTCTCCTAGCTTACTGTGCCCTCAGCTGAGTGTCCTATGCAGTTTCTTAGGATCAGAGTCTGTGCTTTTGTACTCAGCAGGCCTTCCATTTGTGGAAGTATTCTGGGCATGACACCAACTACTATTCCTTTTCTCTTGTTCTTTTAATAACTTGGCTTGCTTCTCCTTTCCTTTGGTGGCTGAAATATGACAACATTTTGGCCCAGAGTTTGTCTTTGTTTTCCTTGTTGTATTTGCTGGCATAGTTGTTTTCAAGCTTAGCTGAGTTAGTGGGCTCTTGAGTTCATTTGTTCAGTAAATATTTTCACATGTACTGTAGGTAGTTTGCTTACTATGTTAACATTATGGGGTTTCTGATTAAGGACCCTAATTTCCTCTAAGTCAGAGTAGATACAAAGGATACCTAGTACCAATCTTGGTTTCAAATACTATTTTTCACTAAAGGAGCCAGAACATTTTGGAGAAATGACTGATTTCAGGACAAGATTGAGGGCAAGTACAAGTTGAACATGAATAATCTTGTAAGTAAGGAAGTGACCAGAACATGATGGGGTATCAGGGAGACCCATACTTTTTTTTAGGAGTGTATTTTATTTATCTGTTTATTTGAGTGACAGAGAGAGAGAGAGAGAGAGAATGAATATGGGTGTGCCAAGGCATCTAGACACTGCAAACAAACTCCAGACACATGTGCCACCTTGTTCATCTGGCTTTATGTGGGTACTGGGGAATTAAACCTGGGTCCTTAGGCTTTGCAGGTAAGTGCCTTAACTGTTGAACCATTTTTCCAGCTCCCCCTTTAAAATTTTTTTTTAAATATTTATTTATTTCAGAGAGAGACAGATATATATATATGTAGAGAGAGAGAGAGAATATGGGTGTGCCAGGGTCCTAGCCACTGCAAACAAACTCCAGACACATGCACCATCTTGTGTATCTGGCTTTATGTGGGTACTGGGAAGCAAACCTGGGTCCTTTGGCTTTGAAGGCAAACACCTTAACTGCTAAGCCATCTCTCCAGCCCAATTTTAATATTTTTAATTTTATTTATTTATTTGAGAGAGGGAAAGACGCAGAGTGAGAGACAGAGAGAGAATGGACACACCAGGGCTTCCAGCCACTGCAAACAAACTCTAGATGCATGCACCACCTTGTGTATCTGGCTTACGTGAGTACTGGGGAATAGAACCAAGGTCTTTTGGCTTTGCAGTTAAGCACCTTAACCGCTAAGCCATCTCTCCAGCTCCCAATTTTAATATTTTTAAATAAAAATCCAGCTATACAATGGGGACATGTCCATAATCCCCACTACTCAGGGAACTGATGTAGGAGGATTTCAGGTCTGTGGCTCCATCCAATTTGTTTCCTATCTTTAATATTTATGCCTCACAAAAGCCATTAGCCTGGTTATGGGTGGCACATGTCTGGATGCTGAAGTAGAAGGATTGCAAGTTCAAACCAGCCTTATATAGCAAGATCTTATCTCAAAAAAAAAAATGCACACTCAAATACACATAGCCCCTTGCTATTCATTTTAGCTTTCTTGACCCTTTTTTTGGGGGGGAGGTAGGGGTTTTTCTCTAGTCCAGGCTGACCTGGAATTCAATATGTAGTCTCAAGGTGGCCTCAAACTCATAGTGATTCTCCTACCTCTGCCTCCAAAGTGCTGAGATTAAAGGCATGCACCACCATACCTGACTATTTTTATTTTTATTTTTGGTTTTTGGAGGTAAACAATCCTCTTACATCTGCCTCCTGAGTGCTGGGATTAAAAGGCATGCACCACCATGTCTAGCTAATTTTTGTATTTTTTTAAAAAATATTTTCTTTGTATATTTGAAAGAGAGAGATAAAGAGGCAGCTATATAGAGAGAATGGGTGTGCCAGGGCTCCAGCCACTGCAGATGCATGCACCATGCAGTGCATCTGCTTTACATGGGCACTGGGGAACCGAACCCTGGTCCCTTGGCTTTGCCGGCAAATGCCTTAACTACTAAGCCATCTCTCCAGCCCCTGTATTTTTTTCTTATGAGAGAAAGAAAGAGAGATCAAGAGAAAGAATTGGTATGCCAGGGGCTCCAGCCACTGCGATCGAACTCCAGATGCGTGCACCATCTTGTGTGTATGTGCGACCTTGTACACCTGCATCACCTTGTGTGTCTGACTTACATGGGATCTGGAGAGTTGAACATGAGTCCTTAAGGCTTTGCAGGCAAGCACCTTAACTGCTAAGCCATTCTGTTATTGATGGAACTTCCCTATCTGTAAACTTGATATAAATCCCTGCCCCCGCTAACCTGTGCCTGGTGTAGATGTTCATCTCAGCAACGTGGTCAATAGCATTGACCAACATATTGTTTATAATCACCTAAAGGAATTTTTCTTTTTTGTTTTCGTTCTCCCATTACCTTCTCTTGTCTCCTTCTCCTTCCTGTTGAACCCCTTCTTCCCAACTAGTTCTACTTCTACTTGGACATCTTTGTGTGTGTGTGTGTGTGTGTGTGTGTGTGTGTGTTTTCAGTTTTGTCAGGATTGCTTATATGAGCATAGGTAATTTATCAGTGACTATACCACTGAAGAAAATGTCTCCCCTCCCCTGTAGCCATTAGCTGCCAATAACTTCTCAAGGAAGTATAGGGTTTCATGAGCTCTTCTTCCATCCACAATAGAATGTTGATGGGGCCAATATTGCGGTGACCTTTTGTTATTCAGGCTTTTAATTAAAATAATTGTTATTTGTGTCTGGTGTATGTGTGTTGTGTTCATATGCATGTGGGCACGTGTAAGGGGGGATGCATGTGTGTAGGCCAAAGGTTGACATTGGTTGTTGTCCTCAGTTACTCTCCACATTTTTATCATTATTATTATTATTGAACAGGCCTTCTTCTTCTTTTTTCTTTCTTCTTCTTCTTCTTCTTCTTCTTTTTTTTTTTTTTTTTGGTTCCTTGAGGTAGGGTCTCACTCTAGCCCAGGTTGACCTGAATTCACTATGTAGTCTCAGGGTGGCCTCGAACTCACAGCGATCCTTCTTCTGCCTCCAGAGTGCTGGGATTAAAGGTGTGCGCCACCACACCTGGCCTGACACAGGCTTCTTACTGAACCTAGAGTCCACTGATTTGGCTAGTCTAACTAGCCAGCTTGCTCTAGGGACCCACCCATCTCTGCCTCCCCAGTGTTAGGATTAAAGGCACCCATCACCACATTTGGCATTTTACATGAATTCTGAGGATCTGAACTCAAGTCTTCATAGCAGGTTCTTCACCTAGTAAGCCATTTCCCCAGTCACCTGTTCAGGATATTATAAAAATTTGAGCTGGGTGTGGTGGCACACTCCTTTAATCCTAGCACTCAGGAGACAGAGGTGGGAGGATCACCATGAGTTTGAGGCCACCCTGAGACTACAGAGTGAATTCCAGGTCAGCTTGAGCTAGAGCGAGACCCTACCTCGAAAAACAAAAACAAAAACCAAAAAAAAAAAAAAAAAAAAAAAAGACTTGCAGATTAAATCACTGCTTATAAATACAATGTTTTTTGAAAAGTGGGTAGCCTATGTTCCTTTTGCTTCCTGCAACGCCCACTAGAGCTGCCACTGGAACATATTCTTAAAATTTATGCTTGGTTCTGGAATAATTTCAGTTACAGCCTGTTCTGATTCTGCCTTTCCCGCTGCTATTCACAATTCAGACTTTCTGCAACCCTGCTGTTTGCCCTTTACTGTTCCCAGATATGACTGGTGAGAATCCTAAAAGCAGAGTTTGGCAGCAGGATTTGGTAAAGAGGAGGATGACACTTGAAGGCCCAGCTTTTCTGCCAACTCAATGGAATAGTGATTGTGTGTGTGTGTGTGAGTGTGTATGAGAAATAGTGATTTGATAACAATTTGTTTGCCTTCAGAGGTGGATGTTAATAAGACAGACTGTTGCTTTAGTGCCTCACCTCTGTGTGTCTTCTGTCACCTTCCCACTTCTGCAGCCTGGCGGATGAGTTCTGGGAAAAGTGAACACTGAATAGTTTTGAAGGGGCGGACAGGAAGGCAATCTGGTGAACAGTTTAAGGGAAGAGATGGAAGGACTGCACAGAGTTGCTCACGCCTGTAATCCCAGCTCTCTGGAGGCAGATGCAGGAGGATTGTCTATAAGTTTGAAGCCAGCCTAGTTTACATAGTGAGTTCCAGGCCAGACAGGGCTCCATAGTAAGACCTGTCTCAAAAAAAAAGGAACAGGGATATTGATGAAAGGAAGAGATGGGAGTAGTTAGCCCTTTCTCATGAACATAGTGGTGTGAGGGTGGGTCTTCCTTCCTTTTCTTTCCATCTAATTAGGGCTGTTGCCTTTTTTATTTTGGCTGCTGCATCTTAAAGATGGGTGAGCCAATCTTTGGCATTTCACACTCTGAGTAGTCATTCAGATTTATGCCTCTAGAAATGACCCTGATTTATATTGTTTTTTAAAACCATTTTTTCAAAGTTATTTATTTATTTATTTATTTATTTATTTATTTATTTATTTATTTCAGAGACAGAAGGAAAGAGGCAGAGGGGAGGGGGTAGAGAAAGGGCATGCCAGGGCCTCCAGCCTCTGCAAATGAACTCCAGATGCATGTACCACCTTGTGTATCTGGCTTACATGGGTACTGGGGAATCAAACTTGGGTTCTTAGGCTTCGCAGGCAAACACCTTAACAGTTCAGCCATCTTTCCAGCCCTATACTGTTTGTTCTTTGTTGTTGTTTTGTTTTGTCTTTTCAAGGTAGGGTCTTGCTCTAGCCCAGGCTGGAATTCACTCTGTTGTCTCAGGCTGGCATTGAACTCACAGCAGTCCTCCTACCTCTGCGTCCTGAGTGCAAGGACTAAAGGCGTGTGCCACCCATCCAGGATTTGTACCATTTTATAGCTTCACTATTATTCTTTTGTTTTTCTCTTACTGAAATAGGGTCTCACAACATAGCTCTAGCTAGCTTGGAACTTGCTATGTAAACTAGCCTGGCCTTGAGTGTGACAGTTCTTCTGCCTTTGCCTTCTGAATGCTGAGATTATAGACATATTTTACCACATGGGGCCACAATTGTTCTTATTGGATTGATTGAATAGAATGGGACCTTTACAAGTCCATTAATGCAATGAGGTAGATTAGAGGAGTGATTCTTTTTTTGTTGGTTTTTTTTTGTTTGTTTTTTGAGGTAGGGTTTCACTGTAGTCCAGGCTGACCTAGAATTCACTATGTATTCTCAGGCTGGCCTCGAACTCACTGTGATCCTCCAACCTCTGCCTCCCAAGTGCTGGGATTAAAGGTGTGCGCCCCCACACCTGGCTAAATTATAATGATTCTTGTCAGTAGATCAGTTAATATTGTAGAGCTTTGAATTTTACATATCCTATAGTTTTTAAGTAATTTATTTTATTTTCTACCTTGCTGTACTGGTGTTATTGCATAGTGTAGTATACTACTTAATCTCTGGCCCTGGGACCTTACTCATTTGCTTTCATCTCTTTTAGGAGAAATCTTTGAGTTAAAAGCTGAACTCAACAATGAAAAAAAAGAAAAGAGGAAGGAGGCTGTGAAGAAAGTGATTGCTGCTATGACTGTGGGGAAGGATGTTAGGTAAGGATAACCACTGTTGGCATTGAATATGTTAGAGATTTCTACCCCATATCGTGGCCCTTACTGCTTTTCCTTTAAACTCATAGACCAGTCAGGTGCAGTGGTGCACACCTCTTCATCTCTCAGCTATTCAGGAGGCAGAAAGGATCTTCTGAACCCAAGATTTAGGGGCTAACCTTGGCAGCGTAGCAAGGCCGTGTCTCAGAAAAGCCAACCAAACAAATGCAATCTCTAAAAATGGGGTTGTCCCACTGAAAACATGAGGAAGCATAATTGCTTATATATTAAGTCTCTGACTTAAGTGTCTCTTTTTTTTAGAAGAGTGAAATGACAGATTTTTGCATATAGATCTAACATGAACCCTCTTGAGACTTTGCAAAGTTATAGATCATTCCTGATGTAATTTTAGAAGATCATAAAAATAAATTGAGAGGTAGTGACTCCCATATTTTTTGTTGGCTCAAGCCAGTGCCCTGAGCTTTACAATTCTACATTCAGTTGTTGAATTAAAAATGAAAATCAGGGCTGGAGAGATGGCTTAGCAGTTAAGGCATTTGCCAGCAAAGCCAAAGGATCCCAGTTTGGTTCTCCAGGACCCATGTAAGCCAGATGTGCAAGGGAGTGCATGCATCTGCAGTTCTTTTGAGTAGCTGGAGGCCCTGGTTTGCCCATTCTCTCTCTCTCTCTCTCTCTCTTTCTCTCTGTCAAATAAAAAATAAAATATATATATGTTTTTAAAAAATGATGGGCTGGAGAGATGGCTTAACAGTTAAGGCACCTGCTGGCTAAGCCTAAGAACGTCAGTTCCAATTTCCAGGTCCCACATTTAGCCAGATGCAAAGTGATGTAAGGGCGTGCATGCATCTGGAGTTCATTCACAGCAGCTGAGAGGCTGCTGGCACGCCCATTCTCTGTCTTCCTCTTCCCCTCTCTCTGTCTCTCTCTGTGTCTCTCTCCAAAAAAAAAAAAAAAAAAAAATCAGCCAGGTGTGGTGGCGCACACCTTTAATCCCAGCACTCGGGAGGTGGAAGTAGGAGGATCGCCATGAGTTCAAGGCCACCCTGAGACTACATAGTGAATTCCAGGTCAGCCTGAGCTAGAGTGAGACCCTACCTCGGAAAAACAAAACAAAACAAAATCAATGTTAACAGAATGTGTTTGGTCTTTTCTATTTGCTTCTATAGTTTAGTGAAACCATTTGGAAATAAGTAAGGATTGTATGCAGGCTCTTACAGATTCCTAAGACCCTTTCAGGGATCATAAGGTCAAAGCTAATTTTATATTAATATTTAGGTGTTACTTGCCCCTTCCACCATTTTGGCATATACACTGATGATGTGAAGCAGTGGTGGGTAAAACTGCCAGTGCCTTAGAATGAATCAGGACTTGGTGCTGGCTCAACAGACGCTATATTTTTTACCACCATACACTTACAAGAAAAAGAGAGCGGTTTCATTAAGGAGTGTCCTTCATATTACAATTTTATTTTATTGAAACATGAACCTTCACTATAGGTCTTTTTAATATTATATGATAAAATAAGATTCCTGAATCAATTTCTTGTGTTGCGTGATTGTAAAAGAAAGACATTTGACTTGAGAAAGAACCTCATATGATATTTGAATTACAAATATCCTTTTTGTGTTAAAAAATTGACAAACTATATGTAAATTAGATTGGTATTTGGGAGACAGTTTAAGTTCACAATGAAAAACCTGTCATTCAAGGAAAAAAAATTTTTTTTGAGGTAGGGTCTCACTCTAGCCCAGGCTGACCTGGAATTCACTATGTAGTCTCAGGGTGGCCTCAAACTCATGGCAATTCTCCTACCTCCGCCTCCCAAGTGCTGGTATTTAAAGGCATGCGCCACCACGCCTGACTTTTTTTTTTTTTTTTTTTTTGAGGTAGGGTCTCTCTCTAGCTCAGGTTGACCTGGAATTCACTACATAGTCTCAGGGTAGCCTCAAACTCTTGGTGGTCCTACACTCTGCCTCCCAAGTACTGGGATTAAAGGCTTGCACCACCACACCCAGCCGCATTTTATTTATTTTAAAATAAGCCAGGGGCCTGTGGTATGGCTCAGTGGTAGAATACTTGCCTGGCATGTTGAGGACCTTAGCGGGAAAAATCTGGATCAATTGGATAGGTGTAACAGTGAATATTGATGGTACTGAGGATGGAGCATTTGTGGATATGTTCAGCTCATTTTGCTCTCTGTAGTTAGCTTTAAAATTTTGATAACTAGTTTTTGTTTTGGGCACTAGGGAGATGGCTTAGATGGTAAAGTGCTTGCCTTGCCAGCATGAAGAGCTGAGTTCCATCCCCAGAACCACATATAAATGTTCACTGTGGTGGCTCATGCTTATACTCTCACCACTGGGAAGCTAGAGACAAATGGATCCCTGGGGCTTTGCTTTCCAGCCAGTCTAGTCTACTTGGGAAGCTCCAGGCCAGTGAGAGATCCTGTCTCAGAAAAAGGTGGTCAGCATCTGAGAGGGACAATACCTGCAATGATCCTCTGGTCTCCATACACACACATGCACACAGAAAAAGTTTTTGTTAAGCCGGGTGTGGTGGCACATGCCTTTAATCCCAGCACTCGGGAGGCAGAGGTAGGAGAATCACCATGAGTTCGAGGCCACCCTAAGACTACATAGTGAATTCCAGGTCAGCCTGGGCTACAGTGAGACCCTACCTCAAAAAAACAAAACAAAACAACAAAAAAGTTTTTTCAACCCCCCTTCCAACAACAACAACAAAAACACATCTGATAGGGCTAGGGCTGTAACTCAATGGTAGAGCACTTGTTTAGCATGCATGAGGCCCTGAATTCAATCCTCAAAACTACAATAAGTAAAAAAATAAAACAAAAATTAAAAAAAAAAAACAGTTTAGAGACTTTGTGACTAGTAGGATATTTTTATTTTATTTTGGTAATTCATTTTAATGAAAATAACTATCACTGTGGTGCTGTGGTCCTTGTTTCAAATCATTCTGTGATATAAGACCATTACTTCATTATCTGTCTAAGAGTTGGCATCAGCATTGGTTCACTCTTTGTTTCTCTTCTCAGCTCTCTTTTTCCAGATGTGGTGAACTGTATGCAGACTGACAACCTGGAACTCAAGAAGCTCGTGTACCTTTACTTGATGAACTACGCCAAGAGTCAGCCAGACATGGCTATCATGGCTGTCAACAGCTTTGTGAAGGTAACTTCCCAGACTAGAGAACAGTGCTCTCTACCTTATAAAACCTTTTCAGAAGTGACTTCTGGCGTAGTTAATATCTGCTTGCAAATAAGCAACCCCTCTGTTCCAAGGGAAGGCCTATAAAGATGTACTGGCAATGAGTAGCAATATTCATGTTTTAACCGTTCTGTATGCCAGCTTGTGACACCCAGCGAAGTTGCAACCATATGGGAAGCTTTCTGTTAATGAACTTGGTATATGCATTCTTGCCTGATGAGTAAAGAAAGCCAGGTGGACCTTACTGTTTTATCTTCTAAGACTGACAAAGGTTAGGCATGTCATTATGTTATTTTTGTATTATTTGTTATCTGTGGATTTATATTTGTAAAAAATGGGCTTATTATTCAGAAGTAGTGAAAACTTAAGGAAGTGTTACTTATGTTTGATTTAATAAATTACATTTGATTAAAATTTTTTTCGGGGGGGGGAGGTTTTTTGAGGTAGGGTCTCACTCTAGCCCAGAAATGACCTGGAATTCACTTAGGTAGTCTCAGGGTAGCCTTGAACTCACAGTGATACTTCTACCTGAGCCTCCCAAGTGCTGGGATTAAAGGCGTGTATGGACTGGAGAGGATGGCTTAGCAGTTAAGGCACTTGACAGCGAAGCCTAAGGGCCCAGGTTCAATTCCCTAGTACCCACGTAAGCCAGATGCATAAGGTGTCTAGAGTTCATTTGGAGTGGCTGGAGGCCCTGATGTGCCCATTCTCTCTCTCACTCGCTCGTTCTCTGCCTCCCCCTCCAAATAAATAAATCAATTAAATATTAAAAGGTGTGCTCCACTTTGCTTGGCAAGACCTTTTTTTTTTTTTTTTAAGATGGCATCTCCTGTAGCCTAAGATGGCCTTGGAACTCACTATGTAAATGATGATCTTGAACTCCCAATCATCCTGTTTCCAACTCCCAATTGCTAGGATTATAGGCATGTATTTTTTTTTAAGGCAGGGTCTCATTCTAGCCTAGGCTGACCTGGGAATCACTCTGTAGTTCCAGGTTGTCCTTGAACTCACAGTGATTCTATCTCTGCCTCCCAAGTGCTGGGATTAATGGTGTGCACCTCCACCTTTTGCAAGATCATTTAAAAAATATTTATTAGCCAGGCGTGGTGGTGCATACCTTTAATCCCAGCACTTGGGAGGCAGAGGTAGGAGGATCGCAGTGAGTTCGAGGCCATCCTGAGACTACATAGTGAATTCCAGGTCAGCCTGGACTAGAGTGAAAACCTACCTGGAAAAACCTAAAAAAACCAATTTTTAAAAATTTATTTCTTTGAGAGATGGGGAGGGGAGAAGAGAGAGAACACAAGCAAGCCAAGGCCTCTGCATCCTGAGTGCTAGGATTAAAGGTGTACACCACCACATCTGGCTTGTTTTATATATTTATTTATTTTTTGTTTTTCAAGGTAGGGTCTCACTGTAGCTCAGGCTGACTTGGAATTCACTATTTAGTCTCAGGGTGGTCTCAAACTCATAGTGATCCTCTTTGATTTTTTTAAATATTTATTTGAGAGAGAGAGAGGGGCTGATAGAAAGAATGGGCATGCCAGGGCCTCTAGCCACTGCAAACAAACTCCAGACACATGCACCACCTTGTACATCTGGCTTTATGTGGGTACTGGAGAATCAAACCTGGATGCTTAGGCTTTGCAGGCAAGCATCTTAACCACTAAGCCATCTCTCCAGCCCTGTATTCATTTTATATCTTCATTTTTCTTATTGCTCTGTCCAAGACTTGGACTACTGTATTGAGTAAGAATGGAGAGAGTGGACATTCTTGTCATGTTTAGAGGAGGTGCTCTCGGTTTTTTTCTCATTTAATATATTTTCTAGGTAGGGTCTCACTCTAGCCCAGGCCAACCATGTAGTCTCAGCTAATGTTGGTTTTGGGTTGGTGTATATAGCATTTTATAATGTTGACATATGCTGTATTTCTGATTTCTTCATGAATTTTCTCATGAAGGCATCTTGAATGCTTTTTCTGCATCTATCAAGATGATCATGTGAAGCTGGGCATGGTGGCACACACCTTTAATCCCAGTACTTGGGAGGCAGAGGTAGGAGGATCGCCAAGAGTTCAAGGCCAGCCCGAGGATACATACTGAATTCTAGGTCAACCTGAACTAGAGTGAGACCCTACCTTGAAAAACCAAAAACAAACAAACAAACAAAAGGTGATATGTGATTTCTGTCCTTAATTTGACTTATATGGTTTATTATACTTATTTACTTGTGTTGGGCCAACCTTGCATGCCTAAGATAAAACCAAGTTGATTGTGAAAGAAGATCTTCTTGTTTGTTTTGTTTTGTTTTGTTTTGTTTTGTTTTGTTTTTTTGAGGTAGGGTCTTGCTCTAGCTTCTGCTAACCTGGAATTCACTATATAGTCTCAGCCTGGCCTTGAACTCATAGCAGTCCTCCTACCTCTGCTTCTTGAGTACTGTGATTAAAGGCATGTGCCACCACGAAGCCTGGCTACATCTTTTTTTTTTTTTTTTTTAGGTAGGGTCTCACTCTGGCCCAGGCTGACCTGGAATTAACTATGTAGTCTCAGGGTGGCCTTGAACTCAGGTGATCCTCCTTCCTCTGCCTCCCGAGTGCTGGGATTAAAGGCATGCGCCACCACGCCTGGCTTTTTTTTAAATCTTTCTATGTGTTGGTATGTATAATGTGGTATGCATGTTGGGGTTGGGGGTATATGCATATGTATGTGCTAATGAGGTGCCCCATGCGCTTGCTTGTAGCAAAGTACACTTGCCTACAGCAGGGTGCACTTACCTACAGCAGCCAGAGAAAATGTCAGGTGTCTGGCTCCATTGCTTTTCCACCAGTTCTTTTTTGTTTGCTTGGTTGGTTGGTTAGTTAGGTTTTTGTTTGTTTGTTTGTTTGTTTGTTTGTTTGTTTGTTTGTTTGTTTTTAAGGTATGGTCTTGCTCTAGCCCAGGCTGACCTGGAATTCACTATGTAGTCTCTGGGTGGCCTCAAACTCATAGTCACCCTCCTTCCTACCTCTGCCTCCCAAGTGCGGGGATTAAAGGCGTGCACCACCACAACTGGCTCTATCAGTTCTTTTTTTTTTTTTTTTTTGGTTTTTCAAGGTAGGGTCTCACTCTAGCTCAGGCTGACCTGGAATTCACTATGTGGTTTCAGGGTGGCCTCAAACTCACAGCAATCCTCCTACCTCTGACTCCCAAGTGCTGGGTTTAAAGGTGTGCACCACCTTTAAAGACTTACTTACTTACTTATTTATTTATTTATTTATTTATTTATTTATTTATTTATTTATTTATTTGGGACAGAGAGGGGGTAGAGATTGAGTGTGTGTGAGAATGGGCATGCCAGGGCCTCTAGCCACTGCAAACTAACTCCAGATGTATGCGCCACTGTGTGCATCTGGCTTATGTGGGACCTGGGGAGTTGAAACCTGGGTCCTTAGGCTTCTCAAACATGTGCCTTAACTGCTAAGCCATCTCTCCAGCCCTCTATCAGTTCTTTCTTGAGCCAGACTCTTACTGATCTTGGAGCTTGCCTTTTTTCATGAGCTCTGGAAATTCTTGGGTCTTTACTCCCTTATAGGACTGTGTTTACAGACGCACATGGCCCCACTGAGCTGTTTATGTGGGTCCTGGGTATTGAATTAGAGTGATCTTAAGCCTACTAAGACCCTCATGCTTGCATAGGAAGTGCTCTTAACCACTCTCTTACCTGTGGTATATGATCTTGATGTGTTCTTGTGTTCCAGCTGCAAGATTTTTGTTGAGTTTTTTTTTTTTTTTTTTTTTTTGGAGAGAGGGAGGGAGAGGAAGACAGATAGAGATGGGTGCGCCAGTAGCCTCTCAGCTACTGCGAACGAAATCCAGATATGTGTTCTCCCTTGTGGTCAAGTGCGGCATTGCGCCTTTGCATCTGGCTAAATGTGGGACCTGGAGATTGGACCTGCTGGAGATTGGAACCAGCGTTCTTAGGCTTAGGAGGCAGGTGCCTTAACCACTAAGCCATCTCTCCAGCCCAGAGATTTTTTTTTTTTTTTTTGCATCTTTGTTCATAAGGAAAACTGATTTGTAGTTTGTTGTGTCTTTTTTTTTTTTTTTTTTTAGGTCAGGTCTTGCTGCACAGGCTGATCTAGAATTCACTACGTCGTCTTAGGCCAGCCTCAAATTTAGCAATCCTGCCTTTGCCACACAAATTGCCTGGATTAAATGCACATACCATCGCTCCTGGTTGTGTCTTTATCCAATTTTGTTATCAGGGTAATACTGGCTTTGTAAAATGAGGTTGATAATGATCCTTCTCTTTCTATTATGTGGAACAGTTTGAAAAGTGTTGCTATCAGATCTTCCTTATAAGTTAGGTAGAGGGCTGGAGAGATGGCTTAGTAGTTAAGGCATTTGCCTGCAAAGCCAAAGGATCCTGGTTTAACTCTCCAGAACCCACGTAAGCCACATGCACAAGGGGGCACATGCATCTGCGGTTCACCTGCAGTGGCTTGAAGACCCTGGCATGCCCAATTCTCTGTCTGTCTGTCTGTCTCTCTCTCTCTCCCTCCCTCCCTCTCTCCCTCCCTCCCTCCCTCCCTCCCTCTCTTTCTCTCTCTCTCTCTCTCTCTCTGCCTCTTTCTCTCTCTCAAATAAATAAGTAAATAAATAAATAAATAAAATATATTTTTTAAAAGTTAGGTAGAGCCAGGTATGGTGGTACAAGCCTTTAATCCTAGCACTTTGAGAGGCAGAGGTAGGAGGATCTCCATGAGTTTGAAGTCGCCCTAAGACTGCATAGTGAATTCCAGATCAGTCTGGACTAGAGCAAGATCCTTACCTTGGTGGGAAACCAAGGGTCTTGGCAATGGCTTATAATGTTTTGGGGGTATCAGGGACCTTCCTGGACAACAACTCACTGGAAGGTATCCCATCTCTGGCACTGAAAATTTTCTAGTAACAATCTATTGCTTCTGAGCATGGAACATAATCTTTCTAATTTTTCATTTGTTTTTATTCTGAGCAAGAACACAATACATACAAGAATATAAGAGTATAATTGTTTTTAGAGCAAGTTTATTAATAGTTCTGAGAATGATAATACTAATTCATTAGGCTTTGCCTAGCCCTAGATTGATTGAATCCTACTTAGCCTTTCCTCATTGTGTATATGGAACAGCTAAATTATTTCATTTTAAACTGGAATAGACAATGAAGACCTCTACTTAGAATGGAATAGCATGGAAGGTTGAGTTCTGATGTAGACTATGTCTATAAATTTAATAAAGTGTCCTTTTGAGGTTTATGTCAGCTGGGTTGCTTACTTTTTTTAGTCACCTTTTATTCCTACAGTTAATAATTGCTTATTTTTAGCTGGGCATGGTGGCACACACCTTTAATCCCAGCACTCGGGAGGCAGAGGTAGGAGGATCACCATGAGTTTGAGGCCACCCTGAGACTACATAGTGAATAACAGGTCAGCCTGGGCTAGTGTGAAATCCTACCTTCAAAAACCAAAATAAAAATTAAAAAAATAATAATTGCTTTTTTTGCCGGGTGTGTTAGTGCATGCCTTTAATCCCAGCACTTGAGAGGCAGAGGTAAGAGAATCGCCATGAGTTCCAGACCACCTGACACTACATAGTGAATTCCTGGTCAGCCTGGGCTACAGCAAGACCCTACCTCAAAAAAACTAATAATTGCTTTTTTTGTAGGATTGTGAAGATCCCAATCCTTTGATTCGAGCCTTGGCCGTCAGGACCATGGGGTGCATCCGGGTGGACAAGATTACAGAATACCTCTGTGAACCCCTTCGCAAGTGCTTGAAGGATGAAGACCCCTATGTTCGGAAAACAGCAGCAGTCTGCGTAGCAAAACTTCATGATATCAATGCCCAAATGGTGGAAGATCAGGGATTTCTGGATTCTCTACGGGATCTCATAGCAGATTCAAATCCAATGGTATTAAACTTCTGTTTTCATAAAAAGAAAAGTATTTAAAATGAGTCCTTTTCAAGACATATTTAACAAAAATGTTAAATGCTTTGGGGCATTGGGCCACAGAGTAGCTATGAGAAATAGGAGTTCTGTGTGGCTCTTGTATTGTATGTTTCATATCTTAGATGGCTTTGTGTTTTCCTTGGTTAGGGGTGTTGTGTGTTGTGACTGTAGGCACATGTATGCCATAGCACATGTGTGGAGATCAGAGCACAGCTTTGAGGTAGAGTCTCAATAGTGTTCACCTCTACTTTGCCAGGCTAGCTGGCCTCTGAGCTTTCAGCACATTCTTCTATCTGTGTCCTTTGTTTGCCCATAGGTGTGGCTGGGCTTACAAATACCTGTACAATGTCCAGCTTTTTACATGAGTGCTGGGAGTTCAAGGCCACCCTGAGATTACACAGTGAATTCCAGGTCAGCCTGAGCCAGAGTGAGACCCTATCTCGGAAAAAAAAAAAAAAAAAAAAAAAAAAAGAGGCATATGGAGAGAATGGGTGCTCTAGGGCCTTCAGTTACTGCAAATGAACTCGTACGTACCACATTGTGTATCTGGCTTATGTGGCTCCTAGGGAATTGAACCTGGGTCCTGCAAGCACCTTAATCACTAAGCATCTCTTCAGCCCCTTTTTTTTTGTTTTGTTTTGATATAGGGTCTCACTCTAGCTCAGGCTGACATGTAATTCACGATGTAGTCTCAGGGTGGCCCTGAACTCACAGCAATTCTCCTATCTCTGCCTCCCAAGTGCTGGGATTAAAGTTTTTTTTTTTTTTTTTTTTTTTTTTTTTGGTTTTTCAAGGTAGGGTCTCACTCTAGCCCAAGCTGACCTGGAATTCACTCTGTAGTCTCAGGGTGGCATTGAACTCATAGTGATCCTCCTACCTTTGCCTCCCGAGTGCTGGGATTAAAGGCATGCGCCACCACGCCCAGCGGTTTAGTTCTCTTTTTGTCTAGTGCAGTAAGCATGTATCTGAAAGTGAATAATACTAAAAGTTAATCAGTTGGTAACCTCTAAATATTTTTTTTGTTGAACTTTTTTTTTTTTTTTCAAGGTAGGATTTCACTCTAGTCCAGGCTGACCTGGAACTCACTATGTAGTCTCAGGGTGGCCTCAAACACAGTGATCCTCTGCCTCCCAAGTGCTGGGATTAAAGGTGTGCACATGGTTTTTTGAGGTAGGGTTTCACTCTAGTTCAGGGTGGCCTCGAACTCACAGTGATCCAACCCCCTCTGCTTCCCCAGTGCTGGGATTAAAAGCAAGCGCCACCATGTCCAGCTTCCATTCTTTTGTTGTTGTTGTTTTTGTTTTTGTTTTTTGAGGTAGGGTCATGGCGATCCTCCTACCTCTGCCTCCCGAGTGCTGGGATTAAAGGTGTGTGCTACCAAGCCCAGCTCTTAGCTTCCATTCTTTTATTCTAATGGTGAATACTCTTGAGAGAAGGAATTTCGTTTCATCTTTGCATAGGTTGTTCCACATGGTGGCAGCAGTGCACCAACAAGTAAAACTAGATTCTTTTAACAAAGGACATAACTCTTACTCCAGGGGGTCTGCCTTATTATTAGTGTTCTTTTCTGGTTTTTTTGAGGTAGGGTCTTACTGTAGCCCAGGCTGACCTGGAGCTCACTGTAGTCCCAGGCTGGCCTCGAACTCTACTGCTACTTTCTACTTGCTGGGATTAAAGGTGTGTGCCACCATGCCCAGCTATATGCTTCTTGTTCCTTGTTTGTTTATTTGTTTCCCCAATAAGACACACTTGATTTATTTTGTATAAGAGGGTTAAGTTTACAACTGGACTTTTTTTTTTGTTTGTTTGTTTTGCGAGGTAGGGTCTCACTCTGGTCCAGGCTGACCTGGAATTCACTATGTAGTCTCAGGGTGGCCTCGAACTCTCGGCAATCCTCCTACCTCTGCCTCCCGAGTGCTGGGATTAAAGGCGTGCGCCACCACGCCCGGCTTACAACTGGACTTTTTATAAAAAGTTTAGTATGAGGACTGGGGAAATAGCTCAGCAGTTAAAGGAGTTTGCTTGCAAAGCCTGCTGGCCCAGGTTCAGTACCCCAGTACCCATATAAAGCCAGATGTATAAAGTGGCACGTGCCTCTGGAGTTCCTTTGCAGTGGTAAGGAGGCCCTGGTGCACTCACAGTTTCCCTCTCTATGTCTCTCTCTCCTACTTACAAATAAATGAAAAAAAAAATTTTTAGCAAGCATAAATACATCATTACACTTTTAGGCAGAAATATACATCTCTGCCAATATGCAAAAGTTCACACACACACACATATACACATACGTACACATATACATATACACACATACACTGCATTCATTAGTAACAAGGTAATTTTTGTTTTTTGAGGTAGGGTCTCACTCTAGCTCAGGCTGACCTGGAATTCACTAAGTAGTCTCAGGATGGCCTCAAATTCACATTAATCCTCCTACCTCTGCCTCCTGAGTACTGGAGTTAAAGGTGTGCGCCACCATGCCCTGCCAGCAAGGTAATTTCTGACCAAAAGACTTCATTTACATAACTGAATACTGAATCTTTCTGGTATTCATTTTCCATCTTTGAAAAAAGGCAAAGTCTACCTAGGATAGAGTGGCCATTTCCTTGTGATTTAAAATTTTACTTCCCTTGTGGGAATAAAGAAGACTTCTAATTATAGAAAGGGCATTTAAAAATCTTTCAATATCAGCCGGGCGTGGTGGCGCACGCCTTTAATCCCAGCACTCGGGAGGCAGAGGTAGGAGGATCGCCAAGAGTTCAAGGCCACCCTGAAACTACATAGTTAATTCCAGGTCAGCCTGGGCCAGAGTGAGACCCTACCTTGCAAAAACAAAAAAAAAAAAAAAAAAAAAAAATCTTTCAATATCATAGTCAGTCAGACAGAACTGGGAAGGTAATTATTCTCAGTTTTCCTTCCATTTTTCTTTTTTAAAAAGGTCCATTCAACTTCTCCTGGTGAAATGGTTGGAAAAAAATGTTAGGGCTGGAGAGATGGCCTAATGACCCAAGTTCAGTACCCCAGTACCTGCATAAAGCCAGATAGACAAAGTGGCACATGCACCTGGAGTTTGTTTGCAGGGGTTAGCAGCCCTGGTGCGCCCATTCTTTCTCTCTCTCTCTGCCAGGTATGGTGGGGCAAGCCTTTAATCCCAAACCTCGGAAGGCAGAGGTGTAGGAGGATTGCTGTGAGTTCAAGGCCACCCTGAGACTACATAGTAAATTCCAGGTCAGCCTGGACTAGAGTATGACTCTACCTCGGGCAAAAAAAAAAAAAAAAAGCAAACAAAAAAGATCCTGTGGACTTGTGCAAAAGGGGGTAAAAGGGCTGGGGGGAGGGTAAACACCATGTATTCAGCTGCAGAGCACTTTGCTGTCATTTGACTTTAACTTATAAGCCTGTAAGGATAGGATGCTGATGTTCATGTTGGTCAATGGTGTCCCGGATTCCTGGCTCTGCTCAGGTCTCTGGTGGTTCAGGCTGACGACAGTGAGGTGCAAGACGAATATGAACTGCAGGTACCAGTTGTAATGGATGATGTGCTGTAGGATTTCCATCTTGGTCTCCTTGTGTTGGGGGATGCTGGCACCAGTTCCTTGAGCTTGGAGTAGGTGTCATTCATGTTGTACAGCAGGCTCATCGGGTTATCTACCAGGGTTTTGCTTCAGGAAATACCCAGGCTATGGTCCAGAGGACTGTTTTTCCTAATGGATCTCATGGGACTGATGGCTTTCATGCTGATCATCTTGGAAGGAGTTACCTGGAAGGAACAGGCTGCCCTGGAATTCAGGTCACTGTCAAGTTATGGCCACTGCCACTAGATACTGCCTGTCCTGCCGAACTACCTGAGCTCAGCACCAGGTCTAATGCAGAAAGAATCTTTTTTGTTTGTTTTTGTGTGTGTGTGTTTGTTGTTTGTTTTTCAAGGAAAGGTTTTATTCTAGCCCAGGCTGTCCTGGAATTCACTATGTAGTCCCTGGGTAGCCTTGAACTCATGGCAGTCCTCCTATCTCTGTCTCCCAAGTGCTGGGATTAAAGGCATGAGCCACCATGCCCGGCTGAGTCTTTTTTTAAAATTTAATTAATTAATTTCTTTGCATGTGTGCGCGTGCGTGCGTGCGTGTGTAGAAGAGCATACCAGGATCTCTTGCCATTGCGCTTGAACACCAGACAGATGTACCACCATTTTTATGTACAGCTTTACATGGGTCCTGGGGAATTAAATCCAGGGCAGCAGACTTTGCAAGCCAAGTGCCTTTTAGCCTCTGAGCCATCACTCTAACCCTTGCCTTAGTATTCTGATAACTCACTTCAGAAGGGCATCCTAATTAGAAAAGCACCAGGCATCTGCAGAAATCAGTTTAGCATAACTGTCTATCCATCCATCTGGCCATCTTCATCTCTTTTGTTCTTTCTGGTGGTGCTGGGAAAGTAGGGCTTCACATGTGCTAGACAGTTGTCTTCCCACTGAGCTGCATTTACACATCCCTTGTGCCTATTTATTTGATGCTGTATGCTAGGCAAACACGCTATTAACTGAGCCCTAGCCCTGCCCCCCTTTTTTTGTTCTTCTGAGACAAGGTCTGACTTCTACCTCCCAAATGCTGGTATTATATCATGTATCACCGTGCCTTACTTATCCTTTTGTTGTTGTTGTTGTTATTTTTTAAGGTTTTATTTATTTATTTATTTAAGAGAGGGAGGAAGGCAGAGAGAGAGAGAGAAAGGAAGAAGAAAATAGAGAATGGGTATACCAGGGCCTCCAGACACATGTGCCACCATGTGCATCTGGCTTATGTGGATGCTGGAGAATTGAACCTGGGTCCTTAGGCTTCACAGGCAAGCGCTTTCACCACTAAGCCATCTCTCCAGTCCTTGTTTTGTTTTTGAGACAGTCTCATTCTCGTTGCCCAGGTTAGCCTGGAACTCATGACAGTCTTCCAATACAGCCTCCCATGTGTTGGGATTATAGGAATGTACCACCATTCTGAGCTAGACTCTTCATTTCCAGCATCTTCCTGGCTGCTGTATTCAGTAGGCTGGATAATCTCTATTTCAGTTGCCTTTTTTTGATGGATATGGGGAGAATTGAATCAGTGTCTCACTCTAGGCCAGGCTGGCCTCACACTTACTTTCTTGTTAGTTTTTGAGACAGAATCTTACTATGTAGCCCAGGATGACCTTGCACTTGAGGTAATTCTTCTGTTTTATTTTCCTAGGTGTTATGATTATAGGCATGTGCCACCACACCTAGCCATTGTTCTATTTTGGTTAAAAAATGATAATGTGTTGCCGGGCGTGGTGGCGCACGCCTTTAATCCCAGCACTCGGGAGGCAGAGGTAGGAGGATCGCCGAGAGTTTGAGGCCACCCTGAGACTACATAGTTAATTCAGTCTGGACCAGAGTGAGACCCTACCTCGCAAAACCAAAAAAAAAAAAAAAAAAAAAAAAAAAAATGATAATGTGCAAAGCTTATATACAAAAATCTTTTAATATTCTAAAATTCTGATATTCCATTCCATCTAAAATAGCAAAGTTATCTCTAGATCTGGATCGAAAGTCTCCTCATTCTCTGCTGGATTGCTGAAGAGAGCCAGGGGTAGGGAAGGAGATGGGGAACAAAGGGGAGGAGAAGAGAGAGAGGGGATTTTAATCTGAGAATGAAGTGGTGGTGTAGAACTGGCCAACTCAGCTCCGATGTTCTTGTCTGATTGCTTACATCAGTGTCTTATAAGTAATTGAACTTCACTGTTATTGTTGTTGTTTTTTCCCTCTATTTTGGAGGCTACCATATGCCTTGTTTTCTTGAAATTGTTCTACCTTTTTATTTTATTTAAACCTGACTTTCATTGAAGTCCTAGTTGACAGAGAAAAGATGAACTTTGAAGTAAAAACTTATTAACTCTGTTTAATTCTGGTTTTATAAAGTTCATGTTTAACCTTCCTGAGCACTGGCATGATACTACAAGTATAAAATGTGCTTCATGGGCCTGGAGAGATGGCTTAGTGGTTAAGCGCTTGCCAGTGAAGCCCAAAGACCCCGGTTCGAGGCTTGATTCCCCAGGACCCATGTAAGCCAGATGCATAAGGGGGTGCATGCATCTGGAGTTTATTTGCAGTGCCTGGAGGCCCTGGAGTGGCCATTCTCTATCTATCTGCTTCTTTCTCTCTATCACTCTAGAATAAATAAATAATAAACAAATAAACAAACAAATAAATATGCTTCATGTGATAGGTCACAGTCCAAATATCACATACTAGAAATATAAGACAGTTTATAAAATGCATATAAAACATAAATGAATTTTGTGTTTATACTTGAGTCCCAAGCTGAAGATTATGTACATGAAGAAATTCCATAATTTAAAAAAATCAGAAATCTAAAGCACTTCTGGTTCTAACCATTCTAAAAAAAGGAATATTCAGTGTGTGTAGGTTACAGAGCTAGTGGTTGCTGTTTGTAGAAGTGAGACCTTAAATGAATTATTTAAAATGAGTTTCAGGGGCTGGAGAGATGGCTTAGCAGTTAAGGCAATTGGATGCATCTGGAGTTAATTTGCAGTAGCTGCAGGCCCTGGTGTGCCCATTCTCACTGTTTGTTTCTTTCCCCCTCGCTCTTGCAAGTAAATAAATAAAATTAAAAAATATATATATAAGGGCTGGAGAGATGGTTTGGCAGTTAAGGCACCGGCCTGCCAAGCCTAATAATGCTGGTTCCAATCTCCAGGTCCCACATTTAGCCAGACGCAAAAAGTGACGCAAGGGCACAATGCCACACTTGCTCACAAGGTAGCGCATGCGTCTGGAGTTCGTTCACAGCTTCTGAGAGGCCACTGGCACGCCCATTCTCTCTTTTTCTCTAGCTCTCTATCTTTCACAAATAAAAAAAAAAACTTTATAAAATGAGTTTCATTTCCATGGTAAAATTCCTACTTTACTGATTTATTTTGAAGATGAAGGAATAATTTATTTAAAATTTTAAATATTGCCTGATACAGAGGAAGCACTTAAGAAGTGAAGTCATAAGTCTTCTTGAAAGACACATCTAACATGCACCTTCTGGGTATTAGAAAATTTATTTGTGTTGTGGTTTGTTATCACTTAGAATGATAAATGTTGAAGAAATCAATTCTAGATTGCTTCCTAAACTGGAGGAGTTTTGTAGTACTATACCTGGTATTAATATGGACCATATTAAATATCTGTTAAAGACACAGTCCATAAAGAAAAACTTAAATGGTGTTACTTAATGTAGAACTTAATGATAGGACTTCTTTTATTTAGAAGTATGTATTAATAAGTAATAGTTGTAAAATTAAGATGTTGTGCAGGAATGAAATTAGAAATGCATAATGCTCTTCAACCAAATGTCCTTCAAGGAGTTAGTTAGAAAGCTCTTAGTTTTAATATATGTGATAGTGTCGATATGTGATAAGCACTTGATGAAGGTAATGTAGGAGGATTTTCAGTCTCTGGGCTCCAGCTGGCTAGTTACATGGGCACTAAAGGAAAAGCTGCTGATAGTTTCTGAGCGTTGGCATGTTGAGTAAGTGGAGTCATTTTGGATGCTGCTTTGGCAGAACGCCAGCTATTGAGTTTCTTACCAGTTGATCTGAATATTTTTCTGTTTCTGCTTATAGAGAAAGCAGACACTTTTAAAACTTTTTTCACACTTTAAGATGTTTTTATTTATTTGCATTATAGAAAAGAGAAACAAGCAGAATGGGTTTGCCAGGGCCTCCACCCACTACAAATGAACTCCAGACACATATGCCACTTTGTGCATCTGGCTGTACATGGGTGCTGGAAAATTCAACCTGTGTCCTTTGGCTTTGCCAGCAGGGACCTTAACCACTGAGGTATCCCTCCAGCCCGCTAACACTTTATGTTTCTTGTGTAACACACTGTTGTGTAAATTATTTTCTGTATGTTCTCACTTCTTAAAAATTATGTTATTACCAACTTGGTTTTTGTTTAGGAAATAAGCTTATATTGGGAAGATAATTTTAAATTCCAAGAAAAGTTACAGGGAATAGTAAAAAACAAAGTTTGGGGCTGGAGAGATGGCTCGGTGGCTGAGGAGCTTGCTTGCAAAGCCTAAGGACCCAAGTTTGATTCCCCAGTACCATGTAAAGATGCACAAGGTGATACATGCATTTGGTGTTCATTTATAGTGACTAGAGGCCCTGATGCACCAATTCTCTCTCTCACTGTATCTGCTTGTTTCTCTCTCATACTCTCTCTCAAATATATAATTTTTTTAAACTTTTGAAAAAATATTTATTTATTTAAGAGAGAGAGAGAGAGATAATGGGTGCACCAGGGCCTCCAGCACCTGCAAATGAATTCCAGAAGCATCTGGCCTACGTGGGTCCTTTGGCTTTGTACACAAATGTCTTAACTGCTAAGCCATCTCTCCAGCCCATCTTTTTTAGTTTGTATATATCTTTACTCAGTTTCACTTAATTTTAACATCTTACATAACCATTGTACATTCATCAAACTAAGAAACTAACATTGGTGTGTTACAATTAACTAAAGTACAAAATTTCACCTGTTTGAATAGTAATGTCATTTTGCTATTCCAGGATAACAAATTACATCTAGACATTCCCATTTATAGGATAAAGAGCTTAGCTAGGCATGATGGCACCTGTAAAACCTGCCCTTGTGGAGTGGGGAGGCAAAGGGATCAGGAACTCAAAGATCAAATCTCTGGCTGCATCGTGCATTCAAGGCCAGCCTGGGCTGCATGAGATAGGGTGTCAAAACAAAACAAAACAATAACAACAAAAATAAAAAACAAACAGAAGTTGATCCACTTTGTATGAAAGTCCCTCGGCAATAGAAATGTGCTTTGGAGCTGTGAAATTATGTTTTCTTTTTTTTTCTTCTGGACACTGTGACTCAGGCTTACCTGAAACCATATTGATTTGAGTTTGTACTTCTCAGCTGTGTGTTCTCCCTAAGTTTTAGTATCTTCATCTGCAAAATGAAGGTGACAGTAGTGCTTATGTTTAGGATTGTTGTGAGCATTTAATATGAAACCTGGTATAGAACAAGTCTTTTGTTTTTGTTTTTGTTTTTTGGGGTAGGGTCTCATTCTAGCTCAGGCTGACCTGGAATTCACTATTAGGGTGGCCTTGATCCTCTGATTTGTGCCTCCCAAGTGCTGGGATTAAAGGCATGTGCTACCACTTCCTGCTAAATTTACTTTTATTTATATTTATTTATTTGAGAGAGAGAGAGAGACAGACAGAAAGGGCACGTCAGGGCCTCTAGCCACTGCAAATGAATTCCAGATGCATGTGCCACCTGGTGCATCTGGCTTTACAGCGACACTGGGGAATCAAACCTGGGTCCTTTGGCTTTGCAGGTAAGCATCTTAATGACCAAGTCATCTCTCCAGTCCTCAAATAAAAGTTTAAGATTAAAAAACCTTTTAAGGGCTAGGGAAATGGCTCGTGGTTAAAGGTGATTCTTGCAAAGCCTGCTTGCCCAGGTTCAATTCCTCAAAACCCATGTAAAGCCAGATGCAAAGTAGCTCATTCATTCATACATGTGTATGCACACACATACACACACACACACTCTCTCTATCTATCTATCTCTCTCTCTCTCTCACACACACACATTTTTTTTTCAGGTTTGTGAGTCAGGCTACAAGTGTACTTTCTAGGGTAACAGCTTATTTAGACTTCACTTTTAATTTATATTGTTTTGTGGTCATTTTCTAAACCAGGCTTACCTGGAACTCCTACAATGCTCTGGCCTCAAATGCCTGAGTACCACCGTGCCTAGTGTAGACATTTTTGAAACTGTTCATGTTTTGATTTTATTGATGATTTAAGGACTGTAACAATGGTTAATGTATATTTTAATGGTAAATCATCTCTGACTCTACCAGATACATGAACTGCTTTAGTTCTGGATGACCTGATTCCTAGGACGCTACGTATGTTATTGCTGGCTTGGGGCACGTTTTGAAAGTAGTTGCTTTCTTTTTGTCTGCCAAGGGAAAATGTTCTGGAGTAAATTATAAGTTAAGATATGTGAAGTGATCATGCAAAGATCATAATTGTGATGCTCTGGGTGCATGAAAGTCATGTGTGTTTCTTTCCCAGGTGGTGGCTAATGCTGTGGCAGCACTGTCTGAAATCAGTGAGTCTCACCCAAACAGCAACTTACTCGATCTGAACCCACAGAATATTAATAAACTGCTTACAGCCCTGAATGAGTGCACTGAATGGGGCCAGATTTTCATCCTGGACTGCCTGTCTAATTACAACCCCAAAGATGACCGGGAAGCTCAGAGGTCAGTCTTTTCCTGGGTACTCTCTGGTAGTCTTACCTGACTGAGTAATATCTATGTCTGCTGTTAGTAAGAGGACAGCAGACTGAAGAAGGCAGTGGATTATGGGAGTATACATTGGTATCCCTAAGGTATTTTTCATTGGATTTAGGAACACTGTGGGTGGTAAAATAAACCATGTCAAAATATAGCTGTTTCTATGCATGTTTTTCATTTCTTGTTTGAACAGTTACTTTTGCTAAAATCTCCCTTTTTACTGTCTTCTATCTCCTGATCCTGGCCATTGGTAGCATTTAGGAATGTCCTCTCTGTTAAATACATCATAAGCACCTTCGTGCTACTTATTAAGCTGAACAATACCTACCTAGAGCAACATATATGCTGCTTACCATTAAATGTAGAAACCATGTCTGTCTCAATTTGGACTTTCTGGAAGGCATATCTTGATTGTTCTCAGTCTTTTCTACTTCTGTGTTACAAATTTTCTGTGGCAATCAGAAATTTACCACTGAATTTCATTGATATATATATATATCTTAGTATACAAAGTTGGAGTTATCACCAGTTTTTAATCAAGCATTTTGTGTATAAAGTACTATAATAGGCAGAGTACTTGTGAAGAAATGTTGTCTCTTCATTAAAGTTGGCTTTTTTTTTCTTGTTTTTTTGAGGTAGGGTCTCACACTAGTCCAGGCTGACCTGGAATTCACTCTGTAATCTCAGGTTGGCCTCGAACTCTTGGCAATCCTACCTCTGCCTCCCGAGTGCTGGAATTAAGGATGTGTGCCACTTCGGCCACCACACCTGGCTACAAATTGACATATTTTAATTACTGTAGATAAGAACCTTCCTTGTCTGACTAAGGCTGATTTCCAGGCTGCTAGAACATAAGTGCTCTTCATTTGTCTGGGAAATTATTCCCTCTGAACTTTACTAAAGCCACTGAAAATACAAATATATTCTGGAAAGAACTCCTATGTCAAGTTTTGTTTTCTATTGGTCATTGACATTACACACATTCATTCACTCAGCAAATATTTGTTTTCTTTTTTCTTTTTTTAAAATATGTTTTATTTATTTGCAAGCAGAGACATATAGAGAGAGACAAACAGAACAGGCTTGCCAGGGCCTCCAGCTGCTGCAAATAAACTCCAGATGCATGTACCTCTTTGGGCATCTGGCTATACATGAGTACTGGGGAATCCAACCTGGGTTGTTAGGCTTTGCAGGCAGGCACCTTACCTGCTGAGCCATGTCTCCACCCCATTCTTTTTTTTTTTTTTTTTTTAATGTGAGACAGTAAGAGCATGCAGGAAAGAGAGAGAAAGAGAGAGAATTGGTGAGCCAGGGCTTCCAGCCACTGCAATCGAACTCCCAACACATGCACCATCTTATGTGTAGTGCAACCTTGTGCGATTGTGTAACTTTGTGTATCTGGCTAAATGGGGCCTAGAGAGTCAAACATGGGTCCTTAGGCTTCGCAAGCAAGTGCCTTAACTGCTAAGCCATCTCTCCAGCCCAGCAAATGTTTCTTACATTCATGCCAGTGCCAGACACTAGGTCTTGTGGACACAGCAGTGAGTGAACAGACAAAAATCATGGTCCTTGTGGAGCATTTATTCCCAGGGCAGGGATAGGAGTATATGCAGTATCTTATATTCAATCAGTGCATAATGTGTGGGATTTTGATGAGTACTAACAAAATTAAAAGTTAGGAAGAGATCTAACAAATGCTGAATGTTTGAGGGTAAGAGATTATGGATTTTTTTTTTTTTTTTGAGGTAGGACTTCACTCTAGCTCAGGCTAACCTGGAATTTACTATGTAGTTTTGGGCTGGCCTTGAACTCATGGCTATCTTCCTACCTCTGCCTCCTGAGTGCTGGGATTAAAAGCGTGTGCTACCACCCTTGGTGAGATTGTTTTCATTCTCTCTCTGTCTGTCTCTCTTCCTTCCATATTGCCTACCTCTGTCTCTGTCTCTTTCTTAGTGGCTTTTGTTTGCATTTTTTTTTTGTTTGTTTGTTTTTCGAGGTAGGGTCTCACTCTAGCTCAGGCTGACATGGAATTCACTATGTAGTTTCGGGGTGGCCTCGAACTCACAGCAATCCTCCTACCTCTGCCTCCTGAATGCTGGGATTAAAGGCATGTGCCACCATATGGTTTTTTTTTTTTTTTTTTTTTTTTTTTTTTTGGCTTTTCAAGGTAGGGTCTCACTCTGGCCCAGACTGACCTGGAATTCACTATGTAGTCTCAGGGTGGCCTCAAACTTTTGGCAATCCTCCTACCTCTGCCTCTCAAGTGCTGGGATTAAAGGCGTGTACCACTACGCCCAGCTGTTTGTGTATTTTTTTAATTTTTTTTTTTTTTTTTTTTTTTTTTTTTTTTGGAGAGAGACACACAGACAGAGAGGGAGAGGGAGACAGATAGAGATGGGCATGCCAGCAGTCTCTCAGCTGCTGTGAACGAAATCCAGGTTCATGCGCCCCCTTGTGGCCAAGTGTGGCATTGCATCCTTTCGACACTTTGCATCTGGCTAAACGTGGGACCTGGAGATTGGAACTGGGTTCTTCTGCTTAGCAAGCAGGCACCTTAACCGCTAAGCCATCTCTCCAGCCCTGTTGGTGTATTTTTTGAGACAGGGCCTTGCTGTATAGACCAGGATGGCCTCAAACTCATGATCCCTTTGCCTCAAGGTTTTTTTTTTTTTTTTGAAACTAAAAAAATAGTCAGTGAAGGCCTCTCTGAGAATGACGGTGGCATTTATACAAAGGCCCAAAGGAGGTCAGGAGTCAGTCAAGTAAACATAAGAATAAAGAGTTAAGAGCCCGGCGTAGTGGCACACGCCTTTAATCCCAGCACTCGAGAGGCAGAGGTAGGAGGATCGCCATGAGTTCAAGGCCACCCTGAGACTACATAGTTAATTCCAGGTCAGCCTGGGCCAGAGTGAGACCCTACCTCGAAAAACCAAAAAAAAAAAAAAAAAAGAGTTATACAGTGTGCTTAATCTTGTGTCCTTAATATAGTAAACAACAACTTGTGTTGTCCAAGAGTTGTCAAAATTGGGTTAATTTCAGAAAGCTGTGCATGTATAAAGATTCAAGATTTCATGAGGCATCTAAGAATAGGTGAATAAGGCACCTAAGCATAGATGGGAGGCAAGTTGGGAGAATATTTCAGCAGTGCTCTAATATTAAAAAATAGACAAGAAAAGGGGAAGGAACATGTGTTGCAGAGCTTCTCTTACCCTAAAAACAGAAGAGTGGGTAGTTTTATCTGCCAGGCCACCTCCTCTGTTGTCTTAGTGAAACCAGACATCATAGGTAGATTAATATCTCTCACTAGGAATGAACTCAGAATGCTTAATTTGTCTTCCTATAGGTTGGGTAGAAATGGCCTGTGAGGCAGGGAGCCCTAACTAACATATTATGGGGAGACAAAGAGGACTATAAAAAAGAAGTTAAGTAGGAGCCAGGCATGGTGGCGCACGTCTTTTACCCCAGCACTTGGGAGGCAGAGGTAGGAGGATCACCGTGAGTTCGAGGCCACCCTGAGACTACATGGTTAATTCCAGGTCAGCCTGGATCATAGTGAGACCCTACCTCACAAAAAAAAAAAAAAAAGAAGAAGAAGAAGTTAACTAGAAATGAGCTTAGTATTGCTAGTTTTCTTCCAGTGTGGACATCTCTTTCTGCTGGGTTCCTGAAGTTGTCTTATGTCCCTGCTCTGCCTGAAGCTTGCTGGGCATGAGGCTTCTGAGTGTTAGATCCCATTTGGACCTAAGCATGGAGCTTTGACTTATCTAACTGGATCTTTAACTTGATACTTGGGCCTTGTGACTTTGAAACATGACCTTATGGAATGAATTAAGCAAACATAATATACTGTTTAGGATATTAATTTTCCTTTTCTGCCCCCAGCATCTGTGAGCGAGTAACTCCCCGGCTGTCCCATGCCAACTCAGCAGTGGTGCTTTCAGCGGTAAAAGTCCTAATGAAATTTTTAGAGTTGTTACCCAAGGACTCTGACTACTACAATATGCTGCTGAAGAAATTAGCTCCTCCACTTGTCACTCTGCTGTCTGGAGAGCCAGAAGTGCAGTATGTCGCCCTGAGGAATATCAACCTGATTGTCCAAAAAAGGTTGGGCAATAGTGAATTGGTGATTAAAGAGTTTGTAATTTTAAATAAGCTTAATGTAATATTCAAAAGATCAGTGTGAATCTGTTTTTACTATATGGAAGCGAACATGTTCTACAGTAGAACAACTTGCCTAGGGTCAGTAGACTGACAGTTTTCATTGTTTCATAGTAAATGTTTGGTGTTGTGCTATAGTAGTTTGGCTTGATGTTTTTTGTTTTATTTATTTTTCTTTATTTATTTGCACATGTTATGTATATGCCAGGATTTCTTGCCACTGCAAATAAATGACCATCTGGCTTATATGGGTGGTAGGAAATTGAACCCAGGCCAGCTTTGCAAATAGGCTCCTTTAACCACTGAACCATCTCCCTGGCCTTAGCTTGTTTTTTTTAAGTGTTTCTTTCTGATATATTCCCTAGTTCCTGCTTGATATGATGGTTCAGGTTGTAGTTTAAAACTGGGTTGTGCTTCAGCAGCTCTTCATGACATTATGAAGAACTGATAACTTCAAAGGGATGAAACTAGGATGTCAAGTTGAACTGATAGAATGAAGGGAGATGGGAGTGTAGTTAGTGGTAGAGTGCTTGCTTAGAATTTCCAAGGCACTGAGTGTAATGTTCAACACTGAGAGGAAAAAAACAATAGAGGTGTATAAAGGATGTTTGTGAGATTTCCCACTCTCCCCCTAAGGGAAATTGGAGGAGGACAGAGAGGCACTTATTTGATGTTAATACAGACTGAGGACCTATCAGTAAATATATATATACATATATATGTTCATTTTCCTTTCTTGTGTTTCTGTGTATTACAGACCTGAAATCTTGAAGCAGGAAATCAAAGTCTTCTTTGTGAAGTACAACGACCCTATCTATGTTAAACTAGAGAAGTTGGATATCATGATTCGTCTGGCATCCCAAGCCAACATTGCTCAGGTCAGACCTTGAGCAGTCTCAGATTCAGATCTAAAAGTTTAAGATCTGGCTTTCAGAGGAAGATAGGCTATGAGATTGAGGTTAGAGAATCTTTAATGAGTATCAAATTCTTGGATATTTGACAGGTTCTGGCAGAACTGAAGGAATATGCCACTGAAGTAGATGTTGATTTTGTTCGCAAAGCTGTGCGGGCCATTGGGCGATGTGCCATCAAAGTGGAGGTATGTATTCAGTGGGAGTTGAAGTCATACATGTGGGAGTCTGAAGATTCACTCCTCTTTAAAACATATTATATTATACATATTATATTTACATATATTTAACTATGTGTACATTAAGTTTATCAAAATAATAAAGCACATAATTTTTTAATGAAAAGCCACTGTTCCTGGTTCTTTCCCTTCCCTACCTAGCTAGACCCTCTCCTCAGAAAGAATTGTTTTTAATTGCTTGGCATATAATTATTTATCGATTTGCCAGCTATAGATTTTTGTCTTTTACCTCCCCAATAACACATAAACACAATTGTCTTTTTGTTTCTTTGAGACAGGAATCTCACTGTGGAGCCCAGGCTTGCTTAGTACTCATTGTTGTATTTTAGACTAGCCCTGAACTCATGATCCATCTGTCTCAGTTTCCCATGTGTTGGGATTATAGGCAGGAGCCATTTTACCTGCATTTCTTCCCCTGCCTTCCCCTCCTGACATGCATTTTATTAATAATGTGTCTTGTGTGAATATGGTGGCTTTTTTTGTTTGTTTTGCTCATTTTGTGTCACTTACAAAAGGTGATTAAGCTTATAAACTTTCCCAGAGACTGGATTTAACTTTTTTATTTGTTTGTTTTTTGTTTTGTTTTTTGTTTTTTAGAGGTAGGGTTTCACTCTAGTCCAGGCTGACCTGGAAGTCACTGTGTAGTCTCAGGGTGGCCTGGAACTCATGGTGATCCTCCTACCTCTGCCTCCCAGTACTGGGATTAAAGATGGGTGCCGCCTGGCTGGATTTGACTTTTATCTGCATTTGTTTCTTTGTTTTGAGGCAAGGTCTCACTCTAGCACCAGCTGACATGGAACTCATTCTATGGTCAAGGCTGAGGTTGAACTTTGCCAGTTTTCCTACTGAAGCCTCCTAAATGCTAGAATTATAGGCAGGATCCACTATGCTTGGCTGACTTATATCTTTTTTTTCTTTTAAGACTTAAAGAAGGAGGTGGTAGGGAGCCCACATGGCTCCCCCATCTCAGCTAAGTTGAGGGCTTATCAGAGTAGGGATCTGGAAGATCAGGAGAAATGAATAGCCAAAAGAGCTCACTTATACCTTAATATATATGACACTTCATTTCCTTTAGATAACCAGACCTGAAGGCTTGGTAATATTCATATTCAGAATTTGGGGTTGTTTTTGGTTTTTTTTTTTTTTTTTTTTTGTTTTCCGAGGTAGGGTCTCACTGTAGATCAGGCTGACCTGGAATTCACTATGTAGTCTCAGCACCATGGTACCTTCTGAGTCATCCCAAGGTCATCACCATCTGAAAAGAGAAGCTTCTCTAATCAAAAGTGAGAGTAGCAGTAATATACGGGTTTGGACATTAAGAGAAGTGCTTACTGGGCAGTTTGGTGAGCATAGTATATACATTTAGCCAGACACCAGCAGATGTTACACCCCTAGGGCTCATGACTACCCCTGTTGTAGGTTTTCAGTTTCAGGGATGTATTCCCTCCCATGGAGCAGGCCTCCAAGTCCAATTAGAGAGCGGTTAGTTTCCCTCATAACAGACATGCCACTATTGCACCCATTGGCTCATTTGCCCTACCTGGCCAAATTTAAGGTTTGTAGTGTCCACTGTTGTTTATCTCCACTGGTAATTTCTTTCTCTCCCATGGAACTGCATGTAGCGTAGCTTTTCCCATCTTTGTGTTAGCTGGTCTACACGGGAGGTTTTCAGCTCAGCTCAGCTCCAAAATTTCTCAGTGATCTTGCAGCATAAGCATATGGAGTCTTCAGCAGTAGGGTCTTATTATCTATTTCTGGTAGGAAACCAAGAACTTTGGCAATGGCCTGTAATGTTTTAGGGGGGCATCGGGGACCTCCCTGGCCAACAGCTCATTGGAAAGGTATTCCATTCCTGGCACTGAAAATTTTCTAGTATATCAACATATTTTTTTAATTTTTTGTTTGTTTGTTTGTTTATGTGAGAGCAACAGTCAGAAAGAGAAAGAGGCAGATAGATAGAGAGAGAATGGGTGTGCCAGGCCCTCCAGTCCCTGCAAATGAACTCCAGATGCCTGCACCACTTTGTGCATCTGGCTTACGTGAGTCCTGGGCAATAGAGCCTCAAACCGGGGTCCTTAGGCTTCACAGGCAAGCACTTAACCATTAAGCCATTTCACCAGCCCTATCAACATTTTATAATCAGTAAAATCTTATGTGTTTCTGGGATTTCTGTTGTAGACATGCACAGATAGCCTGGCCTCAGGTATAGCTTTGGCAAATTGTGTACTTATTTAGATTAGTCAGTGCACCCTTACATATGTTGGTTCCTCCCTTCCTTCTGTGTTGAAGTCATTATTGGAAAGATCACCTGACTTTCATTTTTATATTTCCCTTGTTAGCAATCTGCAGAGCGCTGTGTAAGCACATTGCTTGATCTAATCCAGACCAAAGTAAATTATGTGGTCCAAGAAGCGATTGTTGTCATCAGGGACATCTTCCGCAAATACCCCAACAAGTATGTCAAAATTCTTCTAACCTTCTTCCTCAAGTCATTTGGGAAATATTTAAATAAGGCACTTTCAAATTGAGTAGGTAAGAATTATTCTCTTTAATGTAACTAGGCATAATATATACTTTATTAAAAATCAGAACTATATTAAGTGGTTAGTCCAACAAGGATTAAAACTTGAGTTTTCACTGTTTTCTTACTTATGTGGAAGGAGTGTATTATTGTTGTTTTTGATTATAATTTGGGCTTTTTTGTTTTGTTTTGTTTTTAGTTTTTCGAAGCAGGGTTTCACTCTAGCTCAGGCTGACCTGGAATTCACTATATAGTCTTAGGGTGGTCTCAAACTCTGGTGATCCTCCTACCTCTGCCTTCCAAGTACTGGGATTAAAGGTGTGCTCCACCTGCGCAGCTGTTTTTTGTTTTGTTGTGTTTTGTTTTGTTTTGTTTGGAGATAAAGTTTTACTAGGAAGCTGAGGCTGACCTTGAACTCTCAATCCTGCTTCAACCTCCCAAGTTACTGATATTCCAAGTGGGAGGTACAATGCCCAGCTGCTTTATCATTTTAGAAGAAAGGAAGATTAAAGCAGACACCTCAGAGTCTTTGATTGCTAACTTACCATTAATTGGAAAGCCTATATATTCTGACTTGTCTGAGCATGCTCTCTAGGCAAATGAATGATGATTCACTGTATTCCCTCAGAAATGGCTCAGATTGACCATCCTACCATAAAAGCCAAGAAGGGGGCTGAGGAAATGGCTCAGTGGTTCTATGCATTTGCTTAAAAAATTTGCTGGCCTGGGTTCAGTTCCACAATACCCATGTAAAGCCAGGTGCAAAAAGGAGCACATGTGTCTGGTGTTTGTTTGCAGTGGCAAGAGATCCTGGCACATCCATAAGCACACACATGCACACAAATATGTAAGTAAAAATAATAATAATGAAAGTCAGGAAGGGAATAGCTATAATGTTTACTCTGCATATGAACTGCTACTGTGTGGAAAATTGAAGAATTATCATAAATCTGAATTTTTTGATATGATATAGCTACTATCGTACAGCTAATCAAAATCTGCTTTTTTTTTTTCTCTTTGAGGTAGGTTCTTGCTGTAGCTCAGGCTGACCCCTGGAATTTACTATGTAATCTCAGGGTGGCCTCAAACTCAGGCGATCCTCCTACCTCTGCCTCCTGAGTGCTGGGATTAAAGGCGTGCGCCGCCATGCCTGGCCAGAAATTATATATATATAAATATATTTGTTTTGTTTTTTCTGAGGTAGGGTCTCACTTTAGCTCAGGCTGACCTGGAATTCACTATGTATTCTCAGGGTGGCCTTGAACGCATGGCGATCCTCCTACCTCTGCCTCCCGAGTGCTGGGATTAAAGGCATGTGCCACCACACCTGGCTTGTCAGAAATGATATTTTTTAGAGCTTGTTTGGTGGTTCTAGCAGGGGAGCACAGCTACTTGCAAACCCTTGACCGAAGACCCGTCCTCCTCTATTTGTGGAAGGTTGTCCTCTTCAACCGACTGCGTAGCTTCAGGAGGGACGCACATGGAGCGGTGAGGGAGGAAGGGGACACCAGCCTAGCCAGCCAGATCCCCTCACGTCCCCGAAATGATATTTCTGGATAAAATCCACTTTTATCACTGTCCCAGAAAAGAGGAGGTCAGATTTCTAAACTGTTTTATTATAGGTAAAAATGTATATCTCGGGCTGGAAAGATGGCTTAGCTGTTAAGGCTCCTGCCTGCTAAACTAGAGAACACCCGTTGGATTCTCCAGATCCCGTGTTTAGCCAGACGCCAAGTGACGCAAGGGGGCACATGTACCTGGAGTTCGTTCTGCTGGCACACCCATTCTCTGTCTCTTCCTCTCTCTTTCTCTCACCCTGTCTCTTTCCAAAAAAATGTATATCTCAATAAGATTAATAGAGAAATGTGTCTGATTTGTGTAAATAAGGAGTTATGACAATTTACTTTTGTATATGTAGTGTGTGTACATATAGGTATAGTCTATGCACAAGTGTTTATAGGTGCACACACCTTGTATACACATATGAGGAGACCAGAGTAAGACATTGGGTGTCCTCTGTTGATGTTCTGTGTTGTTTCCTTGAGACTGAGTCTCTCACTGAATGTGGAGTCTCTTTTTTTCTCTAGTCAGACTGACTAGAGAGCCCAGCAATTCTTTTGTCTGTAGGCACTATAGGACAGGAGTTGCAGGTGTATGTGGTCATGCCCAGATTTTTATTTTGGTGCTGGGGATCAAACTCAGATCCTGTGCTTGTGTAGCATGTGCTCTACCTGATGAGCTATCTCCCCCTCCTGACAGTTTATTTTTATGTGTGTGTGTGTGTATGAGCACACCGGGGTCTCTTGCCACTATAAATGAATTCCATATGCATGTGCCACTTTGCATCTGGCTTGGTCTTGGGAATTGAACCTGGTTTGGCAGGCTTTCTAAGCATCTACACAGTCTACAGTTTACTTTCAAGAAAGTAATCAAGGATCTGGTTTAATCAGCTCGAATAGGGAAGACACTTGATGAAGTGTACAGTTTGTCCACATTTACTTGATTAAGTGGTCTCATTCTGATGTTAAAAATTACACTATCTAGCTGGGCATGGTGGTGCACGCCTTTAATCCCAGCACTTGGGAGGCAGAGGTAGGAGGATTGCTATGAGTTCAAGGCCACCCTGAGACTACATAGTGAATTCCAGGTCAGCCTAGACCAGAGTGAGACCCTACCTCGAAAAACCAAAAAAAAAAAAAAAAATTACACTATCCAGTCAGGCCTGTCTCAGCCCACTCAGGAAGCCAAGGCAGGATAATCACAAGTTCAGAACCAGCCTCAGCAACTTAGCAAGACTCTGCTTCAAAATAAAAAGTTTAAAAAAAAATTGGGGATGTACCTCAGTGGTATAGTGCTTTCCTAGCATACACTAAGCCCTAGATTTAACCCTTAATACTGAAAAAAAAAAAAAATTAGCCAAAGAGCCATAGATCTTTAAAAGTAAAAATAAATAATTGTATTACTTGTATCTTAGTAGAACAAGTGATTAGTGTGTGAACATTACAATCTCTTTTACGCAAGGAGAATGATAGGTGTCATAGGAGACAAAGTTATTATTTCTTGTCTGGACATTGTTGTTTTATAGCTTTATCTTCCTAAAAGTAAAGTGAGATTTCCACTCTTTTCAAACACAAAGGCAAATTGGCATGATGGGAAAATTTCCCTGGCTAACTATAGACCAGAGACACAAGACAGAGGTATTATCTTATACAGGTTGATTTTTCAGTGTGAAATGACTAGCTCATGAGTTCTTATATAAGTTTAATACCTAGTTATTAAAATGCAACTACTGAGAAATTTAAAACGTACAGATTTCTGACTTATAGCCCAAACAGTCCCTGAACTAAAACTTTTCTAGTTTGTTTGTTTGGGTTTGGATTTGTTGTCCATAGTTTTTCCTTTAGACCCCATTATTTAGTGCAGATCTTGGTCTTATCCTTGGTTTTGATGGTCCATTTGTTGAATCAGGTATGAAAGCATCATTGCCACTCTCTGTGAGAACTTAGACTCCCTGGATGAGCCCGACGCCCGCGCAGCTATGATTTGGATTGTGGGAGAATATGCAGAAAGAATTGACAATGCTGATGAGCTACTAGAGAGCTTCCTGGAGGGTTTTCATGATGAAAGTACCCAGGTAAGCTTTCTTGTGGCCTTTGTCCTGGATCTCTTATGCATGTTTGTATAGAGTATGTTCTCTTCCCCCCAAACAGGATGGCCTATTTCAGTTGTACTGATTTCTAGAGTAGCGAGCCAATATAACTCAAGCCAGCAGTTTTCAAACTAATGAGCATTAGAAACATCTGGGGGGGTTGTTGAAGCACAGGTTGCTGGGCCTCACCCAGATGGGCTGACTTCATAGGTCTGAGATGGGCCTTTGTAGTCTCATTTCTTAAAAGAGCCAGCATGATGCTGCTGCTCCAGAGCCACCAGTTCCCCGCCGCTGGCTGGGAGCAGTAATCAAATTTTTAGTTTCTATCATTTTGGATGATTGCATATCATCCTTCCTGATTACTGTGGCTCATTACCATGCAGTGTGGTGAGGCCTGAAAACATTCCCTGGGTGATTGCACCCCTTCCATCTGTCCCTTTCTCTCACTAAAATTAGAGCTTGGGACCCACAGAAGCAGTCTAATTATTAAGCCCTTTATCCCTGGCATTTGTACTCACTGCAAATAGAAGCTTGTGTGTATATAATGCATTATAGAAATTTTGATATACATAATATTAATAGTGTAGTTCAGCAGCCTTCTGATTGGCTTGTATCTGGCAGAATTTTACTGTCTTGGCTCTTGAATCAATATAACAGATGATTTCATAATTCCCTTAAACTTGTAAATTTTGGTAGAAGTAAATAATGCAACATTTTCTCAGGAGCCAGTTTTATTGTTATATGTTAGCATGTACTTTAAAAAGTAGAAAAGGCTGAGGAGATCACTTAGCAGTTAAAGCCTGCCACCCTTGGTTCAATTCCCCAGTACCTTCTCAAAGTCAGATGCACAAAGTTGTGAATGTGTCCGGACTGTGTGTGCAGCAGCAAGAGGCCCTGATATGCCCATACTTTCTCTCTCTCTCTCTTTCAAGTAAATAAATTAAAAATATTTTTTTGAGCCAGGTGTAGTGGCACATGCCTTTAATCCCAGCACTCAGGAGGCAGAGGTAGGAGGATCACTGTGAGTTTGATGCTACCCTGAGACTACAGAGTGAATTCCAGGTTAGCCTGGGCCAGAGTGAGACCCCACCTCGAAAAACCAATAAAAAATAAAAAATACACACACATCTTTTTTTAAAGTACAGGTAGTAATATGGTCCAGAGACAAATCAATTTTTGGTACCAAATTTGCAATTGGAGGGTACAGGATAGGGAACTAGTGAGTACTTTTTATTTCCTAATATTTTTGGCTGTTGTTACTGATATTGTCTGAGTTTTCAAATCTTTTGTCTCTTACCCCAATTCAGAAAGACTCCTTAGTAATGCATGGCTGTAAAAGCACCACTTTGGATATGATTTCAGAAAATGATCCAGATTCCTCTCTCTTACTCTACTGAACTTTATCTGTTTAGGTGCAGCTCACTCTGCTTACTGCCATAGTGAAGCTGTTTCTCAAGAAACCATCAGAAACGCAGGAGCTCGTCCAACAGGTCTTGAGTTTGGCCACACAGGTAAGAAATCTGAAAAAATGGAAAGGTTGATTTGTCTTATATTATATTGTAAGAAAGCATGAAGCTTTCTAAGAAGATCCATTTGGGGCAGGCTTTAAATATGCCTCTTACCATGTTCCACTTAATTGTAGCTAGCTAATAGAACTTTTTGGTTTTTTTTGTTTTGTTTTGTTTTGTTTTTTGGTTTTTCGAGGTAGGGTCTCACTGTAGCTCAGGCTGACCTGGAATTCACTCTGTATTCTCAGGGTGGCCTCAAACTCACAGCAATCCTCCTACCTTTGCCTCCTGAGTGCTGGGATTAAAGGCGTGTACCACCACACCCAGCCCTAATAAAGCTTTTAAATGCACTTGCTAACTTTAGCCTTTATAATTTCAAAATTTGAATTTAAATTCTGTAGTGTTAATAATGGGCCTACTTATGTATGTTATGATCTATGATAGTTTCTGGCTGACTTCAGCTTCCATATGCAGTATGCACACAGTATGCTTGTTACCCTTTCCAGTGGTCGCCTTGCTCTTAGGATCATTTTTAAAGTGCTTATGCTGCTTTCTTGAGGTTTTTGATACTTGAATTATGTGATGGCTATGGTCAGAAGTAAAGAGCTTCTGGTGGATTCTAACTTCAGGAATGTGGCCCCCTGACTATCAGATCATAGCCAGGCCTACAGTGCCAGCTAATCTGGAGGCTGGGTCAGGAAGATTGAAAGTTCACCCCAGCCTGGGCAATTTAGTATTAAAGTTAAAAAAAAAAAAAAAAAAAAAAAAAAAAAAACTAGGGCTATAGAGATATCTTAGTAGTTAAGGTGCTTGCCAGCAAAGCCAAAGGACCCAGGTTCAATTCCCCAGGACTCAACATAAAGTCAGATACACAAGGCAGTGCCTGTATCAGGAATTAGTTTGCAGTGGCTAGAGGCCCTGGTATACCCATTCTCAATCTCTCTGTCTCTCTCTCTCTCTCTCTCTCTCTCTCTCTCTCTGTTTCTTTCTCTCTTGCACATGTGTGTGCAAATGAATAAAAATATTTTTTAAAAAAAACTAAAGGGGGGTCTGGAGAGATGGCTTAGTGGTTAAGGCACATGCCTGTGAAGCCTAAGGACCCTGGTTCAATTCTCCAGGTCCCACGTTAGCCAGATGCACATGGTAGTGCATGTGTCTGGAGTTCGTTTGCAGTGTCTAGAGGCCCTGGTGTGCCCATTCTCACTCTCTTTCTCTCTCTCTCCCTCCCTCTCTCTGTCTCTAATAAATAAATAAAAATAAAATCTTTAAAAAAAAAAAAAAAACTAAAGGGGATATAGTTCAGTGGTAGAGAACTTGACTAACATGTGCAAGGCCCCAGGTCCAACCTCCAGCATTTAGGGGTGTGAAGGATGTAATAAACTGGCCACCATTTCAAATGCATAGAAATCAGAATTGTCCATTGATATCCATACATGAATTTGAAAGTAGGCAGGCTTTAGCAGTATTGTCAGAGTTGCAATTTGTACCTGCTGTGGAATCTCTGATTCAGATAGTTTATTTTCTTTTTTCATCTCTTTATAATAGTATGTTACCAAAATTTTTTTTAAAACTTTTTTTTATTGACAACTTCACAGACAATAAACCATGATATTTCCCTCCCCTCCCCCTATTCCCCTTCAGAACTCCACTCTCCATCATATCCCCTCCCTCTCTCCATTAGTCTCTCTTTTAATTCAATGTCATCATCTTTTTCTCCTATAATGAGGGTCTTGCGAAGGTATTGCTAGGCACTGTGAGGTCGTGGATATTGAGGCCAATTTCTGTCTGGACAGTTGCAAGGAGTGGTACCCTTCCTTTGGCTATTACATTCTTTCCGCCCCCTCTTCCATAATGGGCCCTGAGCCTTGGAGGGTATGACAGAGATGTTTCAGTGCTGGACACTCCTCCATCCCTTCTTCTCAGCACTATGTTGCCTTTTGGGTCATCCCAGTGATCATTGCCATCTGAAAAGATAAGCTTCTCTAACCAGAAGTGAGAGTAGCATTAATATGTGATTATGAATATTAAGTGTAGCACTTTCGGGGCAGTTTGGTGGGAATCATAAATACATTTAGCCAGACAAGAGCAGGCTTTATACCCCTAAGGCTCATGACCTCCCCTGCCATAGATTTTGATTAGTTTTTTTCAGTACCAGGCATGTATTCCTCCCAAAGAGCGGGCCTTCAATCCAATTAGGGAGCAATTGGTTTCCCCAAGAGCAGACATGCCACTATTGCACCTGTTCGGTCATTGGGCCTGTCTGGCCAAACTTGAGGTTTCCAGTGTCCACTGTTTTCATTGATGATGATTTCTGTCTCCCATACAGCTGCATGCAGAGCAGCTTTTCCAGCTTTCAGTTGGCTAGTCTACAGGGAGAAGGTTTTGTTACCAAAATTTAAAACCTTTCTATAGTATGTTGTGTAGTTCAGAGCTGTCATTTTTCTCTACTACTAATATATCTTTAAGATGTATTTGAAATGCTGGGCATAATGACTTTAATCCTAGCACTCCGGAGGCTGAGGTAGGAGGATCACCATGAGTTTGAGGCTAGCATGGGCTACAGAGTGAGTTCCAGGTCAGCCTGGACTAGAATGAGACCTTGCCTCTGGGAGGGGGAGGGCAAAACAAAACAACCAGCCTGATGTGATATTGCACACTTTTGAGCCCAACACTTGGGAGGCAGAATTACAAGGATGGCTGTGGGTTTAAGACTAGCCTGGGTTTACAGAGTGAGTTCCAGATCAGCCTATGCTAGAGTGAGACCATACCTTGAGAGGGAAAAAAATATCACCACAAAAAATGTGTTTGTGAGAGCTCTTAGAGGTATTTTACCTGAATTTAATTTGAGCATTCTAGATTTGTGTCTAGACTCTTTTGGGTTATTTGTATTGCTTAATATAAATTTAAAACAATTAGAGTTTTTTTCACACTCATTTTTTTTGTTTTTTTAAATTGTTCTTTATTTTTATTTATTAGTAACAGAGAGAGAGAGAAAAAGAGGTGCACACAAGAGAGAAGGAGAGAATGGGTGCACCAGGGCCTCCAGCCTCTACAAGTGAACTCCAGATATGCACTACCTTGTGCATCTGGCTTACTTGGCTACTTGGGAATTGAGCCTCGAACTGGGGTCCTTAGGCTTCACAGGCAAGCACTTAACCACTAAGCCATCTCTCCAGCCCTTTTTTTTTGTTGTTGTTTGTTTGTTTTGTTGTTTGTTTTTTGTTTTTCAAGGTAGAGTCTCACTCTAGCCCAGGCTGACCTGGAATTCACTATGTACTCTCAGGGTGGCCTTGAACTTAGGGCAATCCTCCTACCTCTGCCTTCCAAATGCTGGGATTAAAGGCATGCATCACCACATCCAGCCTTTTCACACTCATTTTAATATTAAACTGTAAGTGGTTATATAGAATGACAGAATCATCGAAGTCATCTTCTGTCAGAAGTTCCAAAGAGGAAGTTTACTTTGCTCCCTCTCCACTGACATATCATATGTAAACAATCAAGAAAACGTCTTTGGTAGTTGTCTCATCACAAGCTCTCAACTCTACATCTACCTTCGTTGTCTGTTAAGGCTTACATATTTGTGTTGAACAGACAACATAAGAGTACATATTTGTATTGAATAGACAACATGAGAAGTGTATTTTTCATTTTCTTTTAGAATTTAAATTCATTGTCATTGCATATCCGTATCTATTAAATTTTGACAAGGATAAGGTATTTAGGAAGGATTACTTAACAAGTATAAGGTTGGGTTGCTCTTGAAGGTTTTTTTGTGATTTTTTTAAAAATGTTATTTATTTATTTATTTGACAGAGAAGGGGGGGAGAGAGGGAGGGAGAGAATGTGTGCACCAGGGCCTCCAGACACGTGTGCTTCCTTGTGCATCTGGCTAATGTGGGTCCTGGAGAATCAAACCTGGGTCCTTTGGGTTTACAGGTAAATGCCTTAACCACTAAGCCATCCCTCCAGCCCTTGTGTTTTTGTTTTTGGTTTTTGGTTTTTCGAGGTAGGGTTTCACTCTAGTCCAGGATGGCCTCGAACTCACGGCGATCCTGTGCTGGGATTAAAGGTATGCGCCACCACCTCAGCCCCTTGTGATTTCTTTTTTTTTTTTTTTTTTTTTTTTGGTTTTTCGAGGTAGGGTCTCACTCTAGCCCAGGCTGACCTGGAATTAACTATGTAGTCTCAGGGTGGCGATCCTCCTACCTCTGCCTCCCGAGTGCTGGGATTAAAGGCGTGCGCCACCACGCCTGGCTTTTTCTGCCTTTTAATTTGTCTCTAGCCTTCAATTTGTTTTTATAAGCTTTGCTAAATCCTTTGTGGGACAGGGTATAAAGAAACCTTCAGAAATTCTGATTTTAGACTTCATATAGGAATTTGTCTAGAATCTTAGGAACATTCACGTGTATAGTGTAGCTATATTCCAGTCGTTCTGTCAATCTCTTCAAATTAAGTCAGTCCCTGTGAAGGTTGGCACTCTCCCTATTTTGTAGATGAGGAAAAAGGGAATGAGAGGCCCAGACCTAAGAAGCTCTGCTCCAGAATCCATATGCTTGCCCACTAACAGATCCTGCCTCTATAGTCTGAAAGTTAAGAGTGACTGAAAATATACATTCCCTACCTGAAGCCCTGTTGCCCACAACCCAGTCCCTATATGTGTGTTTACTAGTTTTAAGACCTTTTTGGCTAGGGATGTGGCTCAGTTTGTCTGCCGAGCATGCAGGAAGTACTGAGTTTGATCCCCAGCACCACATGAACCAAGCATAGTACTCTATGCCTATAATCCCAGCACTAAGGAGTTGGAGGCAGGAGGATCGTTTGTCTCCCCTCCCCAAGCCCCTCCACTGAATCCCTTCTTTCTAATTAATCTTTCTCCTATTTTTCCTATATATTTTATTTATTTGAAAGAAAGACAGGCAGACAGACAAAGAGAGTGAATAGATGGTCCAGGGCCTCCTGCCACCACAAACAAACTCAGATGATGTGCCACTCTGTGCATCTGGCTTTACGTAGGTACTGGGGAATCAAACCCAGGACATCAGGTTTTGCAAGCAAGTGCCTTTGACCGCTGAACCACCTTCCCAGTCCAAGAAGAATTTCAATTTAAAGGTATAATGGCAGTGATTATTGGTGATACTGAAACCTCAAATGGCTGAAAAGCAGTGACAGTGGAGTTCAGCGCCATGGAGCCATCCCTATCACACATTCCAAAGCTCAGGGATATCACAGAAGAGGTAGCAGAAAGAATGTAAGGAAGGGGAGGTGTGCTTACAATACTGTCTTCCAGAAAATAAGTGGCCTTTCATTCATGACCTCACAGTGGCTGGTACTACCTACACAAGACCTGCATGACAGGACGGAAAAAAAAATGATGACATCAAAGTAGAAGAGAGAATTAAAGAGATGGCTCAGCAGTTAAAGGCACTTGCTTGCAAAGCCTACCTGCCTGGGTTCAATTCCCCAGTACATGTGAAGCCAGATGCACAAAGTGGCACATGTATCTGGAGTTCATTTGCAGTGGCAGGAGAGCCTATCCATTCTGTCTGTCTCTCTCTCTCTTATAAATAAAGAAAAATAGATAAATGAAATTCTTCTTTATCTATCTATATCTTTATATATTTTATTTTACTAGAGAGAGCACATGAGTGCTTCAGAGCCTCTAGCCATTGCAAATGAACTCCAGGCATGTGTGCTACCATGTGTATCTGGCTTACATGGGTACTGGGAAATCAAACCTGGGTCCTTAGTCTTTGCAGCTTAGTTCCTTAACCACCAAGCCATCTCTCCAGCCCCATAATTCTTTTTTTAACCCAGAATACTTGGGTTTGATCTTTTCATAGTATCTCAAATGTCTTGAAATTCCCACTCATGTTTTCTAATTAATTTATCTTTCTTTTTGTTAGAATGTTCCAAATCTTCTACCTTGTCTTCAAGGTCAAGATATTCTGTCCTCTTGATCCATTCTATTGGTGAGGCTTTCTACCAAGTTTATTTAACTTATGTTTTCCATTTTCAGTATTTCAAATTGGTATTCAGTATTTCTATTTTCTTACTCATA